>CM053511.1:26571506-26869992 GCA_028627145.1 Eidolon dupreanum | reverse complement strand
CCCCCCCCCCCCCAACCCTCCCTAAAAGATTTTTTGGATGTTTGAGCAATCCATTCATTTGAAAAACATTTAAAGATACCTACTGTGTATTGAGTACTGGGCTACCTGATTGGGAATAAAAATACAGATTCTTAGGAGGATCTGAAAATTAATCCTCATCTCTATAAAAATAAATTGTTTTTTTCTTTAATCTGCCACATTTCTTACACAAAAGATTATCTAGGCTGGAATAGTAAGAGACCAAACAGGCTTAAGCTACAACATGATAAATTTATGTTGTACAATTATGACTATAAAACTTTGGGAATGGTTTTCTGAACAAAGTTGTGGAATCTTTCCACCATCCACTCTTGTCTGCTTAGACCCTATATCCTCCTTTCATTCAAATAAACCCAGCTCTGAGATGATCAGAATTTCTAGTTCTAATCTGTTTATTAGTGCAACAAAATTTGCACTTTGGTGATTAATTCTGGTTTATTCTTTTGCCCTGCCATGCTTTATCCCATGGTACACGTTATGCCAGGAGGTAGTTGTACTCTCTTCCAGTTGCATCAACCTTAAAGCAGACATGGGCACTGAAGATATGTAGGGCCAGACCAGCAAATCCTGGACAGCTCAAGTTCATCATAGTGTTTTACAACCAACCAATTACTCAATTCATTTTATGGGTTGACTGTACCTGTCTCTTACTCTCAGGAAATGTTTTCTAATATCATAAGACAGGGAGTGAGGGAAAAGTGCTCTTTCTGTTCCAAACCCCGGGGCATTTATGCACTAATAACCTTCCTCCTTTGTGTTTTTCAGAAGTAAGTAAACCAAAGCAATTAAATTTAATGGAGTTAGCACTGGCATGGTAGCATAAATCAAATGTAAGAAAAGTCACTATATTAAGGGGTTACTGTTCCCTTCTTATGAGCTATCTAGTATATGCCTACTTTGAATTAAGAATAAGCCAAACGTTAGGCCTTGGTATTTGAGAAGATTGCAAAAGAGAGGAGAGATGCTTACCCTGTATTTAGCAGCAGATAGGCAACCTTGTAATTTTCCTGGGGATGCATGTTTATCAGATGTTTGCCTTTTTGCAGGCTACAGGCCTCTTAATCAGATTCTCCTGCCCATGGTATTCTGAACAGGCAAACACGATTAAGCAGTTTACCTCTGTGCTCAACAGTTCCAGAACAGAAAGCAAACAGCCTCGTGTTTAGACTGCACCCACCCAGGCTGTGCTCTGAAGAGCCGCCAAATTCTTCACATCACTGACTCAGTGTAAAGCAGAGTTCTCTTCACTTTGTTCGTGGACTGAAAGCTGCTTGCAATCTGAGCTTCCGAAGTTCAGAGCCCAACAAAGGGAAATTATACTCTAAATCTGAGAGTGGCAAATCAGAAGAAACAATTTGCTTGGATTTGGATTTGATTTTAATTTGAGGATTCTGGAGCCTGAAAGCTTGGGGCTGAGTCTGAAAACAAACAACATCCAAACTTCTCAACCCAGGTCACTTTTGAGAAATGGTAAATTATTTAAATCCTGTACTTTATTATAATTTATTCCCACTGAGAAGGTGCTGTCCCCTTCCAACCTAATTTTTTGCACACGACTTCCTAATGAACTGTTAACAAGCATTTATATTAAGAGCTTGTACAGGTTTTTGAATGATGGGAGATCATTCAGATTTAAATGAGTGATCATTTAAAATCCCAGGTGCTGTCTTTCTATTTATTGAGGAGAGACAGAGACAGGACTAAAATTTCCTAGAGAGAACCTTTCAAAGGCAAATAAATAAAATTTGTAGCATTCATTTCGTTCACATGAGGAAGAACTTACTGATAGCACATGTGACCCATCGTATTGGTTAGGAGGAATGTTGAGAGATGAGATGTTTTGCTCAGCTTGATGTGTGTTTTTAGCCATGTTATACTGTAAAGAAGTTATGCTCATGACTCTTTTGACTTACTTTATGAGATTGAACAAAAAGTGCTCATCTTTCTAGGCTTTCTTATATGCTTCCCCAAATACAAGTTTCTCAGTTCTGATCCTAGAGAGTACTATCTCCTCTCTTGTTATTCCTCTTTGACTTAATTTTAGAAATCCATTTTGATATCTCTATAGTTTTCTTTGGCATAGTTCAGATCATGCCTTCTTACCAATTTATGTCCCTCTGAAAAATGCTTAATTTTTCCTATATCTGTTCTTACACTGTAGCATTTGGGCTGAAAATGTCCTTTCACTATATTCTCATTTTCAAAAGTGTGTATGTAAGCACACAAATGAGTTATACTGCGATACAGTTACTCATGCTTGCTTCCAACTGAAAGCATCCACTGAAAAATAAGGTAGAAAATTCAGTAGATCTGTGTCCAAGAGGCTAAAGATTCTTTACTGATTGAAATGCTTTGAAAACAGCCTTTTCCTGTTTGCTGTGATCAGGTCAGGAGGTATATCAAGAAACACCTCCAGCTGAAGCAGTCGGAAGCCCAGAGGGGAGAAGCTTATCCTTGCTGAACTTCACTGTTAGGAGATCAAGAGGGAGATACAGTTTTCTTAAGACATATTCAGAAACTATAAGGGTTTCTATGACAACAGAAATGGACATGGGAAATACAGTGTCATCCTTAACATGAGCCCAAAATCAAGGCATCAAATACAGGGAAAGTCACAGAGCAAAGAGGGGCACATGTGTCTTTTAGCCCAGCAGATGGCTAGCAACTGGAACTCGTTAGATCTTCACTGGATAAGGAATTGAGAACTGTTACAGTTCTTTTTTCCTTGAGCGATTTTTTGGAGATATTGCGATGTTAATTCTATTCATGTGTGCAGACTTTGTTTGAAATAGAGAATTTATCTCACTTGCTAGCTCCTCTAGAGAATGAAGTCCATAGACTTGCTGTTTGAGAAGTTTGATTCTTTGGCTAGCTCTTTCTAAAGTCAAACTCTCACAGACACTATTATTAAAAAGTTCTATCTCTGACGATAAGGATGACATTCTTTGGAGACTTTTAGTTTTAAACCACCTATTTTACTGGAGGCATAAGTTGCATGCACCTATTTCCCAGTGTTTAGATGGAAAGCCTTCATTGCTCTCCTCGTTCTTCCAGTAATGACTTTTCAGGACTGCAGAATGCAGAGGACAATGCCAGCTCCCTTCACAAGAGCACCAACAGAAATGTCATTTACCCATTTGGCAATAGGGTAGTAATGGAAATGGTTATAGTTAGCTGGACTCCAAGATGAGAAAATAATTCTTTTGGGAAATTGGAATGTCAGACAGGTTTATATATTCTCGGACTGGGGTCTGTCAACAATACTGGTAGTAGAGAGATGTTTCTCCTGCATATTCACTGAGCAAAGATGGGCATCCATGTGCTAAGTCTTATAACTTTTCTTTATAGGTAGTTCCTTGGCAGGTAGTTCCCAAGAAGGTATAGAACATCCAGGCAGAGGGATGAGGTGAAACCCAGGAGTTCTCTCCACTCTTCTGTCAGTGGCTGTATGCACACCGAAGGCCACGGTGATCTTTCATCAGACACACATGCAGGCCTCTGGTTGCTCTTCCCCTCTTCTCCACAAAAGATTTGTTGAAGCAGAGATCATGTTATTGACTAGGAGGTAACTGGCTTTCACTTATGGAATGTTCTGTGGATCAAGGCTGGTCACTGAAGTTAAGCAGAGCTGGTCTGACATTTTTGCATTATAGCCATGCTGTGTTCAAACACGAAATAGATAAAATGGATTTATTTTCAGCTTCCTTTTTTTTTTACTTCTCTTTAATTTTCCTATTGTGCTACAAAGGACAAGTATGTCTCCTGCTTACCTGAAGAAGCTTTGACAAAAAAGTTGTGTTCCTATAGTTTTATGGTAGCCCTGGAGAAACTACCATATTATTTCCACATACTCGTTTGTTTGTTTTTATTGTAGTAACACTCTTTTGCTTCTGTTTTATATACCAGCTTGGGAAGCTAACTCTCTTGGGCCCTATGTAGCTCCTGTGATCACCTAGGCTGGGCCTTCAGAAGCTTGGCCTTCAGAAGCTTGGCCTTCAGAAGAAGGAGTAAACATAGCAGCAAGGATGCATGTAAGGCTGCCACAGGCTTCACTTCTTTACGTCTTCCCTTTGGATGTAAAGGGAGGCCTTACCTTAAGCACCTGCAACTATCCCATAGTTTTTGCATTGTTGAGCTCTGAGAATAACAAGGCAGTGCAGTGGTCTGTTATTTTAAACTTTGAGATTACTTCTGTCCTCCAACCCTGATCTCACATACCCTATTTCTCCCAACTCTCAAAAGATTATTGTGACTAAATTTCTCCAAATAGAAGGAGCTCATTTGGTAGCCTGGAGAGGAGAAGAAGTACAAAATTGCATTTGGTAGGGGTGATAGGTTTGAGCAGACTATGATCTTCCCAGTTCAGGTTTAGTCCTCTTGTCTCAAATGATATTTATGGACCTCTGTGGACTCTTTTCCTCTAGCCAATCAGTAACTTGCCCAGGGGGAAACTTGAGATCCTTTATTCCAGATTTTCTATGTAACAATCCCTAACTTACCTTGATTATTCTTGCTTTTTTTATTATTTTTAATTAAAACTGTTTTAAACATACTATAAAATCACAAAAAAAATCAGAAAAAGACAAGCATATATAATAAATTCACTACCTAGATTGAACAGAGAACAGATATCAACACTTAGTTCTATTTGCTTTAGATACCTACTTGGAAGGAAGGAAGGAAGGAAGGAAGGAAGGAAGGAAGGAAGGAAGGAAGGAAGGAAGAAAAGAAAAGAAAAGAAAAGAATGACAGCAGGGCAGAAGTTCTATCCATATCTCCTTTGTATCTTCCCTTTTTTCCCCAAAGAATTCTCCTCTTGAATTTTGTATATATTGTTCCCATGTATATTTTGATTGTTTTATTACATATGCATGTTCTCATATTCAAATTAGGTTACTGATTTTTAGTATTAAAGCTTTAAACCAGTAGTATCATAAAAGTGCATCCTATTGCAGCTTGATTGATTTTACACAATGTTATTACTGCATTTTTAAAGACTTATTTGTGTGGATGTATCTAGTTCTAGTTCATCCATTTTAACTATATAAACCAACAAGAGTTTACCTAATGTCACTGTTACTCAAAATCCCACTTTATTACACAAAGCTGATTATGTTCTTTCCCTCCTCTTTATAACCTGGCCCCAACCTGCCTTTCCAGTCATCATGAATTACTGTCTTGGTCGAGTTCCCCCTTGCTCCTGATTTTCAAAAGAACCATTAGTTTATGTGATAAATAATTGTTTATATTTTGACATTAGTGATACAAATGGCCTTATGAATGACTTCTTCCAGGTTAAGAGAGTTCATTAGAGATACTAGGTTTTGTTTGTTCACTATTATCTTTCTAGAATCTGGGAGAGTGCTTGATGCTTAACAGATATGCGATAAATACATGTTGGGTGAATATCTATGTTGGGTGTGAAAAAGATGTCTGTAGAATAAGGGTTTAATGCTGTGATTCTGAATGCATGTAAGAGAGAATTAAGGCCATTCCTAAAATATTCACATCACCTTTCAGCAAACATTGCTAGTTAGTCTATTTTTCAAGAATTGCCACAAGATTAAAGAGATGACTTTTGTCAACTCTTTCAGGTTGTAGACCCCTTCTGCATGGCTCAGTGAAGACTACCGGATGTTTCCAAAGAGCTACCAAAAGCTCTTGCCATGGAGAATTGGTGCTTTGAAAGGCCTGGCAGATGTTACCCTCTTTGCCATCTGTCTCTTGGAAGTAGCTCTGATTTGGCTTTGACTAGGCCCCAGCAAGGTCATAAATACCAGATCTGGTGACAAAAAGCCAAGTGTGTAGCTTCAGTCAAAAGAAGACATTTTCCCCTTACACTGCTGTTCTTGGCAATGCAGGGCCTATTAGGTCTTGCTCTGCCTAGAAATAGATATGCCCTCCTGTAATGAATGGTTGGAGGGACCAGGGTGAAAAGGAAAGTGCTTCAGTGATATAAGCAAAGGCTTCTTGGGGGCTTTTGTCAACCTCATGCATTCAACAGTTATTTCCTGAATAAGCAATTGACAAGGCATTGTCCCTGCCCCCAAGATGCTTTTAATTCATTGGAGGAGATAGAAAACTGGGGTTTTCAAGGCAGTAGCTAAATTCTAAAACAGGGAGAGGTAGTAGAGAAGCACTTAGGAGTGGCACCAACCTAGTTTGGGGTATGGTACTCAACAGAGGTTCCCAGTGACCTCATCTGTAAAAGAAGATTAATACCCACATTGCAAGGTTGAGAGAATTTAAGATAATGTCTTTAAATCACATACTCCTTGCCAAATAGTAACAGTGATAATAATGTGGCATTGGTTCAATGATGATGATAGTGAAGGAAAAAATAGCTTCAAGTCTTAGCCTCTTCTGTTCTTAGCTCAGTGATCCTGAAGGAGTGACTCAGCCTCTCTGTGACTTGTCTGTAAAATGGGACTGGTGATGTGTACCTCTAGGATGGTTGTAATGATTATGGAAAATGTTTATTAGGAACCTAACACAGCAGCTACACATGGGAAGCACTCACTAAAAATTTGAGGAGGTGAATTGAAATGAACACTGAGTAAAAAGGCAGCAGGAGCATGAGGAGAAAGTAGCAGCAGGTGTCATTAGTGATAGTGGAGGGAAGAGCTCTGGATTTGGAGGCTGGGAACCTAACTTCTCACCCTGCTCTGTCAACGAGCAGCTTGGCCATGTCCTTTCTGGCATCCACAGGCATCTTCCATCAGTAGAGAGGCCTATTCGTGAATTAGGTAATTTTTAAGTGAAAGGAACAACATGTAACAAGTGACCTAGTATAAGGACAGCAAAGAGATCCCTGTGTGATGTGGTACATGAGAAGGCTTTGTGGAGGAGAAGGGCTATTGGCTGGGTGCTGAATGTCAGGCAGGCTTTACACAGGAAGAGCTAAGTGAAGAGGACAATCCAGGCAGGGGCACGGTGGAGAAAAAAGGGCAAAGTCACACATATCAAGTATGTCAGCCACTTCCTTCATCTCCTCACTTCTGGGGCAGCCTTGCTCCTGGAGGAAATGGATAATATGAAGGTCTTGACTTTGGCTCAGAAGTTTGTTTCTTTGATAGTCAGAACTGGTTCTGGAAAAATTATCAAGTCACTGACGTTCAACTGCATAATTATAAATATAAATATTCCTGTCACTAACCCACCTTCCTTTTCCTGTACATTTCTGTCAGCCCCAGCTAAACAAGCCCCCCACTCCCACCCCACTTTGCAAGCCTGCAAAATATGCCTTTTATAACATCTTTTATCTAGTTCTTCTCCTATTCTTAAAAGTATATCTGTATTCATAGTATATCAAAGCTTAAAGGGAGCTTGGGATTCATTATTATAAACCCCCTTTTATTTTATAATGAAGGGACATGCCCAAGGTTAAGCATTTAGGGACAGAGTCCCTAGTGATTTCCAGGTATGTTCTTTTTCTTCCAGTATGCAGTCTGCATTTTTCTCCACCATGCATTATGATTAGAGCTTCAGTATCTATGTATTAATTGAGACCCTTGGGGTTTTAATTTTCAGAAACTTAGTGAAACTGATCTAACAAGGGGAAAATGTCTTGGCTCATGTAGCTGAAGAGTAGGCTGACCTTTTGGCTGACCTGGTTTCTAGAAGATGTAAGATGTTTGCTTCTCCTTCACAAGTCTCTGCTTTTCTCAGTATAGCTTCAATTTAGGCAAACTGCCCACAAATGGTGTCCAAATGGCCTTAATAGCCCCAGGCTTATATCCTACCATCTTAGCATCACAAGAGAAATGGAGAAATTTTTCTGGAAAAAGTCCTAAATAGGATGTTCATTAGTTTGACTTGGGTCATTTGTGTACTTTCATTGTGCTATGTGTGTGTGTGGGGGGGGGGAGGGAGGGATGTAGTTCTGTAATTGTCCAGGGTGTCCACTACTGGAACCAGAGGTCATGGTCAGACTCACCCAAACTGTGGCTGAGAGTGGGAAAGAAGTGGTTCCCAAGAGGAAACCAGGTGTCTGTTTTCAAAAGAAGGGGAAATGGATGTTGAGCTAGTGTATGCCCGCATCCACACATCACCCACACAACCAACCACAAGCTGATAACAGTTAAAGGTATTGTATCCCTCATAGCATTTGCCTCTTGTGAAGAACTGTCAATGTTGTAACATGTATAACGTGGAAATTTTGTGAACCATGGTAAGGCCAGTGAGGAGGTTAGAGAAAGTAGAGAATTGAGATTAGGAATTTTCAGGCTCTCTCGAATCATAGCAGAAAATAACTGTCTACTCCGTCTCTACTTCGCCCATTTATAAATCTTATCCTGCTGGTGGCACAGGAAATCAGCCTGAGATGAAAAGATTGCCACTGGCTAACCACATGTAGATAATTAAAAGTCAGTGTTAATTAACTGTTTCCCAACTGTGCATCCCAGTTTGTTCCACCTCTTTTTTTCTTTTTTTTCCTTTTTTTTTCCTTTTTTTTTAGATGAGGCAACCCTTGGTTGACCTAATAGACTGCAAGGACCTTGTCAGGTTACAATCCCTTATTTTTTTTTTAATTTTTATTTTTATGCCTACAGCATCTGGTCTTCCTGGGTAGTCTCCCATCCAAGTACTAACCAGGCCCAGCCCTGCTTAGCTTCTGAGATCAGATGGGATTGAGTTTGTTCAGGGTAGCGTGGCCATAGATATCCACCTCTTTTTTTTTTTTTAATCACGTATTGCTTACCTCACTCATGACCATAGATAATGTCTTATAAGTCCAAGTCAAGTAGTGAACATCAGATAGGAAATTATAACTTTGCATGTTGGTTGTATTCTTTCTCTCCTTTTCATAGCTGCTATGTGTAGTTCTCATGTGGTTGGAGAAAACTCTGGGCTTGTTTGTTAAGTCTGCAGTGCTTGCATTCTCTCACCCTGATGCAATGTGGCTAGGGGATACAGTAAGTACCTGTTAGAGGAGGTAAGTGTGCAGAGGGGCCATTTGAATGTAGCATTATTCAATATGGTGGGACTAATGCAGTATTTCTAGACTTCATTGAATAAAATTTTTGCCTCAGGTCTTTTAGAAGTCATTTTCAAGTCTGGTTTAATGTCTGATGTTCCCCTATATGATTACTGACGTATTTGCTTAATGGTTTCATTGGTTTCATTTGTGTTTGAAAAAGGAACACCAAACCTTCATTATTTACTTTACCTGATGCTTTTCAAATACCACCAAATTCTGTAAAGCCATCAGAGAGACAGAAGGGACAAACATTAAACATTCATTTTCGTTACTTTGGCAAAGAATTCTTGAGATAATTCAGCACAGAGGAACTAGTGCAGGTCTCTGGTAGCTGTACCTGATGCTAATTAACTCACAAAATTTCTTGCCTGACAATAATTAGTAGAAATATACAGAAATATCTAAATACTCCAAGGATCTCAGAGAGATCTAAATGTTTGAAAACATTTAGAAATATCAGAAATTTGGAAAATAAAATATTATTACATATAAGTATAGGGATGGGGAAAGGACTATGGTCTGTTTTTTTCTGCTTTTGCTTTCTCTCCATTATATCACTGGCTGCTAACACAGTGATTTGTGGAGAAGAGTTTCACAGTAAGTATGTGATACATCAGTGACTTCACCTTTACATGGGTTCTTGAATACCCATGGCTTTAGAGGTCATTAGAGCAGGCAAAACATAGTGATCTATTTTGTATTGTCATATTTATGGATTTAGCAGCCTATGGTTTCCTTCCTTCCTTCCTTCCTTCCTTCCTTCCTTCCTTCCTTCCTTCCTTCCTTCCTTCTTTCCTTCCTTCTTTGGTTCTCTCACTCCCTTATTCCCTCACTTCTTCTCTCCCTTCTTCCTTTTTTTGTTCCTTCCACTATTTAATGAACCCCTACTCTGTGTCAGTATCTCTTACAATACTGACATAGGTGCAGCCCCTGCTCTCAAAAAGTTTACAGTTTAGTATCACAAAAGTAAATGAGTGATTTCAATGTAGGATAAAAAATATTATGATAGAGGAAGTACACAGTGTCTGTGGATCATTTAAGAAGAAGAGCACTGAATGAAAAACTCAAGGAATCAGGAAGGGCTTCTCAGAGGAAGTGACACCTAATCTGAGTTTTGAAGGACAATTTGAGTTAGCCATACCTGGTTTTATCTCCCTACTGGGATGAAGCAAATGTTGTGGCCATCCCCAGCTTTAGGTGCCTAGACAGAGTCCAGTTCAGCAGTCATAGCCTGGTACCAAAGGGTTC
The DNA here is from genome assembly GCA_028627145.1 of Eidolon dupreanum. NCBI lineage: Eukaryota > Metazoa > Chordata > Mammalia > Chiroptera > Pteropodidae > Eidolon > Eidolon dupreanum. The sequence continues at coordinate 26,859,725 of CM053511.1, read as the reverse complement.
GATCATGGAATTCATATTCCACAGAAGCATCCAGACCCTGGGTACCCAGAGGGGAGACAGTAGTACGAGAAGTCTGTCAGACCTTAAAAGAGACACCAGTATGAGCATGGTCAGGCACAAGTCTCATGCCCAGAGACCATGGCACAGCTCACCCTGCAGAGGGCCTGGGACCTTAGTTGTGAGCACACCTTGCATGCAAGGAAACAGACTGACAGCCCAGTTGTTGCCTGTACCTGAAGTGAGTAGGGGCCATCATCACCCACAACTTTCAGAAGCCTCTACTAAACTCTTTTAGGAGGTATTTATTCTTTCTCTCTTATTACTTAACTTCAGAGAAGTTAACTTCGCTTCTGAGTAATCTTTAAGTCTCAAGTTCACTAGATTACAGTCTCAGCATTCCTAGTTGGCACCTACTTACTATGTGGCGGGCACTGTGCTAGGCATGAGGACAGAGTAGTAAAATGACCTGGTTTGTTCCTCTAGCTAAATTGCCCCAGCCTTGCATTTTAAATTATTTTTTCATGTATTCTTAAATTTGTTTTGCCCAAATAATACATGAATACTTGCCTCTTAGAAATATGTTTTATAGTATGGAAAATAAAGGATGAAACATTAGTGTTTCCTTTTCCCCTGAATACTAGCTTCTTTCATTAGTGATAACCTTTCTTGCGTATATTTCTAATCCTTTTTCTATGCTTGTATATCCATATATAATTGTATCAGTTGGCGTCCCGGAAGGAAACAGATGCTGCATTCATATTAGGATAATTTAAGTTGACTTTAATGAAGGGACTATTTACAAGGTGTGGGGCAGATGGAAGAAAACCACAGAAGATAATGTTTACTACCCTTTGACCTGCAAGGGTATGGAGAGGGTGTGGTCATGGGAACTGGGACACAGAGAAGGTGCTGCAGAAGGAAACCTCCGATGGCACTTGGACCTTTGCTGGAAGGATGCACCTAGTCCTCAGGGGACCACAGGGAAGTAGCTGGGAATAAGCACACTGACCTCCCTCTTTTCCTTCCCTCCACTTTCTTGCTAATGCTCCATATTGATTGAACCCCACTGAAAGCCAGGGGGCAGGAAAATCTACTGATGCAATTCTTATAGATTAGCCTCCTTGGCCAGAGAGCAGGGTAGAGGGTGGGCTGGAGGGACAAAACAGAAGGTATCCAGTACAAATATATACTTATATAGTTTTATGAACTTTTAGTTTCTTTGCTTACTTGTTACATAGATGAGATTATACTGTGGTATTGTTCTGTGTCTTGCTTTTTAGTTAGCCTAAACAATTTGTCTTGAGATCTTTTCCTATCAGTGTGTATGGATCTAATTAATTTATTTTAATGGATGTATAGTATTTTATCATATGCTATATAAGAATTAAAAAACTTTTATTTATGTAACCATTGATATGTACAATAGAATATGTACCATCTATGTAAATTATGAAGCCTTATAATTAAGCGATCATCTGTAAATTCACCTCTTGACCTTGGGTCACTGATCCCACTGACTCCAGCTTGGGATCCTCTCCAGTGCAGTCTCCCAGTGTCCCCTCACTCTGAAACATTTGTATGAATTTTTGTGTTAATCCCCTTATGTTTTATAAAATAGTTTTTCCACGTATGTATGTATCTCGAAATAATATATAGTTTTGCTTTTTAAAAAAATTTATAAAACTGCTATGTTAATTTATATTATCTTCTACAATTTGCTTTAAAAAAAAAACAGCATCCATTTTGCTGTGTGCAGCTGTATTTCATTTATTTTCACATTTTATAATACTCCATTGTAAGCATATGCCACAACCTACCTACCCATATGACTGTCGTTGGACTTTTGGGCTGTTTCTAGTTTTTGCCATTTCAAATGGTGCTGTTTATGAGCATTTTCACCCACATCGCCTGGCATACATGCAAGAGTTGCTCTAGGGCAGATACTGAGGAGCAGGATTTCTGGGCCATCGAGTTTCCATATATTTGGCTTTGCTAGGTGATATCAAATTGTTTTCATTGGGATTGTGCCAATTTACATTCCTACCAGAAGTATGTAAGAGTTCCAGTTGTTCCCTGCCTTCTCCAGTGCTTGGTATTTTCAGATGTCTTAATTTTTACCACTAATATTCTTTTCAAGGATGCCCAGTGAAAGCTTAATGATAGTCTGACTCTATTAACATAGTAAATATTTTTAACTAGGCTATTCTAAAAAATGAATTCTATTTTTCTCTGTAAAAAATTGTTTTCCCTTTCCTGCCCTATTTGATTTACCTCATTGTTCCCCAACTGTGACACATTTTAAATATATTTAAGTGTAGTTAGTACATGGAAAACAAATCTTCCAAATAGGTCTTTAAATTCTTTCCAATTCTAAGATGAATGTGATTCTGATAGGGTTCCGCTTGTGAATCATGGTTCATCAAACTGAAGGTTAGGGTTGGTCCCTTATAGAAGAGTTAGCTTACAAAGAAGAAAGAGAAAACCGACAGGTCCCCGTGGCCTCTTTTTATAAACTCTAGACCACCTTGACTTGCACAGCAAACTGGAGTATGTGCTCTTTCAAAGGAATTGTGTCTCCTTCCATCTTTCTCTTGTCCCATCTGTCTTTCTCTTTTTTCTTTTTTAATGTATTCAGTCATTGACTAGCTAAAAAGCTAGTAGAGAAGAGAAATGAGTTATTACTGTGTAGCTTGCAAATATGATGATGTAGTATGGACAGATAACTTCTGAAGTGCCGAGGAGGAAATTTGACCTCTGTATTTTTTGAGTTCACCTCAGTTCCTGATATAGCAAAGGCTGAGTATTTGGTGAATGAATGAATACTACAAAAAATTTTAAGTTCTTCACTCATTGTAGTAGGAAGAGTACATAGAATTGAATCCCCATTACCTCGTTCACATTTTATTACTGGAGTTAGTCTTCTCTGATAATGTAATACTCAGAGGTCTTTATATGATCTCTTGATCGATTCCTTTAGGAGATGTAAAACATTCTATCAATTTATTTTACTCTTTCAAAAAATACATTTTGCATTCTTTCGAGTACTCCATCTTCTTTCCCAAATCTTGGAAACTGGCTCCTTATAATAAGCCAGCATGCTTTTCCCCATTCCATACAAGTAAGAGCTTGTTATCACCCGGTGTTTTTCTGACCAAGAAAAGCTGAGAAATTCACATTAATGAAAACAGAGGGGCTTACAAAATTACTCTCAGCCCTCTCCCATAGAATCATGGCTGGCTCTTGGTCATTGGCTGCATGGAATGTGGGTAATGGATGGAGTGTGGTGCTGCTGCTGCAGGTAGGGTTATGTAAGTTTGAAATTAGGAAGCACATTCAGTGGGATAGGGGAGAACTGCTTTTAACAAGCTGCTGGGATCGGCTGAACTTGTGCTGGCCTTGCACTCTTACTATTATAACCTTGATAGCTTTCTCATTTGTACACTTTGTTTGCATTTCAGAGCTCAGCTGAATTTGCCTGGGTCCCTCATTTCTTTAATCTTTTGTCCTGGCTAGCTTGCACGTAAATCAGTTTCAGACTCAGCTGCTCATATATTGTCCCAGTTCACACTCTGTAAAAAGTTCTTTCTTTGTAGGCTTCTGTCCAAAGTTAGGCAGTGTGTCTTAACATTGGATGATATGGTCGCTATTGGTAGTGAATTCATATTGAGCATCAGGGTGGGGACAAGTAGATGGAGCAATTGAGATGGCTCAGGTCTGAAGATTTCCCCACTAACATGCTGTGGGACCCTGGAGAATTTTCCAAGCCACTCCAGGTCCCCTATTGTACTCTTGCTGGAGGTGATGTTTTCCTTTCTCTCCTAGGGCTGCCATGAGCATAACTGAGAACCATGGTCTTAAAATTATTGGAGCGAAGGTTCATAGTACTGTCCTGAGCCCCTCACAGTGGTGAGGGTAAGCACATTGTCACATCTTTACATATAACTGTGCATCAGTATGTCCTCTTCTCATGCCTGTGGATTGGATGCAATAATTATTATTTTTAAAATGTAGAAATACAAGAAAATTGAACCAATAAAGGGAGAAAATAAGGCAGGTAACATTGAAAGAGGGACATGCTTAGTCATTAAAGCTACTATTGAAATATAGAATTTCTTTAGTGGTGGTATACATGATAGAATGCTTTAATATCTTTATCCTTTTTCCTTTTTTATTTCTCTAGAGAAGATTGACTTATTTTGTAATGTCTAAATAACTGAGAGGGGTATATACTAATTTATAATTTAGTGAAAAATTTGGCTAATCTAGTTAGCAGAACCTGAAATAACATTGTCCTTTGAAGACTGCCTAACTTGATTTCACAAATAAACCACAAAAGCAATTATTTGGTACATTTTCTATATGCTGTTCTCTTCTTTCATCCCTATAAAGCAGGGACTACATTGGTATTTTGCAGACTTACTGCCTTAGCCTACACCTCCATGGTTGCTTTTTGGATGAGAATTTGATAACATTTCCAGAGCCATGTTAAAGGAGGAGTCCTATAAAGGCAGTGTTCTTGGAGCTAAGTTCTCAGGGTGGCCAGCTCTGCCCAGTTGCCTCCTTCGGTCCCAGCATGATTTGTAGAGTTGGATTCTTCATTTGGAGCTGGAGTGGGATGCAGAGATGAAGCAAATGAAAGGGATCTATGGGTGTAAGAGAGCATTCAGCCTATGGCTCCTCTATCTGACACAAAAGATCATGACCAATAACACAAATTTTTATCTCAGTCCCAACCCTGAGTTGAATTTCCTGGAGTGGTTCTCAAAATTCAGCATGTGTAGAAAACATCTGGGTGCTTAATAAAAATGTAGATTCCTGAGACCCATGCTTAGTTCAGATCTGGTAGATCTGGGATGGGATCCAGGAGTCTGCAGTTGTAGAGATGCTACAAATGATTCTGATGCTGGTGGTCTGAGGACCACACTTGGGGAAACACCAACCTCATGCCTCCAGCCACCTTTTTCCTTTGGCTCTTTGCCTCTGCTTCAGAAAGTGATTTGAATAGGACTCTTAATGTCTCCACTTGGAACTGAAGCCAGAAATTTTTGTGATGTACTTTTACCTAACCTGGTTGAATTCTAACTGAGAGGACTTTAGGTTCGTTACTTACTGGAAAGCTCCCACTGGACCCATTTAATGTCCAGTGGCTTGAATGAGAGAAAGCTTGAATGAACTGCTAGCCTTCTAGACCTACCTAAATCCTCTTCCTTTGGAAAGCTCTCTAGCACCCCAAAGAAAGTATGAGATAAGTGCATGATTCTCCTAGGCTGGAATTTTAAATAGGAGAGCTGAACAACTGGGAAGTATCAAGAATTTGAAACCTCCCCGTATATCATGGTGGGACCTGTTTTCATAAATTTATATAACCCACTGAAATAATAAAAATGATACAAATAATTTATAATTAGGCCAGGCCTTATAAATAATAATTTACATAATTATTATTATTCCACTTATATAGATAAGAAACCAAGGGAAGTTAAGCAACTTGTACAACTAAAAAATAATCTAGACATCTGGGTTTGTATAAATTAAAATGAAACCATTAAGGAAACTAGAAATCTGAAGACTTCAGACGAGAAAGAAAGACATGAAGGTCACAACCACTTGTGAGAAGTGTCATAGCTTTTTTTTTTTAAGTTTTTCAGAAACGTACGTAGGCATGGTAGCTGCAGCTTTTAATGCATATTAGGGTTAATTTCAAGACTTTTATTGTCACTCAGGATTTGACAGTGTAATAGTTATTTGTGTCACTAAACCTTTTAGGCTAGAAGGTTTTATACATTAATAGCTGTTAAAGATCATATTGCAGAAATTACTGTCACAATTATGGAAGCCCTAATTTAACCCACATTGATCATAATATGTTTCTGGCATGGTCAAGAAGTTTTTCCTGATTCAAGTAGATTTATAAAGCATATTTAAAGTCTGGCTTCAATTTCTCTAGAGTTATACAGCCCTTCTGTTATGTCAGTCCTGGTAGAACCCCTTTTGAGGACTTTTTAGTGTTCAGGAAAGAAAAGATAGGAAGACAATTGACTTTGCTTAGTGCTGAATTTCAGAATCCTGTCTATGATAAAAATGTCCCCTGGCTCTACCAGCCAGTAGTGCAAAGGTGGTCTAATTAACGTTGTGCCCACTTTTGTATCCTATGGCCCTTGCTTGAAGATCCTAGGTTTCCAGGCATCCCTACAAAGTCCCCTCAAGGGAGTTCTCAGATTTTCCAGTGGAGTCTGTCATGTTCTCAGTCCCAAGTTTGTCCATGACCACCTGCTGTTTCCTTATTAATAGTACATAATCAGTGATAGTAAGGAACAGAGGCCTATACTTTACCATTTCCCGGCCCCCCCACCCCCTCCCCCAAGGAATGGTTTTATAAAAAAGAACTGGTACAAAATTTCCTCTTTTAGAGGTGTGGAATTTTTCATATGGCAACCAGCTCTAACCTTTTGAAGGTTTAATGAAATCAGCAAATATAATCCAATGTACAAGAGTGGATATGAATCAAGTCTATTATTGTTGAATGAATGGCATTAATTTCCAGTACACATGTGGACCTGAGTTTTAAAATATTTGTTTGAAAAATGTCAAGATGCTCATTGTTTCAGAATATTTGAGCAGCTTGCCAGTATACTCTTTTTAAGCATTTGTATTTCTAAAAGGCTACAGTGTTTGCGAATTTACTCTTAAACTTTAAAAATTTGTCCAGTGGCGTGGGTAGTGGGGAAATACCTTGGATTCCTCTTTTTAATGGATTGCATTTCCTAGAGGATGTGTAAAAATAAAATTCTCCTTCACTTTCAGCAGTGATTTTAGGCTGAGAGACTCACTTAATAACCCAGTGCTTGTCATGTCATTCTGTCACAGGGTGGAGTTCTCTTCAGCCTCTCCCAGAGGTTAGTACAGAATTAGATTGCTTAAAACTAATGGAGAAGCTTATTATCTCTGGTGTCCAGCCCCGCAGGAAGGACAGGGCTCAAGGGAGAATGGACACTTGCTGAGTACTCTAAGGCTCTAGAAATTGAATGATGAGCAAGGTTGCATGGGCCCTGCCCTCCTGGAGGTAATGGTTGCAGTCCAACAAGGATCAGTATGGGCAGAGAATAGATGTCTCCAAAGTGGATATGGTGAGAGCCATAAGGATATTGAGAAAAAATATAGAACTTAGGTTTCTCTTATTTTAAATTTCTATTGTTGCAAATGTTTCATAATGCACATAGTGTGCTGGTGTTCTGAAGCATTGTTTTATAATATACTTAATTAATTTGTACTCATATACACAGATCTGCTTCAGGACTGTCTGTTTTGTTCCATTGATCTTAGCTGATCTGTAAGAAAGATTGACAACTATATTTTACAAATCTAATCTTTCTAATCAGGAAATTGATTTAATCAGAACACTCCATTCTATAAATGATCTACTTGAGCATATATATTTTTTTTCATGATGAAAGAGTACCCAGCAACATGGTTATTTTTTGCACTTATATCCAATTTAGCACCTCTTTCAAGCTAGATTTAAAATCGGAGTAACTTACCATACATTTCTCTAAGATAAATCTGTTACGATGATATGATACTCCATTTTTTACAAAAACACAAAATACAACCCTCCTCATTATTTTGTTTATTTGCTCACTTATCCTCCTACTTGTTCTGTATGATTTCTTCTTTGACTCATTTCCATGTGCTGCTAAACTGTGACCTCTTCTTGAGGAAGTTCTCCCCACAGATTTTCCCTGAGTTTGCTCTCTGCCCATCACTTGGACCTGTGAATTATTGTCAGCCAAAGTGATTTTCAGGTGACTTGCTGTGAGCAGTGGCTGCTCATTTCACATACTGCAGAGTCCTGGGGGCATGCTGATCATGTGATGCTACCAGAACCACAGACTGCTCCCATCAGGGCTGCTTTCCATGATGATGGCTTTCCAGTTGACTCTGGGAAAAGATACATCTCTGTTTATATCCCCTCGTTGTTCAACTCCTCTTTTGTTTGATCCTATCTTCAGTGTTCATCCCTTCCCAAATTTTCGCTAGTAGAGGTTTCTTTGTTTTTGTTTTTGTTTTCCAAAAAAATGATCTTTCCTCTTTGGTTCTTTTCTGTAGGATTTCTATGACAATTAGATATTTGAATTACTTTTAATTTCCAAAACAAAATTATTTGGTGACTCTCTATTATTAGAAAAACAATTTAAAAAATCACATCTTAGTTTGCTATATTAACTCTTTCTTGAGGTTTCTAGATCTAATTTGGTGCATTTTACTACTTGAAAGGCAATTATTATCAACATTGCCAAATGGATCTGTTTATGAGTATTTAGTAATTTTTTTAGTTTTTTTGAATTAGCATGCCCATTCCTAATTTCTAAATTCAAATTAAACCAGTATTTCTGGTACTTTAAATATTTCCTAAATGAGGCTCCCTGATTCACTATTTTGCTTAATAACTAATGGGTTGTTGTGAAGAAAGGCTTAAGCATTCAAATTCATTTTGACCCTTGGGCCTTTGTACCAGCTGTTTCCTTTGGCTGAGGTTCTATTTCCCAGAACTTCACATGTCAGCTCTTATCATTCAGATCTCACTTCAAACTTTACTTTCCTGAGGAGGCCTAATTTTATTTATTTATTTATTTTTTCTGGCTACTGAGCCCCTCACCATTCTGTCACATCATTTCATTTAATTTTTCATTGCATGTGTTTAGAGTTACCTTTGTTCACTTGTTCATTACTTGTCCTCTAAGCAGACTGTAAGTTCAGAAGAATAGAGGCCTTGTCCATCAAGATCATTGTTCTATCCCCAGCATATAACCAGAATGGGGTCTGACACATAATAGTTTGATAAATGCTTGTTGAATGCATGGATAAAACATTTGGAAATTCTTGGTAAAATAAGGTTAGATAGGTTTCTCTAGAGTAGGATGTAACTGGTATAACATTTTTCAAACATATTTGTGTGTATTTATGTGTATGTGTATATATACGTGTGTATGTGTATGTATATACATACTGTCCTTGTGCCTTTCTCTGTCTGTCTCTGTCTGTCTGTCTCTCTCTGTCTATCTCTCTGTCTCTCTCTGTCTCTCTCTGTCTCTCTGTCTCTGTCTCTGTCTCTCTCTCTCTCTCTCTCTCTCTCTCTCTCTCTCTCTCTCTCTCACTATTGCTCAGATTAACCTGGGATACAGTAATTTACTGGAAGCATACAAGGGCATATAGATAATACGGGTAGCAGATACTTAACCTTTTCAGGCTTATATTAATTAATGATCCCTATACTTTTAAGACTGCATTATACAGTAGGCTTAAGGGAGAACCAAGATGAACTCCAGAGGTGTAAGGGACCCCTCCCTTCCCTGTCCCCTACTCTGTATATCCCAAGTTTATTGCCATCAAGTGCAACTCACTCCTCTTGAGTAGGTTTTGGAGCCAAGTCAGGTCAAAGGTTAGCTTCTCTTATGTTTGATTATCCATGTTACTTTGACTTAGGAGCTGTTTTTGGTGTAATCATTTGTAACCATGGTAGCAGATCTGGTTTCTCTCTACATACGTGGCGTAAGTCCCAACAACTCTACTAGAAATAATGTCTAAGACTGTTTTCTTAAGAAGAAGCCTATGGGCAGGGAAGGCACTAACTGCTTCTGGGCACCTGTCTACTGCAGAAGGCAAAAATGGAACACAGTCCTATATTTCTGTTTTGTTGTTGTTATTTTTGTTTTTAGGATTGTCGAATATTTCACGGATAGTGCAATAGCATATATATAAAACAAAAATAAGTAAACTGTGGTTCTAGGGTACAGTGTTATTAGGCTTTATAGATATGGATAGTAAAGCAGGGGTAAATGAATGAGTGTGATCATTTTCTGCTGAACATAATTCTTTAATCTTTAGGTAGCAAGCTGGGGTTAATTATTCAAAATTCCATGTTTATATAAACACATCTATAGAACCCTCCATGTGTATAATCAGAATTGTTGTGGATTTTATTTTTTCACAGAAAATCACTAACTTGTATTTCACATTTTGGACCAAACATAAGATATTGGTTGTTTTTATGTTTGCCTTTTGAAGAATGACCAAATTACCTTATGATGATAGATTATATAGATTGACTGGAATCATAAGCTCACTATTTACCTTTATTATCTATTTGCTTTCTAATCTTATCTGATGAAATTGGAGAAGGTTTTACCTCATGTTTAATTATTCACTTAATAATTTTGCTTTGTATTCATAAATAAAATTGTTCTAAAATTTAATGTTTTTTTTTTTTGTTTTGATATCAAGGTAATACACTGATAAATGAGTTAGCTTAGTTTGAAGGTTATCTATTCTTTTAAAGTGGGTAAAACTACTTGTAAAACTTTTTGAGTCTAGTGGCTTAGTTTGTGTGTCTGTGAGGAGAGAGAATACTTTCTGATTTTTGGTTGACTTTCTTAATGTTTATTGATTTTCCAAGTTTTCTATTTCTTCTTAAGTCAATTTTGGTAATTTTTCTTTTTCTAGAAAATTATTCCTTTGACACTATAAGTGTAATTTTTAAAAACGTTATACAGTCTTACCATAAAATTAATCTGGAGTGGAGTTTTTTATTGGTTTCGTTGATTTTGTTGATATTTTCAGCACTATTTTCATGTATTTTGGAATTTTAGTTTGCTGACTCATTTTGAGTAGGATGTTTTAAAATTGAGTTTGTGTTATTGTTTGTATTGTTTTCTTTCCCTTTGGGCTCTCTGTTCTCTCTCTAGAGGTTTTGTAATTACTTTTACCTGGCTTGCAACACTGTTAGTATAGAATGAGGTTTATGTTGTATCAGACACCCTTGTTAATGGTGATAGTGAAGATCATGTATTCTGTTACAAAGCCAGCAAGAGGTTGGCCTTACTGCCTGGTTCTGATTCACGTCTGTCCATTTCTTCTCTGCATTCTCTTGGCATGTGTTTTTGTTTTTAGCCTCCTCTAATGAGCCCACCCCCTGTCCCACTTGCTTACACACAGTTAACCTGGCTTCTGTCTCCCTACCTCCAGTGAAGTGGTTTTAGATTCTCTTTGCCTGTAGGAACAGAATGCTTAGCAGTCAGTGCTGGCTTATAGATCTAGAGCCCTGCAGGTACCATGGCTTCAGAACCACTCACTGCTTTGTGATTGTAATCCATTTCTAGTCCACAGAGATGTTTATCCGGTTTTTAGAGCCCAACTACAACCTTTTGATTTTCACTTTTTATATTTCATGTCTAATTGCCACATGTTTGGAACAGAGAAGCTCATAAATGTGTGAATTTGCTATACCATGTTGACCAGAAATCTCATGATTAACTTTTAAGCAATATTTTATTTCTGGTCCTAATTTCTTGTCCATAGCTCTGTATTGTTCTAACCTTTGAAGAACACATTGAAAAGTTAATCTTTTTAAATTGTACTCATTGTTTCTGCTCATTATTGAGAGAAAGAGAGTTACATTATATAGTAATTGAGAATAAACTTTAATGGGGCTATGTGACTAAAATTGTAAATGTCAAAAAAATTAATAGAAATTTGTTTTAATTGTGCATCGATCGCAAAAAGTAATATTGTTTTCTTTAAGGGACTGAACTAGCTTGATTCTAAGTTACATCATATTACTAAACAGAAACAAATCAAGTTGATTTGTTGATTCTTGACTGTATTTCAGGTCTTGTGAGAAGTACATAGGGAGGTAGTAAAAAGGTCTCTGCCATCAGGAATCTTCCAGTCTCAGGTTTCTCAGCTGAGGGTCAGAGATGGAAGGCATACTCCTCTCTCCCCAGTAGAAGTACATCAAATCAGGGATGGGAGGCTTCTTATTTTTAAACTCCATGCACTATCTCCCCTTCCCAGCCCCCTATCACCAGGGATATATATTCTTTGCCCCTCCCCCAATTGCTTGAGAATTACCCAGAGAGCCACTTTTACTAAGAATATATGCTGTATCCATTAGGCATTATGATAACAATAAAACATGTAATTAAATGCTAAAATGGATTAGGAAATTACATGGACTGAGCCTATACTAGGTGCCAAACAATTGTGTTAGGCCCTTTCCTTGCAACTGCTGTTACATCACCATTGTGGGTAGTTGTTAACGTCCATTTTTAGATACATGGAAATGGGAACTCAAAGAACCCAAGCAGCTTGCTGACGTCTGTCTACCTCTCCTGGTCAGTGGGAGAGGTAGACTTCAAATCCTGGCCTGTCGGCCTCTAAAGCCCATGGCCTTAACTACTCTGTTGCAAGAAGAGGAACAAAGACAAGGTTGAAACATGCCCTACTTTATTGCAGCTTATTGAAGGAACATATGGAGATTAAAATTCATAACTTGTTAGAATTGAAAGAGATGAGACAATGCTCCTTTGACAGGCCATTTAGTTTTTCCTTTGATCTTTAAATAATGCTATACTTAAATTTGTCTACAATAGCATAAAAAATTGATACCTGCCCTTTATCATTTACTCCCCATTTTGGGGAATCTTTATAACTTCTCTACAGAGATTTTGTTAAAATGTGATGTCAGGATGTGCTTTTTGTTCCCAATTTAAGCTTTTCGTTTCTTCGTGAAATATGCTGGACTTTTGATGCATTCTTCAAGGCCCTATTCTGGACTCCCTCCCTATATTCAAGGCACTCCTAGGGAGTGAGTCATTTTGTAGTCAGTCTTGCCAACTCTGTAAATGCAATTGACAGTAGAATCGTTTATCTGGTTAGCCATTGCCAGGACAGAACTCACCTCACTCAGGAGCATGGGAAACTTCAGTTCAAACACCTGAATTCATTTTCAGCCAGCACTACCTGGTTACCTAGTAACTGCAGAGTTATTTAGAGAAGGCTGCATGTTTGTGACTGCTTGAACTATAACTTTTTTTTCTCCTTTACAACCTATTATTGAAATGAACATGTAACTTAGCTATTTCATGGCATATGGATGTTTTCAAATGGAATAAGTTCATGCTTTTTTAAGTTAGGCTCACCAAACAACATTTAAAAATATTTGTCATATTTCTAAATACACTGGGCCCATGATCGATTCTCCCTCTAATTCAAACTGACAGTGTGTAGTACCCTGAGCCTGTGCCTGCTGAAGTAGCCTGTATGGAATCTACTTAGGCTCTCCAACTTCTAAGTGAGCCTTTCGTAGAGAGAATTGTTTGTAATGTTTGAGATCATCTTAAACTATTTATGATGTAATCAATAACAGCAACCATCTAAAGAGTTCATGCTCTGTGCCAGGGACTATGACAATGATGAATATGTTATGCCACCTCATTTAATACTCACAACACACTTTAAAGAAGGTTTGTGTTATTATTCCTACTTTACAGATGGGAAAACAAGGTTTAGAGAGATTAAATAACTTGCCCATGTCAAGCAGATAGTGATAATTTGTTGAAAAAAAATTAGTAGACTATGCATGTAGTCAAAAAGTAGCTGATTAATTTTTAGCATAGTTAAGTAAAAGGTAATGCATTGAGAAAAATAATCAAAAAATGCACCATTTTTTTTTTTAATGAAGCATGCAGAGAGATATGATAGAAATAATCCTTGGCTCTGGGTCAGACACTCTGGGGTTGATTTTGAGGCCCTGCCAGTTAGGCACATTACTTCTCTGTTAAAGCAAAATGTTGGCCATAATCGCTTAATCTCTAATTCTGGTTTTAATTGGGTTTGAATGTGGGTGCCTAAAAAGGAATCCAGAGTCATTGTAGGTTTCTTAATTTATGTAATTCTGTACAATTAAAGAGACCGAGTAAATTCTGGGAACTATCTTGAAAGTTGTGACGGTTTCTGTGTAATACACAAAAAATTATAGCAGCTCTCCCTTACAAGTTTGATTGCTACATCTCCAAAATCTAGTAGAATTAGAGAAAGTTCAGGAAAAAAAAAAACATCAAAATAGTATAATGAGACTATTAAAATGAATAGCAGTCTTCACCCTCAAAGGAGGGAGAGAAGTCCATTTAGAAACGTCTACAAAGTCATGATTTTTTATATATTATGTACTTGAGAAGGTAATCTTAGGGCAGATAGAGAGAAGTACCATGTGGTAGATAATAAACATATGAAATTTTTTACCCTTGGATGCAAAAATAAAAATAACTTTGAGAACATTTAAGCAAATGCAGAAATGACAGTCCATCATGATTGTCAAAGGAAGCTTGAAGCGTGGCATTCCCCCTTGAAGCTTTATTGACAGCAGTCATGATTACTGTGCCCTTCCACAGTATGCCCCTGGGTTCCAGTGGAAGTTGATGCAGTGTTGCTTCAGGTCAGGAAGGCAAATTTTAAGCCATCAAAAGTTCCGTTTAGTTTGACAGATTTCCTTAATAAAGTACTAGCAATATATATATTTTTAATTTTTAGTCCAATTGAAGAAAAAACATGATAATAGAAATTTATAATAGGAAAACAATAATAATATCCCAGGAAAACATTAACAGTTCCTTTTCACTGCATAATGGTCAAGATAAGCCTACTTTTCCTTTTAGAATCATAGAATCTTAGAGTCATCCATGCCCTTGGAGATTATCGAGCTCAGTGCCCAGCTTAGGTAAGATACTCATTCTTTACTTGACAGATGTTCCTTTTGTTTCTCTTTGAATAACGCCAGTATTTCGCAGCTTTGAGGAACACTGTTCCATTTCTGGACCTCTCTGATTTATTCTTCTATTGAGCTGAAATCTACCAGCACATAACCTCCCCTCCACTCACTGGCCTGGTTCAAAGGGTGAGTTTACTCCTCTCGTATATGAAGTGTCTAGCTCCTTGAAGCTCTCCCTTCTCCAGGGTAACATATTAGTTGTTCTTCAAACAATGCTATTTTCAGATACTGTAAAATCCTGACAGCTCTTCTCTGACCACAGTCGTTTTTCAGAAGGTCTCCTTAGGTATCCAGATGGAAAAAAAGAAGTATGAAAGTGTTTGGTTAGTTAGATTAAAATGGAAGTATTACTTCACATAATCAGAATTCCATATTTCTATCAACAAACCGTAAAATTTTGTTAAATTTTTCCGTAGCTGAGACATACTGCTTAGGTCCACCTGAGTTTTCTGCTGTTCCCCAGATGAACTACTATCAACCCACTACCTCAACATGTAGTGTATACCTTCATATTTATCCCTGCTGAATTATCTCATTGGCTATAAGTTATTATTTCTGCTTCAGGATATTTTAGAACCTTGATTATTTGGTCCAACATATTAATCATTCAGATTATATTTTTATCAGTTACACAAGTGCTAACATTCAGAATTTAGTAAGAAATATAATTTAGTGAGAATTGTACTTTGATGCTCATACTTCTTTTAATCTTGCTCTAATTCTATAGCCTGTTAAATATACTGTTTGTGTTAATGCAAGTTAAGTTAAAAAACACTTATTTTTCTTAGCATTTTTATTTCTTCAGACAATGTGCCATTAAAGGAAAAAAAGCCTTCCTTCTTTCCTTTCTCTCTCTCTCTCTCTCTCTCTCTCTCTCTCTCTCTCTCTCTCACTCTCATTTTTAGGTTTCCCAAGGTGTATGATTAACTATTCAAAAAACGTGACCACAACCAATACTTAACTGATGTGTATATAAACTCATGACAAGTCAGAATACTTAGGGGAACATGGACAACCTTGTGAGTATTGACATTAAAATATCAAAGCCCACAATGTGACAATAATGTCACAATATCCATTGATGGAGAAGGTGAGCATTCTTTTTCCATGATGTTCTTTTATTTTAATCACTTGCATTTCAGAGAGAAGAAAGCTAAACAATTCATTTTCCTTTGTGGTCTCTGTTAGTTCTGAAAATTACTTTTTATTTTCATTACATTCTTTTTTTAACAGTCATTGCTCATAGACTCTCAGTCTCTAAGGCCAATTTTTATTCCTTTCTGTCCAGCAGGTCTGCCTTTACCAAACATTATGACATTATCCTTGAAGTTCACTTTTAAGAGTGCAGAAGATAAGTTTTATGTGCTGTGAAAAGTATAAGTGACCATGCTTCAAGGTGGCTTTGGACTTAGAAGAAATCACTTTCAGATTATTCTTTTTTAATAAGATTAATTAGCCTTTTAGCTATTAGTAGCTTTTGATTCTCATGAGACTAAAATCTCATTGCCAGGTTGACTTTTGACTCCCATTGCCACTGCGACCCAGAAACACGGCAGTCAGGAGACAACAGAATAACTTAAATGTTTGAGTTAGAAATATTCTAGGTAACTTTTATTTAAACTACACAGGCTCTCATGGCTGGGTAGTATTTCTCTAAGACTCCTTCCCACTTGTCAGTTTATCCATGATGACATCAAACTAGTGTACCTCAGAACACAGACACAAGCCTGGATTCACTTCTTGACCTGAGTTTGCTTTCTCTTTCCTTCCTCTGCCTTTACCAAAGCTGCTTTGCAATCCTCCTCCCTTCTACTGTCTTCTACTTCACCTCCTCTATTTGCTCTAGTCGTCATTTTGCTTCCATCTCTGTCTCCCTCCTTCCGTCTCTCTCTCCTTTCCTTCCTTCCTTTCCTAATCATTCACAAACAAAGTAACTAAAGATCCCCCACCCTCAAAACAAATTCATTTCTATTAAGAAAAAACTATACAGAAGTAAATCTATATGTGAATCCACTCTAATATGTCTCTCTTTTGATGGGAACTGGTGAAGGAGGAATCGCTGTATAGCTCCCCAGGGACTATGCTTTTCAAAGTGACAACAATCACTTGAAGAGGTAGACCCTAATCTTTTGTTTAGTTTTTTTTTTTTTTCTCATGGCATATCAAATAGGTTCAGAACTGGAGGTGGCAAAATAATGCACAGACAGAAGCTTTCAGCTGATGTTGCTGACTGACTTCTATAGAGAATATTCAGAAGATCACAGAAGGTTAAATAAATGAGAAAGTTTTCATAATCAATAAACAAACAAATGTCAAAAACAGTGCTCTAAGCTGCATAGGCTTCTGGGATTTTAGAAACTATTATAGGTCAATAAGAATCCTTTAGCTTATAAAACTAAATGCCAAAAAAAATAAATTTTAAAAAGTTTCTTTTGATAGGAATCATCTTGGCCCCCATTTTCTATAATGAAAGATTGATAAACCCCTATTATCTTGTCTAAATTAAATCATGAAAGAGTCTGTAGAGTACCAACAGCTTCTGTTCTTTTTCTTTAAAATCCTACACACCATACCTAACAAAAGCCTGGACCGTAGTGGTGAGTGAATGGTTATAAGAAAAGAGAAGTTACAGCTGTGCCCTGTACCATTGCTGGACTTAACCATGGGAAAGATGATCATTATTGAGATAGAAGTTGCCTAAGTTCTCTGTCTTCTTTCCTCCCCTGAGGAAGTTAAAATATAAAGTTGTAATTCAACTCTTCTGTTCTTCCCATCCTCTCAAGTGAGACAACTAACCCTGTGGTTGCTTAGGCCAAAGGAGAAGGAATTCAGGAACATGGCTCTTTCAGTTAAAAGAATATCATCACCAGTTGCAACCAGTCATGACTTCTGGATGAAACTCAAATGACTCCATTTTACCACATTGATTTCCTTCCATAGACATTCTCTGCTGTTCTCCTATCTACAAATCGATGTTTAATAAATTTCAGCTATTTCTTCCAAATACACTGCAATCATATTTTATAAATCTACCCAAGGGTTGGTTTTTGGGAGTAACAGATAAATTCGACCCTTCTTGTTTTATCCTCAGATATCTGTCCAGTGATGTACTCAGAGAATCCAACCAGAACAAGCATGCTCTTTCTTTTGTGAAGCTAATTCGAGTGCCTTGCACAAGTAAGAGGGGATAGTCTGGAAATGGACACAGCTCCTTTCAGGAGCAGTTGTGATGACGGGGGAGCATTTATACAGATGGTTCATTTTCTTGTGAAAGAAGTCTGAATCCCGCAAGCTGTCAACACCCAACGGCTTCACTAAGTAAACTTAACATTAAGAAATCAGTGCAAGAGGAGCTCAGATGTTTGCTGTGTTGTCTCCGAACACACCCTGTATGTCAGGAGCCTACCTTTATTCTGTAGACCACCTAGTCTGTTCATTGGGGAGAGCAGTATTCGTTCATAGTCCCTTTGGTCTGTGCTGGGCAATAGCACAATATATCCAGCAACTGCCCTCTGAAAGAAAAGCTTTGTCTTCAGCTGGGATTACAAAAACAGATTTCTTGAGAAGCGCCTTCCCACCTGTGTTTAGATTTCAACTTGTGGGAACATCTTGGCAGCCAAAGTATCTAGGAGGTGCTTAGAGAAAAGTCGTTATAGAGACTTTTCAAAGGACAATTTTCCCCCTTTAAAGTGGTTAGAATAGAAGAAGAATTCTTGAAAACAGTCATAGAATATAAAGCAAGATGGAATCTTGAAAGATTTTATTTATCCCTTCTACGTTAGCTTTCCATCTAAGACGTAAAAATGTATCCTGTTGTAGAAACCCTCTAAGGAATGGAATTTTCCATAACCTTTCCCCCGTGAGCCCTTTTTTAACTTCTACAAAAGTCTTCCATCAGAAAATTCCTGATCGTTTATATGATTCTAATGCTCACTATTGCAGCCCAAGCCTGGTTGCTTTGCTTTATCATCTGCTGTTTATATCTGCCAGAAAGGGGCCTGACATAGCCAGAGCCCATTATTCGTCACTTCTTGGCTTCTTCTCTAAGGCTAAATAATGAAAGGTTTTTCCCTCTTCTTTTTGAGGTCAAATTTTTCAACTATTTAATGATTTTTGTTGTTGAAAATTTGGGGATTTCCTGTGTCTGGAAATGCATTAGGCTTCGAACTTTGTAGCCCTAATGTTCCTCCTGCTACTTCCTAAAATGCACCAAATAAAATAAGACTAAGAGAATGAAGCAGCTGCAAACAAAACAAAACATCACCAAAGCAAAAAATAAAGCCACTGGGCAGTTGTCTCTCTGGGTTTTATTGAGCAAGACAGTTGTAAAAGGAAGCATATTTCAAAGTTAAGTGGGCTTCTCATTTATTGAGAATTGATCAATAAGTACTTGGTTAGGTTTAGATAAATACTTATACAACTCAAAATTTAAAATACAAAACATTAAAAGCTAGGCATGCCAAGAAAATAAGTATGATCCAACAGTATGTGTGTGTGTATATATACATATATATGTGTATCTGTGTGTATCTGTGTGTATATATGTGTGTGTATATATACATATACACACACACACACACACACATACATGTGTGTCTGTATTACATAATACACATGCCTGCTAGTTACCTTGGGCCTTTGAAAACCATTGAGCCATTGTAGCAATGGCTTTCAGTATATGCTGGATACAATTATTTCAGATTTTACAATTATATTTGCTCTCTAGTTGGTTTTTAGAAGAGATAAAGTCTTTTTCAGGTTTTAGTAATAAGGTTATGATTGTAAGTAAATGTAGAAATTTTTAATATCTTTTCTGTGCTTTTCAATAGTTGAAATACAGTGAGATTAATCTGATCTTAATGTTTGTTCAAATTCACTTATAAAAGTATCTGAGCCCCATTCCTTTCAAGGATATGTCTTTGATAACTCTTGGTATTGCTTAATATAGCACTCATGCAAAAGACTTTAATATGTATATAAATCTAAATAACAACAATGAAAAGATTATATATGTTCTCACCACTCAGTTACAGAGATAGAACTCTACCAGTGCCTTAGCGGTCCCCAACCTTTTTGGCACCAGGGACTGGTGCTCCCATGAGAATCAAATGCCTGATGATCTGAGGTGGAGCTGAGACGGTGATGCTAGCGCTGGGGAGTGGCTGCAAATACAGATGAAGCTTTGCTTGCTTGCCCACTGCTCACATCCTGCTGTGCAGCCCAATTCCTAACAGGCCACTGACCGGTACCTGTCCACCACGTGAGGGTTGGGGACCCCTGCTTCAAAGCCCACTGTGTGCTCTTCTCTGATTATCTTCTCCTCTTTGCCCCAACCCCATCTGATATAAACACTATCCTAATTTTGGCTTATTACATTGCTTTTCTTCATGAATTTACTATCTTTGTATGTATTGCTAAAGATTGCATTAATTAGTTCAACTGAATTTTGAAATTTATATTATATTTATTAGTATACTCCATTTCTTTTGTGATTTTTATTTTTGTTTTTGCTTTTTCTCCCATACTTATGTCTTGACATTCATTTATATTGATATATGTAGCCGTAGGTCATTTTCACTACTTTATAATATTCTACTGTATGACTGTATCACAATGTATTTATCCATTCTACTTTTGATGGACATTTGGGTTGGTTCTAGTTTGAGGTCTTATGATTGCTTCCGTATGACTCTTTTGGGACATGTCTCCAATAACTCAGAATTTTTCTAATATATGTACCTAAAGTGGAATTGTTGGATTGTGAGAAACATATGTGTTCAACTTAAAAGGATATGCCCAGTTGTTTTCCTAAATGATTTTACAATTTCTTGCTCCTACCAGCAGTGGATGAGAAGTCTTGTTACTCAGCCTCCTTACCAGGACTTCTGTTGTCAGATTTAAAACTTTTACCAGTTAGATTGGCAGATTTAAAACTTTTACCAGTTAGATTGGTACAGACTGATATCTTATTGAGGATATAATTTACATTTCCCTGATCAATAATGAGGTTATTCATCTTTTCAAATGTTTGATTTCCATTTATAATTTCTTTTCTATGAAATACCTCTTTGTGTGTTTTTCCCTTTGTCATTTTGGTTGTTTATTTTTTTCTAGTTGATTAGTAGGAATTCTTTATACATTTTGAATATAAGTCATTTTTGGTTGCATATATTATAGATTACTTCTCCTAATTTATAACAACTCCTCTCATTCTAAGATTTCTCTTGATGAACAAAAATTCTCTATTTTCTTACAGTTGAATTTATGCATCTTTTCTTTATTTTTTTTTGCATTTTTTTATGTCTTGTTTAAGAAACCTTCCCCTCCTCTTAAAGACATAAAGGTATTTGTCTTTATTTTCTTACAAAAGTTTTAATTTTTGACTTTATTTAAACATTTAGTGCTTCTATAAATTATATTTTTCATTTTTAGCATTTCCACTTGACTTTTTAAAATATGGTCTCCATCTCTTTGATGAAGTTCCCCATCTTTCCCACTGAATCCTCTAATATATTAATCATAGATTTTTTTAAAGTCCTTGTCTGATAGTTTAAATATCTGGACCATATTTTGGTCTGGTTCTATCGAATGCTATATTTTGTAACAATGGATTTTTTTTATTTCTTGCTTATTTTATACCTCACAATTTTTTATTGGGCACTAGATGTCATATGTAAGGGAACAGTTGAGCCTGAGGTGAATAGTATGTATGTTCAAAAATGAGAATCCCCGTTCTGTCAGGCCATCAGTATGAGGGTAGTTGAGTCCATTTTTCAGAGTTGAGCTAGGTTTGGATTTTATTGTTCCTAGTCTTAATTTTGGTGCTCATGTATCTCAAATTTTTTCAACAACGGGCTGCTGCTATTCAATTTTTAGTATAGCAATTGGGTTGTGGGAGGTTTTTCCCTGTGTCTTCATTACCCTAAGCTTCAGCAGGCTTTGTATGTCCACTTTACAGCAGGCATCTTTCTGTGCTCTTGCCTTCTCTTGGCTATGAACTGTTACTTCTTGGCTTGTTACTCACTGGAGGTTTCTGGTAGGGACAGGGTGGTTTCTTCGTTCTCCTGCCCCTCAGTCTTAGCCAGCTCTGTGTGCTGAGCCCAAAGTGGGGCTTTCTTGATATTTCTGCTGCTCCTGTGGAATCCAAACTCTGTCACATGTCACGAGAGTATGTATTTCGCTCCCCACCCCATGGCAGCAGAACTCTGCTTTACTTCAGGGCAGGATTCTGAGTGTGAGTGGGGCTCTCCCCAAGAGGTACATGTGTCTTTTCTAGTGTCAGTGAATGGTGGGAGTACAATTTTCTAACCCTTTCCTTGTAGTCACTGACTTTTGCCTGGGACTGCCTTGCAGTACAGTTTTCTGCTTGTCCTCCAGGGGCAGATGTCTTCTGCTTCTTATGAGAGAAGGATCCCAGAATCAGGTATGTTTGCTGCCTGCCTCCCAAAGCATCCCAGATCACCATGTGCACACCTGCACCACAGCATTACCCTCCCAGGGCTTCTGCCCTGCTCCTGATATTTCTTGTGATCGCCCGATGGAAGCCTGTGGAAAAGATCTGGAAAATGAATATCTATTCCTTTATGTGGGAACTTCCCAGGAGTTCTATACTCTCATGTGAACCCACATTCACTCTTTAAGAAGTTGTTAACATTGTAGTTGTCTCCTTGGCTCCTACTCTTCTGTCTATTACTGCCCCCCACTCGTTGCTGCTAATGGCAGACCAGTAGTTCTTGTGTCCCATCTCTCGTTGGATGAGCTTGTTATTTTCCAGAATTCAGGTCCTCTGGTTGAATTACAATCTCAGATCTCTGATGGACCTAATGAAAGTTATGATTTTATAGATTTTTCAGGTTTTCTTATTGTTAGAGTGGGTAGAGAATTCTCCTGTGGCTATCTACATTTTAAGAAGAAGCAGACTGGTTTTTTCTCTCCCTGCCACTACCAGTCTGTTTTCTTTCTCTGCCTTGTTTACTTTTTTAAACATCACTTAGAACTATCATTATATTGCATTTATTTATTGTTCATCTCCCTCACCAGGATGTAAATTCCATTATGGCAAATATTTGCTTGTTTTATTCATTTCTGTATCTCTGGCACATAGTAGGATCTTAATAGAAATTGTTGAGTACCTACATGTATGAATGCCAAAGATCATGAAATTTTCCCCGGGATCTTGGATTAACTTGTTTCATATATGAATGCACTTCCTGTAAAGCTGTTCTCTCTCTTGTTCTGCCATATTTTTCATGTCCCATTTTATTATGTTCTTACTTATTTTTAATCAAGCAAATTTATGTGGCTTCAGTGTCATCATAAGCACCAGTAACAAAAAAGCGAAGGGCTTGTTCTTGCACTGCTCTGTTACCCCTGATTAGGTCTGTCTCCTGTCCCAGACCCACAGCTGGCATGCAGGTGGTTGTGTGCCACTGTCAGTCTAGTTCTTTGTGCTGGCAGCTTCCATCCAGGGCACTTCTTCCCTACGCCCTGGGTTCTGCCCCTTCCTCCCAAGTCTTTGGTAGTCCGGGCTACCCTGTGCCTCATTAAGTACAAACTCTATACTTCAGAACAATGTAGTTCTCACTCTGCCTTTCTAATTTGTGTGTGTGTCTGTCTGTTATTGTTGTTGTTTTAATAATTTTTACTCTTTACTACATTTGGAAGACATGGTTTGAAAAGGAAGTTGGAGAGTGGAGAATTGGTCAGTGCTTTCCTGCCTTAGGAACCAGCACATGAGGCAGGTAGATGAGTAGGTGCCCCACTTCTCTGTCAGTTCTAGACCATGTCATTGCTCTTGGGGCTCCACATCTGGCAGAAGAGGTAGTGAAGGGACTGAGTGTTTTCCTGTCTTTTATCAGGTGGTTCTTTCCCATGAACTGGAGTTTACTATATCTTTTGGTAGTCTTTTGTTGTTTTGGTTGCTTAAATCAGATCCAAATGTATTATAATTCATGTTCATTTCTGCCTGACCCTGACATAAGGCACGATGAATTCATATGTTTTGCTGAGTTATCCTTTGTGAGGCTGCATTAAGGCATACTAGCCAGACACCATGTTGAGTGAGACTTCCTGCACTAGTATTTTGTAAGTATATGTAGAAGCTCTTATGATTAGGAAAATTAAAGTTCATTGAAAATTCTACTGAATTAAAAGTTGTCTTTTGTCATTACCTAGTTTGAGGATCAATCAATATTAAACTAACTCATGGTGGCCCCATTTTTTTCTGATTTAAAAAAAATATTAAAACAAGCTCTTATAATCCAAATGATTTGTAATCATTCTTCCATAGGACTGTGCCAAAGACCTTGTCCTACGAGATATAATTTAATTTCCTATTATTCAAAACTATTTTCCTAATTTTTAACTATTAGTTTAAGTAATAATTCTGGATCAAGAAATGGAAACATTTCTGAATACGTGAAGAAATATGATTGCAAAACAACCTCAGTTCTGAAGGATAAAATAATAGCTGCCTTGATTTAGTTATTTTTATGTGTTATCTGAGAAAAAGCTCATTAAAATACATTTTGACACTTTTTATCCCCTGGAACTTCAACTTCATTGGAAAAATGATTCTAGCATGTTGGCTAATTGGCTGGTTCATTCCACATAGGATTACACCATTTTCTGAATCAGAATTTCCTGCTATTGCAGCATGTTTTTTTCTTTCTTTTTTACTTATTTTCCTTAGAAACAATCCATTTGGGTTCATTCCATGTCCATTTGTTAGTCTGGGGCATTGCACTTGTTTGTGACTACACTGAAGTCATAGTAGTCTGGATCTGTTTGTGTACACAAAGTCAACGGGAGATTCTGCAGCTGCTTGGGGAAGCAGGCAGTGCAAGGGATCATGCTGGCATTTCAAATCAAAATTGTGCTTTCCCAAAGTCATGAGTATTTGCATTTTTATAGTCAAGAAGATTTGTTTAACTTCGTTTTGCTTACTGTAATGTTGTACATAGACATCAATTTGTTCAACTTTTTTTAAAACTTTTAATTGAAGTGTAATATTCTAAGAGAAAGTACACAGATCCTAAGGGTATAAGAAGATGAACTTTTACACACTGAGCATCCCTGTATAATCAGTACCCAGATCAACAAACAACATGACCCGCACCCCAGAAGCTCCCCTTGTACCCCCTTCCTGTCTCTAACACTCCTCACCATGGGTAACCACTCTCTTGTTTTACTTGTTTTTATATTTTATACAAATGGAATTAGGTACTGGATGTATAATTAATTATACACGAATTATAAAATGGTTGTATTATTTTGTATCTGGGTTATTTCATTTTTTGTTACGTTTATGAGATACATCTACATTTATCTTGTATTGTGTTTGTCCATACTACTGTGCAATGTTGCATTGATCTATACAACACTACTTATTCATTTTGCTGTTAACAGGTATTAAAATAGTTTCCTATTGGAGAAGGAGATGGGGGCTATTATGAGTATTCTATGAACATTCTAGTACATCTCTTTTGGTAAAGTATATATGCACACATACATTTCTGTTGGATATATAGCTAGGAGTGGAATTGCTGGGTCATAGACGGTGCATATGTTCAAATTTAGTAGATAAGCCGGTTTTCCAGAGTGGTTATAAGTACTTATACTCACACCAGCAATGTATGAGAGTTCCATTTGCTCCACCTCCTCACCAATATTTGGCATTTTCTGTCTTTTCCTTTTTAGCCATTCAAATGTATATGTACGGAATGTGGTTTAATTTATATTTCCTTGATGACAGTGAATCTAAGCACCTTTTCATATGATTATTAATAATTTGTAGATTTATTTTTGCGAATTGTCTGTGCAAGTATTTTACCCATTTTTCTATCAGTTGATTTTCTTTTTGTTACTATTTCATAAGAATTCTATATAATTCAGATATGGGTCCTTTGTTGCATACATGTATTGAAAATATTTTCTCCTCCTCTGTGCGTTGCCTTTTTACTCATACAATGGAGCCTTTTGATATTTAAAAAAAACTAGTTTATTATTTTTTTCTCTAATGGTTTGTACTTTTTGTGTCCAGTTTAAGAAATATTTGCCTACTTCAAGTTAACAGAGCTGTTCTATGGTTTCCTCTAACATCTTTATTTAGATTTATAACTCATCTGACTTGATATTTATATAGTGTATGATATAGAGCACAAGATACATTTTTCCACATGGATATATTATTAACCCAGTATCATTTTACTTAGTTTGAAGCTTTTTAAAAATATGTCCATAAAATTTAGTTCCATTGAAATACTTTTCATATTTTCTTGGAGAGAATTACTAATGATTCTTGAAAAATATTTAAATCTAGGATAATTTAAAACATAATCTATAGATTTATTTCACACTAATGTAAATTGACATTTTTCTTAAAAGTTCTTCTGTTAATTAGAATCTAGCTTATAACTCTAGCAATTTATTTTTTCAATGCCAGAGTGATTTATAATGCACAGAGCACAATCATTATTTTAAATACATTTTTGCTTTTACTCTTTCATTTGAATTCAATTCAACATGCATTTACTATGTGTCTGCTAGAATTTGGGACAGTTGAGAGTATGGTTGATGTTTTGAGCTCCATTTTTTTGTCATAATAAAATGTAAAATTGTCAAACATCAGTCAATAATAAACCATTTTTCTTTAGTATTTAAAATTATATTAATAAAGAGAAGTATAAGGTGAGAACTTTTATTACTATTAGGATGACCTTATGCTCTTATGTGTAAAGGCTTTATGCTGTTTTCCAATAGTAATGACAAGATCTTTTAAGGCATAAAAATAGAAAAGAAAATATAGATGTTTCATTTCTGTATTTGGAATGCCCGTGAATCTTCCTCTTTGATGTCATTTCTGCTTAGTTTTGTTTTTTCTTTTTATTATTTATTCTAGGTTGTACTGGTCAGTGGACATCTGGACAGCTGGGATGTTGGTCAAGGTGCCATGGATGATGGTGGTGGAGCCTTTATATCATGGGAAGCACTTTCACTTATTAAAGATCTTGGTAAATATTTAGAAAGTTGTTAACTCAGCACACAAAATACTCAACTGATTAGTTGCTGTGGGATGTTCAAAGATTCTCCTGAGGTTCATATGTCTTCTTGTCAGTTCGTT
Source organism: Eidolon dupreanum (assembly GCA_028627145.1). Lineage (NCBI taxonomy): Eukaryota > Metazoa > Chordata > Mammalia > Chiroptera > Pteropodidae > Eidolon > Eidolon dupreanum. The sequence goes on along the minus strand of CM053511.1, from coordinate 26,832,999 downwards.
TTTAGAACAGAACAAATTTTTCACCTTAAAGAAAGAAATTTGTTTCAAGTGTCTGCCAGACAACCAAAGTGTCCAATATGATCAGCTACTGGTGAAAATGAACAAGCAAATAAAACCATAGCAGCTGCAACCACATCAGCTAGAGACTATGTAAGGAAACTGTGACCAAATGCCAAGAACAATCAGCAGCTCCCCCTACTTCTTTTCTTTGTTCATCTTTTTTTTTTTAATTGCATTTTTTTCCCCAGGTGTCCCCCTCCCCTTTGGCAACTGTCAGCTTGTTGTCAGTATCTGTGGTTCTGTTTCTGTTTTGTTTTGTTTATTCATTTTTTTGATGCAATTATAAATGCGATTGTTTTCTTAATTTCTCTTTCTGATAGTTTATTATTGGTGTATTAGAATATAAATGGCATCTGAATATGAATTTTGTATCCTGTTACTTTACTGAATTCATTTATCAGTTCTAATAGCTTTTTAGTGGTGTCTTTAGGGTTTTCTGTATATAGTATCATATCATCTGCAAATAATGAGAGTTTTTCTTTTTTATGATTTGGATGCCTTTTATTTCTTTTTCTTGTCTGATTGCTGTAGCAGGGAATTCTAATGCTATGTTGAATAGAAATGGCAATAGTGGACATCCTTGTCTTATTCCTGATCTTAGAGGAAACATTTTCAGTTTTTCACCAGTGAGTATGATATTAGCTGAATTTGTCATATACGGCCTTTATTATGTTGAGAAATGTTCCTTCTATACCATTTTGTTGAGAATTTTTATCATAAAAGGATGTTGAATTTTATCACTTGCTATTTTTGTATCTATTGAGATGATCATATGGTTTTTATATTTTATTTTGCTAATGTAAATTATCACATTGATAGATTTATGGATGTTGAATCATCCTTGCATCCCTGGGATGAATCACACTTGGTCATGGCATATAATCCTTTTAATATATTGATGAATCCAGTTTGTTGAGAATTTTTGCATCTATGTTCATTAAGGATATTGGCCTGTAATTTTTCTATAATGTTTTTGCCTGATTTTGATATCAGAGTAATGCTGGCTTCATAGAATGAGTTTGGAAGTATTCCTTCCTCTTTAATTTTTTTAATTCCTTATTCATCTCTAAGACATTATCAGATTGTTAGGATAGCTTTACTGCAGTTGTCTTTCCGCGATAGAAGAGCAATATGGGACTGAAGAAATTATTCCTTTAGCCACAATAAAGAATCCAGGCTTAAATATTGGACTTTGGGTAAACCTAGACATAGGAAAGATGGACAGGCATAAAAAGGAAGAGCTAACAGTGAAAACAATTTATTTTGATGACCTTATTTGCCAACAACAACAAAAAAAACCCATATATTTCCTCTTTGTGTGCTAGTCCAAAAGGTGGGTTTTGAGCAGGGTTAGAAATAATAAAATAGCCTGAATGAGAGTTCCATGCCTGAACCAAAAGGCCAGTGGTGGTTTTAAAATGCCGTACCAGCAGAATGTTTCATATTGTAACTGGATTAATCTGTTTCAGATGTAGTAAAGGTGAGAATAATCCCTTTTTTAAAAGCTTTCCATTGCTTACTTATAGACATGTGTGTTTAAATTTATGCTTTTACTCCAGCTTTTAATGAACCCTTCTAATCTTATAAATTGGCTCATTAAATAATTATTTATCTTAACAGTAGATGGTGGAAATTGTCTTGCTTAGGGAAAATTTTTGATTTGCCATTTTATGTCTTCCGTTTTAAAAATGGAGAAATGGAAAGGTTGTTGTGCATTTTTTTTTTTTTTACTTCTAAAATAAGCCAGTGTTTTCCAGTCTTGGCACTATTGACAATTGAGGCCAGATAATTCTTTGTCGTGAGGACTGTCCAGTGCATTATATGATGTTTAGCCGCATCCCTGGCCTCTACCTACTAGATGTCCATAGCACCATCTCCCCTCAACTTGTGACAACTAAAAATGTCTCCATACATTCCCAAATATCCCCTGGCAGGTCAAGGGTGGGGGTGGGGGCATAAAAGTGCCCAATAAATAATCTCTAGGAGACCTGAATACAGGGTGATTTTTTTTTTAAAGAAATCTAATTGAAAGGCTTACACTATATATACTTATACTTTTATTACCACACTGAGCACCTACTATGTGAAAGCATTTTGTAAAAGCTGGGCATACAGAGATGTTTAAAATATGTCTTCTTCTTAAGACCCTTAAAATAGAGTTGGAGACATATACATGTACCTATACATGTAATTATCAATATAGAAATAATTTTAAAGTCTGCCTTTAGAATTGAATAAGGTTTGAAAGAGATAAATTGTGTAGCAAATAAAACTGAAAAACATAGACTTCAGAAAAGATCTGGGAGCTTCTATATGTGAATTCTTTCCTACCGCTTCCCTTAAAATTATTCCCTTGGCTCTTCCCTCTGTCCTAAACTTCATTCAGGAATGAAATGGGTTCTAGAGATGAGGTAGGCATATAGCAAACTTTTCCCTCCTTATAGGGCATAGTTAATTATTTGGAAGTTAGTTTTATTTTAGTGTGTATCACTGGCTTGACTGGAAGCAGAGTGGTAGTGTGCAAAGAGAACTGGACCAATCTGAATTGGATTTTAGGTCAGTCTGTGCCACAAACTACTTTTTTTTTTTTTTTTTTTTTTGGCCTCGGGCAGGTCATTTGAACTCTCCGGGCTTCATTTTCTTCATCTCTATTTAACTCTAAGTTTCCAGAGTATTTTATCTGCTTTAGATGGGGATAAAAATCGTGTCTTCTCTAGGCTTTGAATCTTATTTCTTTAGTACTCAGCATGAGACTCTAAATCACTGTTAATTGAGTTGAATTCAATTGCCTGGATAAATGTCAAACACCATGCAAAGGTGAAAAGTATTTTTTTTTTCAACTGTGAAAGTACACTGACTTCAGTTGCTTTTGATAGCTAGTAATCAGTCTCCTTCAATTCAGGGCTTAACTCTCTTATAGATTTCTGAAAACCTATGTAAACATATGAATTAAACTATAAAATAAAGAGTAATATTTGTTTTGAGTAGGTTTTGAGAGGCAGCGTGCATGGCATACTGCTAAAAAGCACAGGAATCTGGAGCCAGGCTGCCTAGGTTCATAATCCCAGCTCTGCAACTTACAGCTGTGTGGCCTTAAGCAAGTTACTTTGCCTTTCTGTGCCTCAGTTTTCTCATCTGGGAATAGGATAATAATAGTTCCTATCTCATAGAGTGGCTTTGAAAATTAACTAATATATTCATATGGTGTACCTAGAACAGTTCTTGACCCAACCCAAGTACTCAGTAAATGTTAACTTTTTTAAAATAAGCATGACTGACAGTACCAAATTTTTTATGTAAGGGAGGATGATAATTTTTAACTCCACCCTTGTTAGTGATTATTTTGCTTCCTAACTTAATATGTTAGTTATACTGATTTAACTCTAGGGCCAGCTGCTATGGTATCCCTAAATATCCTTTCCCTTTATTGTTTAAGTCACCATCCCTGGTATGATGAAAATCTAGTGACTCCTTCACTTATTTCCATTTTCAGGAGTCTAAATTTCTCCTGATCACTTCCTACTTCCACTTCCTGCGTAGGTTCAATGCCTAGTACCCACTGTGCACCCACTGAGTCTTACTCTTTAATTTTTAAAATTAAAATTAGATTGTAGGTTTCTATTTGTAGATTTCCTATGTGTTTTAATATGAAGAACTGGGTCCAACATGTGACATATAAGTTCTAGATGACAATTACTGATATACTTACATAAGAAATAGGACTGGACTAATGGCCAAGAAATGGGTTCATAATTATGTTACTTAATTACATTGATCCCAAACTGTTTAATTGGTGAAATATGAAAGCTCTGTGGCAACCTCTTTTTCTAAGAAAACAAGTTTTCTTTTGGCTGCTGTTCCTTGGATGACATGTCATGCAGCCCGCATGTCACAGTCCCTCAGTGGAGCTTGTTAATTTGAAGTGTTGATCCAGTGGGGCTTTCTGATATTTAGGAATACTGTTCTAAGATTCGTTCTTCTTATCTCTTCTCTTTTGTTCTCTTTTTTTTACTACTCCTATAGATTCATTCTTTTTCCCAAGCCATCAGCTAAAACTTTATTCAATTAATCTAACAGAAGAGATATCTGTGCTTTCAAATATAATTAGTCATTCCTGAGTAACTGTCAACAGAAGGTTATTTCCTGTAAAATGCTATTGAATACTTTTGTGTGTTTGTAGTTTACTAGACTTGAAGCTGTTTTATTTGAAATGTCATTTCCTGGAATGTTCTGGTGTCAGTGGACAAAGCCTATGGCCAAAGATGTTATGCTTCAAAATGTTTATTTAGCATTAAAAAATAAACCACTATCCATCCTAAAATTCTTCCAACTTTCTTTGAAGTTAGAATTTGAGTGTTCAGGCCTTAAAAAAGGAAAAAAAAAAATAGAATTAACAGTACTACCTGGCAGTTGAAATGTAGGATTATATGAAACATCTTTCTTGAGAAATTTAAATGTGAGCATCCTAATTGTTATATCATAGGTTATAGATTATTATAGAGCTTGAAAGTCTATTGTTAGAAAAATATTTTATTTATATATTCCTTCACTCTTTCACTCAACAAATACTTGTGCACTGACTGTATGTCAGTATGCCAGATGCCTTGTACCAAAGAGGAATGAGACATAATCCTTGAAGTCTTTAAAGTGGGAGGTACTTTTAATTAAAAATTACAATGGAATTGTTATGCATTCTTTAGTTGAAATATGTACAAATTACTTTGCCCACCTGGTAAAGGAAGGGACCAGCATGACTTGACTGGGTCAGGGCACCTTCACAAAGGTGATATGCGAGCTTTCTTTTATGAAGATAAATAGAAGTGGCAGGGGAACAATAAAGAATTTCCAGCAGAGTTCAGAGCTTCTAGTCCTACACATCATTAAAAATGAGGAGAAAGTTGTTGTTTTAGGATTGCAGGAGGAGGGAGAGTTTACAGAATGGCACATGCTCACTTTTTACCTGTTATATTTATATAACATTAGATTTTTATATGATAAGCCTGTAATCAAGAAGAAAAAAAATCTCAAAAAAAGAAAAAGAAAGAAAGATTCTTAGTATTTTCATTACCATAAACACTCTAAAAGGAACAGGTAGAGGCGGGAAGCAGGAAGAGCCAGGAAGGAGTCACTAAGCCTCCCAGGCCCAGAGCACACTAGGAAACACAGTCCAAGGCCTTGGTGAAACTAGAGCTTTATGCAGCCATTTCTAATGTCTCAGGTTCTCTCTTAGAGGTAAGGACCCATTCTAAAAGAGGATTTTCTTCCAGTCCCTGGTCAAGCATACCTTGTAAAAGTCCCTGGAAGTCCAATCTGAAATAACTGAGCAAGGGAAATGAATAGCTTACAATGAAACGGAAACCTAAGGGTAGAAGGACCTCCCCTTGGCTTAGTCATACCTCTGGTATGATAATAGTTTTAGAAACTAACATTTCCTGAATATTACTATGCTATAGACATCGTGCAAAGTGTTTCATTATGTACATGCCCACTTTTCTTCTGGACGGTAGTAGCACAAAGCAATAGATACCCTTGTTACATCCATTTTACAGAAGAGGAAACTGAAAAGAGAAAAGCTAAGTATCCTGCCCAAGGTTACACAGATGTTATGTAAAAAAATTTAAATCCAGTCAGCCTGATTCCAGACCCAATATTCTTATGCACTTTATGATACCGTTTTACTAGAACAGCAATCTCAGTCTGTTTCTTGTAACACTCATCCTCAGGATATTGAGCTGTTATACAGAAAAAAAAAGTGTCAGATAAGTTTGGGAAACTCCCTCTTGGTAATTTCTTTATTCCTCAGAAAGCATTTTGGGTGGAGCATCTTCCACAGATAGATGTGTACTTTGGGAAACACTGCTCTGGGGTGTTATTGGTATTGGCAGAACTGTGGGAGAATCCAAGAATACTTGCTCAGTTATATTTCATGGAATTGAGTACAAATAGCATTAGATTTGTTTTAATTTTAGATTTTTTAGTCTATTTTGGGGATCTTTGTAGTTGCCAGAATATTGGCAAGATAGAACCACATATTGGTTCCTTAGTTGTCATGGTAGAGATTATTGTATTCTTGAAGACCATTTGTACCCACCCAAGGGCAAACTACACAACAACTAGCTTCTTATCCACATTGTCTGGGCCTATTTTATTGAAATGAATATAGCATTATTGGAAAAGTTTAACATATGCTAAGGGCTCCCTCTGCCAAGTTTTTCTATGGCCCCAGATTAATCAGAATTTGTTAGAATTTTTCTTTTCCAGAAGGACTTTTTATCTTAAAACATTCCACAAATTCTCTCTACTCCCATTTTGGATGCTCTTCCTCCACAATTGTCTTGTGAACATAGGAAAAGAGATTTATAGCCCTGGGAAAGGTGTCCTCTTAAAATCACTGGTTCTCAATCCCTTTATGGAATAATACATCTGCTTATGTAACTGTTGAAGAAATTAACTTGTTTTAAGTCTTAGAAGAAAAAATGTCCCTCAACATTAAATTTTATTTTTATTAATTTGAATTTTAATGTGTAGATAGTTGTTTGCTTTTCATTTTTCTGAAAAAATTTTGCTCTTGACTTTTTATAATTATATTTAGTGATACAAATACCTAGACCAGGAGAAGAATTATAAACTTTAAGGATTTTCTTACACGTTTTTTTTTTATTACCTCTAAAAATAGGTTTCTGGTCATGACTCATTTGTGGCTCCTTCTCATGGTCTTTTGAGGATGATCTCATTTTTTTTTTAAATTTAGATGTGTTATTTCCTATAGTGGCAAGTTATGTAGTGTCTGGCTTTACCATAAGAACTGTGGCAGATACATGTTTTTTCATCTGGAAATTGCTGAGAACTTTTCCTGAAGTTTCAACATATTAATAAGTTTCACTAAAGCACTTAGCATCTTTATATCTCAGCTAACATAAACATTTACACTTGTATGTGTAAAATAACAAACTGTGTAGATTGATCTTTCAAAAATGTCTATGAGATAAAGTAAGGTTTGTTGAAAACAAACCACTTAGCATGTATTCTACCTTTTAGTTTGGATGTGGTATGAGAGATTTCATAGCCATTTTAGAGCTTTAGACTACATGAATATTGCTATTATCATTTAGGTAGAATAAACTATTTCTTTGTAAAAGTAGATGAGCCCTAGGCTTAGTGGCATATAGCATCATGACCAATTCCTTCCTGGCTGACCGAGTCTGGAGGGGTGGCAAATGAATGCTGTGCGAGGGAAGAGTCTCACAGGGCCCCTTCAACCATAGCCTGCTCAGCTCCCTCCCCCACATCTGCTTTGATTTGACCTATATGCCTTAGAAAGTTAAGAAATGTGGTGTTGGTAAAAGAAGTGGAAGCTTAAAAAATTGCTATTATTTATTCTGGAAAAGAAGGGCTATGGGAAGACTTAATAATGATAGCCTTAGAGTCCCAGTGGATTTCCTCCCACCAGTGAATGGGATTCATATAAGTCTGGGGTGGAGCTGTCTGGAAAATGAAGGCTACCTCATTAAAACAGTGTCATCATGGTATTGCACAACTTGGCTTATAAGGAGATTTCTTATTTCAATAACAAGTATTGATCACCCACTTTTTTTTAGGTGAATAAAATGGGTAGAACATAGGTCCATCTACCAAGGAGCTCAAAGTCAGGCAGCAGTGGCTTCACATGGACCGGACATGTGAGCTAATCCTTAAAAGAGCGAAAGTGGAAGAAAAAAAAAATTAGAGCTCATGAAGTACATAGTTTGAAGAATGGAGGATGTTTTTATAGGTGAGTGAGGAGGGTTGGAAAATGGGTCAAATGGAAGATGAGACTCAGTCTGTAAAGGGCGCAGGATGCAAAGTTAAAGTTTGGAGTTGGTGCTGCAGGCAGTGGGTGACACTGAAAATTTTCAGCATGGGATTGTGTGATAGGACCTCTTTCTTAAGTAAAGATAACTGGATAGGTTATCCTTTTAACCTGTACAGAAGAGTGATAAGTAGAACAGAGACACAGAAAAACTGAGTGGGGCAACCCCAGCTCTACTTAGCCTGGAAAACCACAGCTTTGGAGTTACTACACACACTTTATATGCAATGTGGTTGACAAGCCAGTTTTCTCCTGTGTTAAATATACCAAAGAGGAAGTGATGGGTTTCCAAGGACGCTGTGTTCTTTGCCTGTACACTTCTCGGCATTGTGCTAATGCTGCATTCTGTAAAAGCTGTGGTTTACCCAGCTTAGAATGAATTCTCTTCCAGTAAACTTGCCTAAAACAGTGGTCTGCAAAGAAACAAAAAAAATGTACTATGAACAGCTGATTGGATATTTATGGTTAACTGGATTTTGAAAATTGTGCTGGACAATAAGAGTTTAGCTTAGTTCATTCTTGGGCCCCTTCAACCCTTGAACATCTTCAAAGTCAAGCGCTGAGAATGGAGAGTTTCTACTAGATGTGTAATGGAAACGACAGGCTAAATAAAGTAATGAGAGAAGTTGACTATTATAAGAAGTTGACTATTTGTAATCCTGCTAACGTCCTGCTCATATTGGAGAATTATCATTGAGGAGCTGATGCTCAGCCCATGCCTTCCCTGACACCAGCATCTCTAGACTGTATGCTGTGACCCAGATCTCATGGATTTTCAGCCCTTTAAATCCCCCTTCCTTAACCCTTAAATAACTCACAATCTACAGGTAAATGAAAGGCAGCAGGTATAATAGAGTAAGCATATATTCTATGTTAGAGTATTTTGAATTCAAATCTTTCCGTGCTACTTCGTAGCTGTATTATGGTGAATGAACTACCCATTTAAATCCCAGTGTCCTCTTCTTTACAATGGGAACAATTTCTCTTGAATAGCTGATAGGATGATTTGAGATAATTTAGACCATATACAGCCCCCAACTAAACCATCAGTAATAGTAACCATCATTATTAAAGCTAATTTCCAAAACAAGAGCAGGGATGTTCCAGTAGAGGTTATACTCTCGGGATTTACTTTATCTCTCAGATCTTGATGTCTGTATCCTATTGCACAGTTCAGCTTGGTTGGGCTGTCCCCACAGCAAGGAAGAAGCTCTCATGATAAAAGAACAACAGCTGGTTCTGATGAGCCAAATTCACAAATCATCACCCTAGTATAGTCGCTGTCCATGAGTGTATCTATGCTTCTCTTCTCATTGCTGTAGAGATGGCTACTTAATAGCTGCTTCATAAGTGTTATGCAGAATTAAAATAACACTCACAGGACATGGGGATGGAGAGAGCTTCATATTTTCTGTCTGCTTTGCTCTCTCTGCCAATGTTATTAACCTAGTAATATTGTATATACAAAGATTTATAATACCTCTAAAGAAAAATATAGTAAAGACAGGAAAAAGCTGTTGAAAACAACATAATTTACTGCAAAGTAAATTGAAATATAGACAAAAATCAAGGGAGAGAAATCAAAGAATCAAATTTAGTGCTTACTGTTTACAATTTACCCTGCCGAGTGAATTCTCAAGTAATCCTATTTTTAATATAGTCAAAACCCCACAATTTCTTGGCATTCTCAGAATATTCTCATGCATATAAAACTGAGGACAATGACCACTGATGCTTGTATTATTATTTTTTCCCTGTAATAATGGCCTTTTGAAAGGAATATATTTTAAAATGTAATTGAAATTATTGTGAGTTATTGCTTTGATTAATGTATATGGGCAACTATAAATCAGGAATTGTTTCAAAGGCTATATTTCTGTTCTCATCACCATAGACCATATATCCATTTAGCCATCCCATATTCACTGGTTTCAGGCTGCATGTTAGAATAAAGAAATATTTTATGAAGTGCTTCATACTGGAATTACTCCTTTTCTGAGAGAGGGAAGTATGAATTTTTCTTTTATAGTTGAATAATTTTAGATGAAATCATCTGAATGTCATTATTAGTCACAAATGAGGAGTGAAAGAAATCTTGGAACTGATTGCCTTTACTATATATTGTTGCAAAAAAAAAACCAAACAAACAAACAGTGACTGGACTTATAAAGCGGAGGTTTTTGATAAAAATGCAAAATACAAACAAAAAAAATGCTGTATCCTGTATTTTCATTTTATATAATAAACAGACATTAATTGAACCATATATAACAAATATTAATTGAATACTTGAGAGAAAGGAAGAGAGAACCAGTATTTATAGGATATCTCCTATGTGCCAGTTAATTTCCATGACCCATTATACTCCTCAGAGCAGCCCTCTGAAGTATGTCTTATTATCTCTAGCAGGTCACTGGACCTATCTGGGGTTTAGTTTCTTATCAGTAAAATACATTAAACTATGCTTGCAGAGCTGTTGTATGAATCAAACATAATGTAAGCAAACATTTATCTATCAGAGTTACAAAGATGAAGAATCCGTGGCACATAACGTTGAAGGAAACTGTAGTGGCAGTGCTGCTACTGGCAGTGGTCATTTCATTGACTTGGAATTCAAATGGAGCATTTTGGTGGAGAAGTGATTTGGGATATAGGGAGACAAGGTAACCTTAAAGTGGTTATAGTAAGAAAAAACTTCAATTACGTCTTATAACATTTCATAACAGTAGCATCATTTTACTAGTTATCAATGTATTAAATTTCATTTTTAAAAAATAATTGATAGTAGCAGTGAAAACAAAGCAGGATCAAATAAGATTTCTCATACAAGTCTTAGATTGATGCGAAGATGAGAGTAGACTTTTTCCATATTTAGGATGAAATAACAATGGCAGTTAGCATTCTAGAGTGCACTGTACCAAGCTCTGAGCTAAGTGCTGGATATGCAGTTCTCACTGAGTCTAGAAGGTAAGAATTACTATCATTCCTTTTCCTGATGCTACTCACAACTGACAAAAGTAGAAGATCTCATTTCTTTAACCTTAATGTTCCTCTTTAGGTTTTTCTTTGCTCATTTCTTTTTTAAAGTGGGAAATACTTCAAATATTTGGAAAGCGACACAGAATAATAAACATATCCTCCACCCAGATTTCATAAATGTTAATGATTTCAAACATTTGTTTCAGATCCTTAGTTTAAAAGCAATTAAAATTACCAGTACAGTTGGAACCTATTTTGTACCTCTTCACAATCCATCACCTTCTCCCTCTGCAGTTGTAACTAGTGCTCTCATTGTTTTAACGTTATTCTATGTGTATATCCAAAAACAGTATTGTGTAATTTTTATAATTTTGAATTATGCGAATAGTATTATTTTCTTCTGTATATGGGTTCATTCTGTTTTACTTATGTCTTTTATCTTCTTAAAGTGTTTAATGGATTAACTTTCAGTCTTTCTTATTTTCTAACATACACATTTAAGGCCATACATCTCTCTAAGCACTGGGTTAGCTGCTTTGTACAAGTTTTGAAATAATGCCTTAATGGCCATCCAATTAAATACATTAGAATTTTTGTTATGAATTCTTCTTTGATTCTTTAATTATTACAGCTTTAAATATACAAAAATATAGAGTTATTATTGAGTTACTGAGTTCCAATTTTGTTGCATAGTGATTGTTAAATATGGTTTACATAATACCACATCTTTGGTATTTGTTGAGACATAATTTTGGCTTATTACATGGTCAATTTTTTTTAAGTGATGTGTTGGCCTGAAAAGAATGTGTAACATCCTTTCCCCAGGAATAGGGCTCTACATATGTTCCTTAGAGCAATTTTATTAATTGTGCTGTTCAAAACTACTATAGCATTACTAGTTATTTATCTGCTTGATCCATCTGTTTTTGAGAGGAATATATTAAAATCTCTCACTAGAATTGTGATTTTATACGTTTCTCCTTGAATTTCTATTAGCTTAGCTTTAAATAGTTTGAGGTTTTGTTGCTTTATGTAATTGACCCTAACTTAAGGATAAAAAACTTAAGGATAAAATCCTTTATCTTTAATAATGATTTTTTTTCTGCAAGTCTATTTTACCTTATATTAATATCATGGAATCAACCCTCTTTCAGTTACTCTTTCTTTTTCTATTTCTTTACTTGTGATTTATCTTGGTCATTGTGTTTTAGTTGGTTCTGTTGTAAACAACATATAGTTAGATTTTTAAATACCCAGTCTCACAATATCAGTTAACAGAGATTTTTGTTCTATTTATCTTATTGTGATTGCTTATATTTCAGTAATTTTCTAACATTTCTTTTCTATTAAAGTTGCCATTTTTTTTTTCTTTTTTTCCCCTTTCTAATTAAATTCAATGGTTTTTCTTTTATTCTCTCCCTACTTTTCCCTCCACTATCTCAAAACTTATACTTTTCTCTATTCTTTTAGTGGTTACTATTAATATGTCCCAGGCATATTTGTCTTAATTAAATAATATAGCAGTCATAAATTTCTCCAATATATCCCCTCCAATCATATATGTTCTCATAATATTAGTGTTGACTGATGTTTTACTTATGGCTTATTTCTAAACCCCTGGTTTTGTCATTATTTGGTTATTGTTATTTTTTAACCTTGATACTTAAGGGGGTTTGTGTTACCTTTTAAGTTGTTTAAATGCCTCAGTTTCTTCATATGAATAGTGGGGATTATAATAGTATCTACTTAGAGTCTTATTGTAATTAAAGGATCTAGTTTAGTTCCTGTCACATGACTGCTCAGTGAATTTTAGCTATTATTATTCATAGTCAGTACTATAAGATTGCCAATGTTTATTGACATTTTTATTAACTATTATTTCTTTCTTCTGGTTCAGTTTCCTTCTTCCTGAAGTAGAACTCACAGTACTTCTTTTAATACAGTTCTGTGAGTAATAAACTCAATTTTATTGGAAAATGCCTTTATTTTGTTACCTTTAAATGATGTTTAGTTGTGTGTGGAATTATAGATGTTTTCTTCCAGAATTTGGAAGATATTACTCTATTTTCTTCTACCTCCTATAGTTGCTCTTGAGAAATCTAATTGTTTCTATAATGATCCATGTTTTCACTATAATTCGTTTCGGGGCATCTTTGATTTATTTTCCCCTACTCTGATTTTTTTTTTTTTTTTTTTTTGCTTTTTCAGTGTGAGAATTCTTATCTTTTTTCTTTCTTTATTCTGTAATGTTATAAACTATCATCTCCTCAAATATTGCTCTCCATCATTCTTTTCTTTCCTTCTGCAATCTTTATAATAAATATCTCATTCTGTATCCCATGTGCCTCTGTCTCACTTTCATACTTACCATCTCTTCATCTCTCTTTACAGTTTTCTGAGTGATTTCCAACGATCCATTTTTTCAGTTCATAGTATTTTTTTTTCATTTGTGTTTGTAACTCAGTTATTCCTTTCCATTGAGGTTTTTGTTAATAAATATTTTATTTTAGAAAAGTTTTAAATTTAAAGAGAAATCATAACGATAGTTCAGAGAGTTCTTTTATCCTGCTTACCCAGTTTCCCCGATTAACAGCTTATATTGATATGTGACATTTGTTATAATTAATTAACCAATACTGATACATTATTATTAATCAAAAACTCAGTTTATCCAGATTTCCTTAGTTTTTTCCTAATATACTTCTTTTTGGTCTTAGGATCCCATCCAGGATACCACATTACATTTAGTTGTCATGTCCCTTAGAATCTCCTCCTGACTGTGACAGTTTCTAAGCCTTTCCTTGTTTTTGCTGACCATAATAGTTTTGAGGAACTCTGGTCAGTTATTTTGTAGGTTGTCCCTAGATTGTGATTTGTCTGATGTTTTTTTTCAGTGTTAGATGGAGGTTATGGGTTGTAGGTAGGAAGATAGGTAAAGTGTTATTCTCATCACATTATATCAAGAGTACCTGCTCTCAACATGATTTATCACTGTTGGTGTTGACCTTGATCACCTGACTGAGGTGCGATTATCAGGTTTCTCTGCTGTAAATTCCCCCCCTTTCCATTCTGTATTCTTTAGAAGGAAATTAGAACATTGACATTTGTCTATTTACATACTTTATGTAAAACAATATGATAAATTTATTTTGTTATTTTATAATCCAATATTTACTTAGATTATCTACATATTTATGTAATTTTTTACTTGTAATAAAAAATAAACACATAATTTACCATCTAAACCATTTTTAGGTGTACAGTTCTATAACATTAAGTACATTCATATTGTGCTACCATCACCACCATTCATCTCTAGAACTTTTTCAACTTATAAAACTGAAACTCTTTATTCATTAAATAGTAACTCCCTCTCCTCCTCTCCTCTCAGCTCCTGGCAACCACCACTCTACTTCTGTCTCTTCCATTGAGTTTTTAACTTTAAACTAAATACGATTTAAGTCATATAGCATTTTATGAAGTTTTGGCATGTAGTTTTCATTATGGCTTATCTTCATTGAGTCCTTTTTTTTTTTTTTTTTTTCTCTGAGAGAGTGAAGTGTGGAGATGCCTGCACAGCAGATCTGTACTTACTTTGGTTGGATCTCTCTGGGTTTCCAAGATCTTAGCCTGGTCTCCCAGTTACTTTCTCAGGTTTGGGTTCTCAAAGCCCACGATTACTGCAGCTTTTACTTTCTGCTCTAGTTTAAATTCTCTAATTGTTTCTGGTATCTGGAGATTTGTATCTCATTCTCTTTTTTAAATTTCTCTTTTTACTCCTTCCCTCCTTCTCTTGATCTCTTTCTCTTCTCATCTTTATCTTTTTGTGAGTTATGCTATATATTAAACAATAGTTCTTAAAATTCATACTTTCTAAGCATTTCTATCTTATTTTATGAGAAAGGAATCCCTTTTGCATCAGCTTGAACAGACAGAAGTCCTCCTAGATCTTCTATAAGAAAGCAAAATACCTTTATTCAGCCTCATGCTTGGTATCTGAAGAAGACAAGAACTGGAAAGTCAGGACAGTAACCTATCTATGACATCTGTTGTCATAGAATAATAAGAAAGGAATGAGGAGAACTGTGAGAAGCATGAACATCCAAGGTCAGTGGTTCCTCAATCATTATATCATCAAGTTTCCTTTGTATTTTAATCTCTCTTTGTGCGCTCTGCAAGATTTAGAGGAATATAGATCTGTTAATGATGACTTATTTTCAAATTGTGTTAAGCATAAAATTTTATAACAACTACATATAACAGATGATCAATGATCCTGTATCAAGCTGATATTCTTCCAACCAAGAGCAAAGAAATTAAATAGACAATTTAACTTACCCAGGGAACCATTTTACTGTTAAAGGTATAATTTTTTTCTATGATTTTTAGAAATTAACTTAGGTTTGGAAGCACTGGCATAAAGGTACTAATTAGAGCCCTATAAAGGGAAAGGTCATTCTTGTCTACCTCCTTCTCTCTCAAGGTTTAGCTACTGCTGGCTGCAGTAACTCCTAATTCCCTTCTCTACCCAAGTCACAGCCTCTACAGAGGTTGCCAGTGCAGCTTCTAAGTGGTCTAGGCACAGGTGTTTACTAGTTTTTAGAGGATATTATTTGGATGAGCAGGAAGATTATCACACAAAATCATCTCATTGCCATCCTTGAAAAATGACCCCAATTTTCATATCAGATTATGAAGTTCTGGGCCATTCAAGCAAATATGTTCTTTTCAGCGTAGTAAAATACACCTTATATAATTATCCCTCACATAAAGATTTTCACTACAGGTTTTTGTTTGTTTACTTATTTTTTAAGAATAGGGCTTTAGATGAGGCCAGCGGGGAGTTGGAGGGGAGGCAGTGGCAGCAGCGGCACTGCAGGGGACAGGAGGGACCAGAGGTAGTAGTAGGATGGAGGTGGATGCAGTGGTAGTCCCCAGTGTGATGGCCTCTGGAGAGACTGGGAGTATTTCAGCTGCTCGTCATTCTCAGCATACCATTGGGTTCTCAGGCGTTCCCAGAAGGGGAGGCCTGTGCATATGACTAGGGCTCTGATGAGGAAGCAGGAGGGCAGAAATATCAAGGTGATGAACTCTTCTGAGCTGTTGTCACACAGCGTGGAAGAGAAAATTATCATTGACAAGGAATATTATTAAACAGAGGAGGAGCAATTTAAACACATATTCAAGGAGTGGCGGTTTGGGCATTGGCATTTCACAGAGATGCAGCCTGACCCTTGTGGCTTACTTGTCTATAAGCAGGTATGTGAGATAATCAAGAGCTCCCTCCCTCTTTCTTAAGATGAACCCTATGACCAAGCACACGGATCTTCCTGTCAGCATTTTTGAGTCTGTCATCGATATAATCAGTGGAGCGGCCACAGTGCTGTTTGCTGAGCTGACCTACACTCTGGCCACAGAGCAAGTTGTAGGTACTGGTGTAGACCATGTGGCCCCAATGACAGCAACAGGCAGTGGAGAGAGCTCCACTATGGCTGAATACCTGATAGCACAGCACAGTACCATCAAGATGCTGCACAGCCTGTGTCATGCTCATCTCGGAGTATGTCAAAGCCCCTGAAGCAGGAGAGGTCGCCTTTAACTGTGAGATCCTGCAGGAGGCCTATGCTCTGTTTCACTGTCTCCCAGTACTCAATATGGACAATGCACTGATGCAGGGCTCATAGCCTACCTTGGCACCATCACTGAAACGTGCAAAATCATGAACCAGTTTGTGAACAAGTTCAGTGTCCTCTGTGATTGACAAGGCATTGACAGGTAGATATGGGTGGGGACTTTTCTTCTGAGAGGGTACTTGAAGAGATCATGCATAGGGGTCAGAACTGTCTCGGGGCAGGGGTGGCGGGGCGGGGGGGGGGGGGCGGGGATGTTACATTCCCCTTAGAGAAGCCTCTGTCACCAAAACAAAACAAAACAAACAAACAAACAAAAAAACCAGGGCTTTAGAATAATTTATACTGATTTTTTTTTTGGCAATTATTAAACAGGTCTCCTCCACCCCCAATCTTCCAGCCCCCAAACCCCAGCATCGAAGAAGAAACAAATCCCTAATTCCAAATCTTAGCCACTCGTGACACTCAACTTCGGGTTTACAGTGAAGTCAGCCTGTCATTGAAGAACAGCAGGCAAAGCACTAGTCATGGGAGAGCCTGGGGAGACAGTGGGTGGGTATATCAGGAAACCTTCAGGAGGAGCAGCCATCTCTTTGTTCTTTATGTAATTAGAGAGAGCATATTTTTAGAACGGACTTTGCTTGAGGGATAAACAATACAGTTCTATTATCCAGACTTTCGAATCACACTTCTAGCCATGTAACTTAACTGATTCACCCCTATCTACTTTTTTCTTTCAAAATGAAAAAAGGTCATTAAGTGAAGGATGGTTATATTAGTGAGTACACTTAGGGTTACTACATTTACATCTGGGGAATATGGATAGATAATGGAATGGAGAGCAGTATTGGTCAGTGGCCTAGGAAAAGTAGGGATAGACTTCTTGATGGGCACAGGCAGGAGTCATATTGGAAATGGGCTCACATGCATCCTTTAGATTCTTGCATAGGGGCTGCTGTCTGCTGTGTATATTCAGTGGTCTTGTATGTTGGATCTACTTGCAGATCCTTCAACATGCCATACTGTCTGTCACATCTCTTCTCATTCACTCTGTTTCCGTATGTGCTCATTGTTTCCTTTGTCAGATTGAGCCCCTTAAGCTTGACTTTTAATCTTCGCAAATCCAGTTCCCAACACAAGATAATACCAACAACAGTGTTTGTCAGATTTAGCAGAAGTGACCCCACTCAAGTGCTTTGGGCCAGAGGGAAGCTTCTTTTTGGGGAGGGGAAGAGTCAATCCACAGAGGCCCTGGGTCTCATACAGAAACACAGGACCAGTAAGAAAGCATAGCTATAACTGCAAGGGAAAGGAAAGAAGAAAGAGAAAGAAGGTAAAGAGACTTGACCAAGTAGAAGTAGATCCTGCCTCAGGGAAGAGTGATGGCTTGGGGCATATATCAAAAATTTAGATGGGAAGTCCATGCTTATGTCTATTTATCTGGTCACCATCATTACACTGCTCCTGGATTTTAGCCTTTTTGTTAATCAGATACCCTTTGTTTAATCATTTAATCATTTTTCTTTTGCCCTAACTTGCTCCATCTTAAACATCACATTAATATTAATTCAGAAAACTTCTTTCAACCTTGGCAGTCTCCCAGGTGAGCTACTTTCAGTCCCTTTTGATATACACTTGTTTAAATGGCAGTTATTTCCTTTTAATGGAAGAAGACAGATTTTATTTAATAATTTTTCAAGTGGGGAGATTAGTTGTGGTCAGAGTGGCAAATTTTTCATAATTCTCTAAGTACTGTAAAAAGTAACTTAATGGCATGAAGTGAATTCCCACAATGGGATTCGTCCTCTCATTATGAATTGCTGTGATCATCTTTGAAGTGATATTTCTTTCCACATTATCTGGCAGTAACTATGTAGGGTTTGTTTTAGATTTAAAAATGTGTGAGATGAGTTGATCTACATCCAAATGATTCAAACATTTTTTTTTTTTTTGGATCTGTTTGCTGTTCACTACTTCAATTGTAGGGTAATTTTGTTATGTTTAGCTGTCCCAAAATTTTATATTCAGATGCAGTTTTTACATGCTTCCCCCCCCCACTTACTGAAGGATGGCTAGAGAAAATTAATCTTTTATCTTTTCTTGTTACATTCACTTTTTAACAAATCATATTTCTACTATTCTACGTAAGCCTTATATATATATATATATTAAATTTATATATATACATATATATACATATATATACACACACATATATATGTATATATTATTTAAGACTGATCAGCATTTTCCCCTGTTACATACACATTTAGGGTTTTTGTTTTCTTTTCAAATATTCTAGACTGGGGGAAAAATGTACTATTTGTAAGCAGATTATTTAATTTCAATAAATGCCTTTTTATTTCTCTGTCCTTGTGATTTGTTACTTGAAACTGTGAGAAACATTCAAGGGCAGATGCTGTTGTCCAGCTTTTGTGAAACCTTGGTTGTTGACCTCGCAAACTTTGGAAGATTTATCTCATGTGATTCAATGGTGGAAGTAATGATATTAGCAGTTAAAACCTTATAAGACACTATCAGGGAAAGGAAAACCTTGGTCATTCTGCTTTTTGTTAAGAATAACTGGAAATTTTAAAAGCAGACACTTATTAATGGGGAGGAAATAAAAATGATCAAACAGAAGTAACTCCTCCTCAGTCAAATATGAACCGAAAATGCCACACATAGTAATAGAATCAAATTCTTAGAAGCTCTCCCTTGATGAGTGCATGTATATGCTTATTTTTATTTGGTCTCCAAAAATCAAGTTTCTTATGTATTTATTCTCTTTTGAGGGAAATACATCTAGATCAAAATAATATTTTTTTGCAAAATACTTTTTCTATATAAAAGCCTGTTTAAGATGTCATGTTTGCCTTGACTGTGAGACTTGAACAAGATTATGTTCTGGTGAATTACGTCTGTGAGAGACCATCACCTTACCTTCTGCACAACGATCCCTCTCACCTGCCAGGAGACAAAGGTGATCCTGGTCATTCTGAACACAGTAGAAGGCAGGTCCTCTGCAGCGCCCAGTTATGAGGCAATAAGTGAAGGGTGCCACAGTGAGCAGAAGTACCTTGATTGTAAAGAAGCATCTTTAAGATGAAAAGATAATGAAGGAAGAAATGTATATTACCAATTTTGTGGGCTGTGACTGATGAAGCAAGTCTTCCTATCAAATATAATGGAAGAGAAAAGAAACAGGCATGTGAGCTGGATTTTCTCGGAACCCCCTAACTTTGGATGGTGGACCTCAGTGTCTAACATTAAACCACCCAGACTTATTCTTTCTGGTTTAAGGAACTTCAGAGGGTCTCAACTGTGCTAAAAATAATAGGACACTTTTCTATTTGTTCTTCATGGCATTGTTTTTCTGTTTCCCCTGGGACCTTTAGTGAGAAGTAGAGATGTACCCTTTCTTCACCAATAGCTTTGTGGATCAAAGGATTTTAGTTAGTAGAGCTGGAAGGAGATCTCAGAGATCAACTAGAGGAATGATCTGATTGTTCACAGGAAATAAATGAAACCCAGAGACTATGTGGCTTGTGCAAGAACATGGACCACAGTTTGTATCAGAATCCGGTGTTTTGTCTTGAGGCCCTTTTGTCTATAGCATACCATGCCAGCTGAATCTCATTCTCTTCAAGACACATCTTCTGCTTTACTAGATGGGTCTCCTCGCTGTGACCTTCACAAACCCTCCTCATTCCCCCGTCTGCAGCTTTGCTGCTGCACGTGCTCTGCTCAGCATGCCCTCCTCCCCTGATTCCTCTCTTCTCAAACCATCACATCCTGCAATGCTCAGTCCAATCCAATTGCCAAAGCGAAGGCTCTACAGTTCTTCAATCCCAAATTAATCTTTCTTCTCTCTGGCCCTTTAGGCCCATTTCGATTATGTTTCATGTTTGATTTCAATTTCCTAGCCAGACTATACTCCCCAATGTC
The DNA here is from genome assembly GCA_028627145.1 of Eidolon dupreanum. NCBI lineage: Eukaryota > Metazoa > Chordata > Mammalia > Chiroptera > Pteropodidae > Eidolon > Eidolon dupreanum. The sequence goes on along the minus strand of CM053511.1, from coordinate 26,812,533 downwards.
CAAGTTTTGTCTTCTGCACTGTAGACCTCCTAACACCTACTTCCAGGCTGAGAACATAGTGAGCTCCCAGCTTGTTGATAGGTGTGTTGAACAGTCTTCTGTTGGGCAAGTAGAAGAAGGGAGAGAGAGGGGCCCAGGCACACAAAACTCAAAGGTACTGATGTCCAGGTTTTCTTCAGACTCAATCCCTACTGGTCAAACATTTCCAATACCTGCAGCAGCAGCCATTTCTATTTATCTCTTACCTCCAAAGATAGTTCAAAAAAGAGATAGTTTCTGTCATTGTTGGGATAGAAGTCTCCGAAAGGCCTTGCCAATATTATAGTTTTGAGATTCAAAGTTTCATCTAAAGCTCCCATTTTAGGAGGGATGGAAATCGCAGGATGAGTATTATAGTAGATACTTAATATAGATATTTACTGACTGGGTAACAGGTAATCTCTAGGAAAGTCATAGGTGTCCTGATAGATTTTTAATGGAAACTAAGAAAGACCATAGTTATTCTAAACAAAGGAGCTTCTATAAATCATAGTACAATGCATAGACATGCTTTCTAGCTCCTTTTAAAAACTCCTCATAAAACAGTTGTCCCATTGGTTTAAATCAGGGAAGGGAAGGACTCACAGTCACTTCAAGAATCAATCATAATCTATTTTATCTTTTCCTATCCTCATTTATTTTCACCATATTCACCCCTCAGTTGGTAGAAAGGGGTTCTTAGAGATAGGCAGCCAGGCAGTGCAGCAATATAGAAGGAGCCCTAGCAGAGAAGTGCAAAGACCAGGTTTGAGGCCTGACTGTGCCACTTGCTGTTTTGAAAACATTGTTCGAATCCTCTTACCAATCCCACCTTCAGTTGTTCCATCTTAAATTTGAATAATCCCTGTACTACATTTAGGCATTCTTCACACATATAAGTATTTCCTTAACATTTTCTCTACTGCTGGATTGTCTGCCACATGAAGACAGGTCTGTACGTGTTTTGTTTACCACAATACTTCCAGAACTTTGGCCCATAGTATGGTATGTACTGCATTTATTGACTGAGTGACAAAGTTTAAAGCAATTAGAAGCTATTGTTATGATTCTCATTATCTTTGATGATATTGTTCTGCTGTGGAGAGGGTGGTAGTTTTTACTTTAGTAGTCGTTAGTTTTCCATTTTTCACTCTTTGTGACTGAGAAGGAGCTGAATCAAAAGACACACAGTGAATCAACAGAGACCAACCACTGACCCTTGGTCTTAAGTGAGCAACTTAGAAAGTTCATGGTATTTCTTTGTAGGTTCTTCCCTAGTCTCAGTATCTGGCACCCAAAGTGGATGTATTTGACCTTTATTCAGGTCTGTTCTATGTCCTTTGATTCATGTGTGCCATCAATCATCAACAGTAAGGTGACCTTCTCTGCTTATCATCACTGGCCAATTTTCTTCTGCAATTTTCTTCATTGGTCTTTGATGTCTGAATATGTTTAGTGGCAAAGATAAGCTTCTAATGGTCCTGTACGGAATATGGCTTCTGCCTGAGGATGATCCAAATTGTCCAGGTGAGCTCTTATTGTAAACTCCTTCCTATCAGTAGGCTCTGAGGTGTGGAGGAAAGAGGACCATTGGCATCAGACAGGTCTGCTTTTGAAAGCTTCACATAGCTGATAGTCTAGGAGGAAAAGAAAATGTTAAAGAAATGATTATATGAATGCCTAGCTGTAGGGCATGTGTTAGTCTCATTTAGCAGGTAAGAAAAAGGGCTGAGAGAGGCAAGAAGCTTTGCTCAGTTTTTGAGACAGTGACATAGTCAGACCTCTTTATTATATAATAAGGCAAACAATAGTGTCTTCTTCAAGGGATGTTGTGATAAATCAATAAGGAAATATATGTGAAATTATTGAGCATAGAATCTGGCCCAGAGTAAGTATTCAATAATGGGTTAGTATCCACTCACATTCTTTCCCTTCGTTCTCTTTTCCACAAATTAACCTGAATGAAAAGTGGCAGAATTAGACTCATTCCTATAATGGCTCACCTGAAGTACTTCTTCTCAACTCATATTCATCTTTCAGATTTCAGATTGCTTATTGTACTCACATTCCTGTTCATTCAAACTGGAGGGAGTACCATGACCTTCATTTGTTGACAGAGATATGAATAGGCAGAACACAGTGATAAATATTTCAGTTCAGGCAGGAATTGAATGTTGTCTTTGGGATGGGCTTGCTCTGCCACCTGCACTGATAATACATCATCTCAAAATTAACCCATTTCACCATAATCATTGAGATGGAAAAAGGTACCTGTCCATTGAACATCATCTTCAGGTGGAAAGGATGAAGGTCTAGCATAGTATATATGGTGCATCCACATCTATAATCACATTTATATAAATGTTTTAAAACACTGTGTTGCAGGAGTGGGTGCATGTACATATTATTTGTTTCTTGAATAAGAGCTAAAATAAGTTAATTGTTTTATGTTAAAATATGATTACCAATTCAGGAGTCAACATTCTGTTTCACATCCACTCTTGCTGGATGAGTGCAACTTATGCATCATCAGGAATGTTGGTATAATAATGATGTACGCCCTGGTCATTATAGGTCAAATGGGTGATGGTCTGGATGATATCGTTATAAATATCAGAAGTATTATCATTCACTAAGAAATATAGATCATTTTAATTCAAAGCAATGATAGATATATGTATAAATACATTACATATCAACAGGTTTTTGTTTTGTTTTCCTCATTTAAGACATTAATCTCAATTTATTCTTTATAATTAAATCTATTAATACAAATAATATCTATCAGTAGGTAGATAAGCTAAACAATAAGCATGTTGGTAAAATTTGATGTAGAATTCTGTGCTTGTATACATACACAGTAGAACTAATATTTGCACATTCAGGTGTGGAAACAAATGATTAGTGCCTTTTTATAAAGATAATACACTTAGGTTCTATAATTATGTATTGTTTCATAGTATATTGATAAGAAGAACAGAAACTATTCTAGATAGTTTGAGCAGGGAGGAATTTAATTTAGGGAATTAGAGCCAATGGCAGAAAGTGTTAATGCTTACCAAACATTGTATTGTTCTCTCATCCTCTTTTGCTGTTAGGTTGAGACTTTATTATGATCCTGACCAAAAGACTGTGAAAAGGAGTGGAATATTAATTTTCCAGGGCTAAAACATTAAAGAGCTTGTATGCCTTTTCCAACCCCTCACTTTCCCTGAAAGTGACCCTAGAAGTGACCCTGGAAGCTATATAAAAGGCGGGAATAAAACAATAGAAGAATCCTGATTACTTGAGTCACCAGATGGAGGAGAACTCTCACTAATCTGCATTGGACTTTGCATTGGACTTGTAGTAAAATGTTAACTTTTACCAAACTAAGACATTGAGATTTGAGAGTTTTGTTTGTTGAGGCAGCTAGGGTTAATTACCTTACAATTATAGGCCTGGGAGAGGAAAGACCAGGGATGCAGCTACTAGTATGTAGAAAACTATGAAACACAAGAACTATAGAAAACTGTCACCAATGATTTCCACTGCCCCACAGCACCAAAGCAAGTGATTTGTAGGAAAATACTTGGAAGCTCTTGGCAAAAGCTCTCACATGTTGTCCACCAAGGCACATGTGACTGCCCAACTCAAAGGAGTAATGATGGTTTCAATTTATCTTTTATCTTTGAAACCTCACATGAATGAAACTCATTGTTTTCATCTAACCCCATAAACTGGCTGGCATAGATTCCAAGAAATGTAGTTCTGAGGGTTCTAATCCCTGTAATATCAGGGAGAGTATGGAAGGGAAAATGGTATTGAGCTGCTAAAAAGAAGAACAGAAATGAGTTCCATGGTTTTTGCAGATGGGGTTATTGGTGATTTTAATGTGTAGGTTCAATAGAGTAGGGAAAGTGGAAGCGTGGTCACAGCAAGTTGAGGTGAGAAAAGAAGAGAGGACCTAGATATAATGAAGCATTAATCTTTTCTTCAAGGCACTTAGCTGTGAAGGAAAGGAAAAGGTCAGCTGTTGGTTGGAGGCTCTTTAAAAGCAGAGCCTACAGATTCATTTGGTCCCAGAGTTGCACAAGGGCTTTGCACACCAGGAAAGGTTTTAGATTACATGACCTTCAAAGTCCTTCCATCTTGAAATATTTATTATTCAAGGATTCTCTACTTGATAAGTTCCCAGGTTCAGCTTTTATTATCACAGGGTGAAATCTGTAGACAAGGCATCAAATCTGTCTTATCCTAACAAATTTAAGTCAGAATTTAATTTGATCTAACAAGTCTTTAGGGAAATATATCTTAGAGTTCAAAACATATATCCATACATATTATATTTTTGAATAGAGCTTTTAATGTTTTAATATCACATATATTCAGTTGCATTCCAATGTATTCTTTAATTGGTTCCTTTTTCAACCAGTTGCTAGCTATCTCATATGCAATTTATCTTTTTAGACATTTTTTCATGCCTGTTTCCAGCCTTTCACAAAGAACAATTACTGAATCATCATGAGGTCATAACATTAGATGAGGTTTACTGAATATTTGTTTTCAAAGACTTTAACATTTTCTCCCAGAGCCTTAGTTGGTTTATTGAGTGGAGTAAAGCAGTCAGTTTGCTACTAGTAGAATGAGGTAGGTTAAGTATCTAGAAATATTCTATCAGGAGGAGCCAATAGCCTTGTTTTTTAAAGGTCCCAGGTCTCCCATCAGTCAGCTCCAGTCTAGCTAGGGCATAAGAAAATCAGAATTTATGACTGCTTATAATTCTAGACTGCAGCCTTTAATCTGAGATCTTCTGTTTGGAAATTCTCTTCAAAAGTTTTCTTAGCCTCAAGGGAAAAGTTTCTTGAGAGATAGCTCAGTTTTTATCAAAAGCCTTTATAAATTCCCTTCTAGTTTTTTCTCTACCAATTAAGATCCTCTTAGCTGCAGAGAATAAACTCATAAATGCGGTTCCATTGGTTTATTAGAAAGCTAACTTTTAGCTAGTAGTATCAAAGTTGCTTATAAGGACAGACCCAAGGGAACTAGGAAAAGGTTATTTTCCTCTAAAAAATTCAAGACGTATAATTTAATTTTCCTCTGGTTTTGACCAAGCTCAGATTTTTGCTGACTTTATAGTATAACAGCCTATCCATTTCATTCAGAGATTTGTCTCTGTTATTCCCATTTAATTTGAAATTTACAAATTGTTGCTGTCATTTCATGTGTTCCCACATATATGTGTAAAACCTTTCCATAATTATGATGTTAAAATATTCTACTTCTTTAATTCCAAATAGCCTTAGTTGAAAGATGTACCTTTGATATAAGATATTTTTAGGACAAGAAAAAAACATGTTTGATGAATGTATATATTGACCATAAGACTTTTCTAATTTAACAACAACAACAAAAAAACATTAATAGTAAAAAAAAGTTAGTTCTTGGAATTGAAGAGATATGATATTAATGATCATTTCACTTGACTGAGTCTTTGCTTTTGTGGAATTCATCATCATTTAATATTTTTCCATCTATTCTTCATCCATTCATTCAACCCACAGTATTGAGAACAGTGTTAAGTTTTAAGCTCTTGCTAAGCCATGGACAATGAAGACTGCCTAGGCATAGCCAGGATTTTGAATTTGTAAAGGAAGTCATATATCATATTTATTTAATATAGTATATTTCTTAAAAGGATTTAATATTTTTCTCTCAATATTTTAAAATCCAACTTGAGAAAAATGGAATTTTATGGTGAATTTCCCACATAATTCCTATTACCTCTATTCTTCTTTTATTGTTCCCTCGATCTTACATTTTCTTACACTATCTAGCAACTTCAGTTCATATCTATTATAGCATAACATGCTATCCCAGTTATCATAGGGTGCCATGATTATTATGGGAGAGACTTGAAAATAAGAAAAAAGTATGTTGAAAATCTTCAAAAAGAATAAAAGAATGAATAGCATCCACTACACACACACACAAAAAAAAAGAAGAAGATTTTATGAAATAACAACTAAGTGGTAATGAAATTAGAATGTGCAGGTGTGGAGAGAACCAATGAAAATGATTGGAAATAAAAAATGTATAGTCCTTTAGAATTTTTAATAAAATCTCAACAGAAGGAATACTCTCAAAAGAGACTTTCTGAATTGGAACATATAAATTAGAAAATTATCAAATTGTGTAAGAGAGAGAAAAAGAATTGAAAATATTAAAGATTTTAAAATGTAAGTTCTATTATACATCAGTAAATCAGTCCAATAGGAGAAAAAAGAAAACTGCTGAATATTTTTTTGGAACTAAGGCAAGACAAGAGTATTCATATTCAAAAAAGTTCAAAGCATGCCAAGCAAGATTACATATTAGAAACTTCTGTTTGCATTATAGCGAAGCTAAAGAACATCAAGGGCAAACGTTTGCTTTTTTGAGTGGGGAAGTATGAGATAACACCAATACTTTCCTTAATTAATAGAGGTTTATTCTTGCATTTTTGTCATGATAAATTTTTCTTCTATATTGATTTAGTTGTTTTCCTGCTGTCACTTTTCATGTAGTCATTGTACTGTTCTCCAGCTCATTTTAGTTTGCTGCTAGTTTTGTCTGTTTACTGGAAAATCCAAAAACTATATCAAGAAAACTTTTATAAGTAATAAATAAGAGTAGTCTATAGAACAAAGGATTGGCTTTAAAGCAGCACATAATAATACTAATGTAACAATAACATATTTATACAGTGTTTACTATCTACTATACACTTTCATGAGGGTTTTCTCATTTAATCTTCACAATATCCCCATGAGGCTCATGCTGCTGTATCCTCCCCATTTTCCAGATGAGGACCTTGAGTTTTAGAAAAGCTGAGTCACTTGCCCAAAGTCATGCAGCTTTAGCTAGTATGGTCAATGATATTTCCTAGATTTTAACAAAGTCTGTCTAATTCTAAGTCCAGATTCTTACTGACTATTCTACAATATCTTTTATGAAAAAGGGAAGCATTTAGGAAAGCTGCTGGAACTTTCAGCAGTCTTTCTCACCAGCCCTCCTGTGGGGTTGTATTCTAGAACACCGGCATCATTAGAATTCTGATCCTTAGACAGGTGATTGTTTTTTTTTATAGATGTCTTGCTTTTTGAGATCCACATGTGGCCAAGATCATCTAGACTGTATAATCATAAGTACTCTCTCAGCCAGCCTAATTACCCATATGATATATTTCTGGGGGACCAGAAACCCTTTAGCCTTCTGAGACAGAGCTTACTTGCCTGTAATAGAATCCTAAGAATTTTCTGTTGCCAAAACTCCAAGGCCTTCCCAAGCTGCCGAGTAGATTCTAACAAAAAGGCACATTTTCTCTACTCTAATGTCTTTCCCTTGGTTCAACTTCTGGATTTTGTACAGTCGGAGCAGAAAGACAGATTGAGCTTAACTTGATTGTAGTTACCCCAATGTGGTCTTCCATGGAGGTTTCCCTATATTAGGAGAGAATGGTTGAGGTCATCCTAAGGACAAAATGAGGAAATCTATCCACCAAAAAAGGAGCTATGTGTTTCCTAATTTCCACTGAGCACTTGGAGGAAAAAACTGTCTTTTGTTAACTCTGAATGAATCAAGATTTTAGATATAACAGAATTTCTGAGGAAACTGAAAACCAATAATTCAATGTAGGAATCAATGATGAGGTTGCAGAGCTGACTGGTTTTGCAGTCTGTAAGTCTAACTTAGATTTTCTACTTTGCAAATTAAAGGCTCTGTATGTGGACACCTTAAAATTTTTTTCTTATCTTAGCTACTGTATTGATAAAATTAATATAACCATACACACAATTTTTTGGAGGGTTAACTGAGAAAAATAATGTTAAAACCTAGTGAACTACGTCAAAGCACTGTGTACAATTTAGTTGTTATTCACCTGAAGATTTTGTGTTAGAGGAATATGATTAGTCTGTAATTCTTTGACTGTACTTCCTAGGACTCTACATATGTACGTCTCTTGAAGCCTGAGAGTCTTGGCCTCTCCGTCAGCCCTAACCAGCTTTGAGGCCCCATCACTGGATCCCCATTGTGGGGTTGTCTCTGTTCCATTTCTGTAGTGACCTGGTGCTACTTAACTCAATTTGTAGTCATCTATATGCTTTGCCAAGTGAATCTGAGAAATGAAGGATTCGGTGAGGACCTGACAAAAGCTTGGGCACTTCTTGACAACCTCTGCATGGAAGAGGCCTTTAAAATTGCACTGTTCCTTACTGTGCCAAACCAAATGGGGAGAAAATAATTCTCATTGTTAGGGGGGCCATTAATGGAGCATCTACCTTAAACCTCATCGCTCTGCTAGGTACTGTTGTAAGTTATTTTGTTGATGATCTTTATCACTGTTATCTAGGATATATGCACCTGATGATTACTCACACACAAGAAGGAATTTGTGTGTTAAGAAGCAGTAATATTGAATTTATAATATTAAAGATGGAATTACACTTTGGATTTAGCTTTCCTGACATCTTCTTTAATTCTCCAAATTCATTTTGTGATATCCAGGGCCATCTTTTGAAATATTAGCAGGTAGACTGAGGATTAAGAAAGACAGCTAGTGAAATCACAGAATTTAATTCAAAATAGATGAAGGAATTTCAATGAAATCATGACCAATAACATCCTTAAATACATAAAACATTAAAACAAGTCAATAATAAAGAAGCTCCAGGAATACAATAAATAGATGAATAAAAGCCCAAAATATATAATTTTCAAAAAACTTTGAAATGTTAAACCCCAGTAGCAATCAAATACATGTAATTCAAAACAATGAAATAACATTTTTGTCTTTTAAATTGGTGATTAAAAGACCTGAGATTACTGGTAAGAGTTCAACAAAAAGGGATTTTTATTCATTGTTTATGGGAATATAATTTGATACTAACTATTTGGAAAGCAATTTGGCAATATATCAACAGCCTTAAAATTACCCTTTGACTAACTCTACTTTTCATAATCTATCTTCTAAAAATTTAAATATCTCAAAAGGCTTTACATTCAAAACTAGTCATTAAAATGTTATTTGTAATATTAAAAGTTGGAAATAAATGAAAAGTATAACACATGATAAAGTTAAATTACACTTCATCCTTATAATGGAATATTTTGCAGCCAAATATAAATAGAAACTTAGGGAGACTGTAAAATAACACATAATATTTAGGTTGCGATAAAAAACGTAGATGTTTAATGGATCAATTTAAAGAATTTTAAAAGCATGGTAAAAAAGAATTGCAGGAAAATACCAGTATATTAACCAAGACTATCTCTCGTTAATAGGGTTGCGACTATTGTTTTCAAAACAATTTCTTATGGGGCTGGGGAAAGGGCCTCCATAAGCATGGCTCAAATGAGAAAGGTTGTGAATTTTTTCTCTAACAACTGAATATTTATGATTATTTCATACAGATTGGTTTAAAATCTGTTTAAATAGCCAGCAAAGACAACTTCTCCTAAATTAGCATTCAATAGTGAAGAAGATGGCAAGAAAATTTTTATCATAGCTTAGATCCCAAACTATGCTAAGCAACTTTTTCATAGGCTTTGACGGGTTAACTGCATATAAATGATGCTAATTACAAATGAACCTTATCTCTTCATTGAAGAGATTATCAGTTTAATGGGGTGACATCTAAATGTGTGAGTGTGAGTACACAGAGTTGTTCTTTGATTTTTTTTTTGTTCTGAGTATTAAAGCTAATATTCCAACTCCAGAAGTATATATACCCCATGTGTGCACTGAGTAATAGGGAAGTTAAAATCAAAAAGATCATTGCCTATTTCATACACTCCAAAAAATGTACTGACAATAACCACCAATATCTCAGGTATACTCCACAGTTTAGAATCTTGAATATTTTCGCAAAAAAACATCTGGTGAGGGAAGCAAAGTCTAACTAAGCCTGACACAGTGCCCTAACAGAGGCCTTTTAGTTTCAGGCAGCTGAGTTTGTCAAGTGGTCTGAAATCTTGTACCTGTGGTTTTTTTGAGGGGTTCTTTGTAGTTGTCATAAGAAGACTCTCAGAATTTCAATAAAAATGAGAAAGCAGTTTTGAAGACAAAAAGTACGTTATACTTTGCATTAGGGATAGAAATGAGATTGAATAAGGATGAAAGAATCTAAAAATTGAATTGCCTTTTCTGAATCTCTTCCCCAGAACATGTCCTGCTGGTCCTGAGATTTATCCAAACCTGACCCCAAAAGGTGTCCAGAGCTTGAATCCAGCAGGTACTCTCATAGGGGTCTGTTACTCTATTACACTCTGTTCTAGTCAGTAAATAGGACAGCAGGACATTGTTCTGTGTACAAAAAGTGCAAAGGAAATAAAACTTGTGCAAAGGACGTTTGTAACTTCTAAATATTTGTCCTATTTGAAAAATTACAACTCTGATTTCTTAGTCCAAAATGTAGTTCAGCTGATTCCATCCTATTTAAGTTGATTATTACTGTCTCCCTTTCTTAGAAACAAAGAAAAAGTAATAAAAACAAAATGCTTATTAAAGTGTAAATATAGCAGCTGGATCCCTGATGTGCTATGTCAACAACTTTGCTGGCAGCTCAGGAGGACCCAGGTGCACGGGAAACGACTTATCTGGTCACAGAGCGTAAGGCCTGGCAATTGACAGGCTCTGAAGGGAGCCTTTTGTTACCTGACTTCTATGGCAGGTTGCTGGCTCACTTTCCTGTGTGGAGTAGTTGAAACTTCTTCAAGTAAATAGAGTACGTGAGGGCAGAGATTTTTTTTTTTAAGTTGGCAACCTAAATATATTAGAGTCACTACAAAATAGCAGAAACGCATGAAAAAAATGCTTTATGAAGAAAGAAACATAAAAGAAAACCAGAGGAAAGAATATTCAGCCTCAGTCATTTAAAAGCACACTCTTGTTCCCAATCCTGCCGCTCACCTGCCAAAGTCGGTTTGTTTGAAAAGTTCTTCTATAGAACTCCAGACAGGCCCCAAATATACCCATGTCTTCAACAGCTGGTTCTGGAATGGGAGGGGCTTCTATTAAGAGAGAAACAGTCTTCCATTTCATTTGGAGTTTTACACAACAGTTTTCTGTGTGTCTTAAGTTTTGTTATCCAACTATTTTAGCAGAAGCTGTGTTACTTTTTCAGCCAGAGCTTTGAGTGCTAATGTCTTTTCATGATGCCCTTGACAGCTGATGAAAGCAGGCCCACCCTGTGGAAATGCCACAGGTACTGCCTAGAATGAAATGACACACGCATGCACATGCCACTGAGAACTTGTTGGCTTCCTGAATCATGTTTTATTTTCAATAAAGAGGTTGTTTTCAAAACTGACCATGTTGATAGCCTGGAAATGGGAGATAACGATTAACATACCAAAATGTGAGTAATTACGGGGCACTTTGACCCTGTCTTTAGAATAGTTTTTACTTACTCAAAAGATGAAGCATAGAATTATTTCTAAAATGACAAATGTGTATAAACTTTCAAAGTGGATTATGATTTCTCCAAAAAACACAACCAGCCATAACACAGTTATGCATTACAGTTTAAGATGATCTAATACTTGAAATAAACTTTATACTGGGCAATGGCATGCATTTTCTAGACAGGAAGGGAAATTGTTATTGCTTATAGTAAAGAACAGGCTGTTTTTCTTATATAAGAACCTTAGGAGGACGAAACAATTGTTTTAATACTGCAAAGGAGTGGGCTGTGAAACAACTGGGGTAAGTCTTGTTTATTTAACACTGATGCCCATAGTCTGTTAAGCACAAAGAGATGCACTCTGGTGCTGTTATTTAATGCTAGAACAGTAAAATAGTCTAGCTAAGATTAGATTAGGCAGTTGACTCAAAGTACTCCAGGTTCAAGATTCAAACATGAGTAGATCGACATTGTTAGCATACAGAACACTTGGACATGTGTATGGCTGCATTGGTGGGTAGAGAACCATCTTCTCTCTGTAGACCTTCATGAAGGCCAAGCCACAAGGAAATGGCCTGATATCTCTATTTTTAAAAAAATCTCTTTAATACCAGTTGTCATTTGAAAAATTTAAGACAAAATTATTTGCTCAGAACAATCTGATGTTTTTTGCTATTGATCCCCTGGTACACAGAAATAGATTTAAGCAACATGATGATGAGTCAAGCCATAGAGAGCCAGGAAGCTGAGCTCGATAGTCCAGTTGACTCTATAATAATGCGTTGATTTATGCTTGGACACTTTAGGCTGTCTGTACAAATGTGTACAAATGTACCTTCAACTTGTGGCCAGGATGAATTCAGTACTGAGAGCTTAGCTCTTCTTTCGGACTGAGTTCCTTCTGTTTTGTGGCTGGCTGAGAGTGTACTTTTCATACTGGAGTCTTATGAGTGGATATCAGTTGATATCATCTGTTATCATCTTCATCACATGACTATGCCTACCTCCCACAGACTAATCCCCAAGTGAGTCAGCTCCATGCTGCTGGGCTCACTAAGGGGACCTGCATACAGGAGTATAGGCTTAAACCACGAGCTTCTGGATCAAAAGGACCTGGGTTCAAGTTTTCCTTTTGCTGTTATTATATATGTGACCATGAGAAAGTTGCTTTACCTTTCTAAGCTTCAGTTTTCTGATTTGTAAAATAGAGAAAATACTAATACTTATATCCTTGTGTTACAGTGAGGATCAATTGAGAAAAATTAAAAGAACTAATGTACATAAAGAGCTTAGGGTATTGCATTAGCACACAATAGGCACTCAATAAACATTAGTTTCCTTTTTACTTTAACTCGAGAGCAAATACCTCTATTCTCTAGTTAGTGTTCTCCTGTTCACATCAGTTGTCCACATGACACCATAGTAATATAGTTTGCATTTCTCACATGACTCCTTCACATGCTGATCTGGTTGGCTCTGAGCTCTGGGCTGCATACTGCCCTTTCCATGTCCCCTGACTTTGGAGATCATCCGGGTCTATACACAATGCATTTTACCATCCAAAGTGGAATTCTCCCACTCACTGTTGGCAGTCTCTGGGCAGCCAAGCGCTGGGGCCCTGGCAGGTCAGCCCTTGGGTACCTGCTCTCCGTCTGCACCAGCCCTGTGCTAGTCTCTAGCCACTACAGTGCACATTCCAGTGACACCTTCATCTCTGGATTCTTGGATTCTATGTTTGAAAGGTTCCAGCATTCATTGTACTTTGTCCTAGATACTTTTCACCTCATTACTTCCATGTGACATCTGTGTAGTTTGCTGACAGCTGCCCTGACCAAGGTAATGTTAGAAGGAGGTGCAGGGAGAGACACCTGAGTTTGTGACAGTGCCACTTATGGTCACTGATTTTATTTAATTATTTATCTACTGTATAAAATGTTCTTTATCCTGTATATTCTTTAAAAAGAAACACAGGTTACCATCTGACTGTCATCATTTGAAATGGGACTTTAAAATGTCTATATCATCTATAAACTAGTTATTTTGCTCTCAGGATTTTCTTTGTTTTTGATTGCTCTCTCTTGTTCTCTCTCACTTGCTCTCTCTCTCCCTCTCTCTCTTTCCTTCTTTCTTTCTGTCAGTCACCCATTTAGCCCCACTAAATTATAATAGAAGGTGAAACTTTAATCAGAGTGCTGTGCATGGCATATAGTGAGAGCATGGGATGGTGGTTCCTGAAGTCCTGCAGCTCATAATGTGATTCATATAATTTCTGTGATCTCAGCAAGTAGCAGGCTGGTGGTGTTTGATTTATTGTGTTATGCTTTGTGTCTGAGTTCACACTATTCTTCCTCATACTTTTTGTTTATCTCAATCTTCATTTTTTTGGAGAAGACTGTACTGGAAATTTGAGGAAGCGTTAGAAGGTGGAGCCCTAGTGGAAATGAATAGGAATACTTGAAAATAGCCCCTGTCCTCCATTGTGGTGATGCCTCATGACTTCACATTGACGACTGCATACATGACCAACCTAAACATACATTAGAAAACAGCTCAGTTACTTCCTCACTGTTACTGAAGCTCAGCCTCTATGGTCTACCTATGCCTAGTAGTACCTGTCCTAAACTAATTTTTGTCTTTTATATATCAGAGAATGTTCTCAGTGTGAGAGGACCTGAGTTAGGATGGTCTAGTTGAAAAGGCATGGACACTGGAGTAAAAAAAAAAAATCTGGATTCATATTCAGCCTCTAGCACTTACTAGCTCTGTGACATTGTGCAAATCACTTACCTTCTTTTACCCTTTGTTTCCTTATCTGTCAGTTGGGGATAATACCCCCAGGTATTACAATACTCCCAGAATTATAGGATTATTGTGAAAATTAAGTGAGATAATATCTGGAAAGAATTTAGCACAAAGTCTGGCATAGTGTTAAGTACCCATTAAATCCTGCTCCCTTCTCTCCCCCAACCTCACCCCCTACCAGTTGGCCAGTTGTCTTTAACACAGTATCAGTGGGACTGTACATACCCTGAATATTATGTAATTACTCATTACCAGTCTGCTCCTTGATCACCTTTCTGCCCTCCCTCCAGAGTTATTCCTAAACTCAATAACAACTCTCCCTCTGGTGTAATCTCCCTCTCTGCAGAGAGTAGTAAAAACCTTGATGTTTAAAAAATAATTTTTCCATAAAAAAAAACTTAAAACTCCTCTCAATGTTTTTGTGAATTTTTGTTTTCCAACAGGATTTATTATTGACACAAATATTAATGTGTTTACCTTTAGAATTTATTTTCCATAATAATCTTGACAGTAATATTTTCCTGATTTTTGAGAAGCCCTTTGTGCAGAGAATGCATTTTGTTAATTTATCTAAGTTAATTTATCAAAGCTTATAATTTTTTAGATTGTTTGAAAATTTCTGGAGCTCATGTTCCAAGAATACATGATTTCAAAGTGTGTACAATGACGATGATGATAAGAATAATGTTGGAATTTCTTACTCTCTTTATCTTCTAGATTATAAATTCCATGAGTCCAAAAAGCATGACTGTCTTCTTTAGCCCTAAATCCCTCAGTCCCTGGACTAGGAATAGTTGTTGAATGAATGAGTGATATTTTGAATGTCTCTGATTGTGCCATTTTATCTTTTGGATTTCTGCACAGTTAGTCCAAATGAGTATTTGTTGATTTGAATATACTTCTCTTATTACAGAATTTTAGTTTCTTCTTTATGGAATAGAATTTTTAAGTGTATACTTATACATCCAAAGATGGACCATATAAAATTTTCCCTTGCCCTAAAAGCTTTTAAAATAAGATGTGACATAATGGCCTGGAAAAGCAAAATCTCCATAAGGTCAGATAATCCATTACCTTGGCGATGTAAGGTTCATAAATTTTGAAGGATTGATATTATCTGGAGAAGGCAAATGTGTCTCACACTTTCCATAATTGAGAATTGAAAATGTTTGAGAAAAACAGCACTCCTCCTGGAAAGCCAAACACTCCTCTTGAGAAAATGTCAATCCCATATCCCTATGGGCAGGATTCAGTATTTGCAGCCATCAATTATAATATTCTAGATCTAACAGAAATTCAAAGACTTTAGTCTATTTCCATGTTCCCCACCTGCCTAAGCCCGGCCTTATTTCCAGACTTTGCTCTCCCTTAGGCAAATGTAACTGATAACTGATGTAATGTTTAAAAATATTCTCTGTCCAAAAGTTCTTTTTATAGATCTAATCTATATCTGTCTTTTTGCAACTTAAAACAATTTCCATTGATCAACAAATATGTATAGGGCTCTTTGATTTACCAGGTGCTACGTGTGGAAACCAAAAGCAGAAAGTACATTATTCATGATTAATTGCCAAATGGGTGGAACAGAAAATAACATCTTTGAAGTTCAGAAGAAGGAGAAAGTAGAGCAGGAGGAATTGGAACTGAGTCTTAAAAGATGGTTGAGTTATGTGTAAGTCAAGAGGAAAAAGAAAGGCAGGTTGTATAGGATAAGTGGTGCGAGGAAAAGCACAGAGATGGGAAGAAAATGAAGAGACCAATTTACCTGGAAATGAGGCTTTGGGAAGGAGCATAGCTGTAGGCAAGTCTGGAGGGGCAGATTGGAACCAGTCTGCATATGGTCTCAAATGACATACTAAAGAGTATGGACTCTATACTGTAAACCAGTGAGTGGCCTCTGAAGCCAGGCACTATGTTGGACCATCATTTAGATAAAAGAATATATTTATTCTTTATCTAAAAAAAGAAATACATTTTACTAATATGTGTATTGACAATATTGTATGTATGGCATTTATTCATAAATATACATATGTGATAAGACATGCTCAAAATCATTTTACATGTTCAAAAAAGTTTGGAGGCAGATTAGTGCTGTAGATGATAAGGGAGTTATTAAAGATTTTCATGTAGCCAGTGACATGCTCAAAGCAGTATTTTAGGAAGGTGAATCTGGCAGAAGTTATGCGAAGAGGATTGGTGGAAACAGTCAGAGACTGCAGCAATTCAAAGAGTTTAGATTGTGGTAGCCACAGGTGAGTGGAAAGGAGAGGTAAAGTACCAGAGACATTTTGAAGATCCTATCCTTTTCATAGTGAGATTTTCCCTTAGCAAGAGCATTCAGCAGTTACTTTAGGAGCTGAGAATGGAGCAAATCTCAAGATGAGTTTTTTGTTCAAAACTGATTGCAAAAATTTATTGATACTGCCAAATATGTCATGGTCTGAAAACTTAAGCCTAAATGGAACCAAGAATAAAACTTATGATTAATCATTGGTCAAAAACAAGTTTAGATAATTTCATAACTAATTTTATACTCAAAGAAAATCTTTAAAAAGTGTAGATAACATCCTTTCCATCATAACCCTAAAAAAGAGCCCTTGAAAGAGTTAACAGAGGCAACATAATGATGCCCCCTGCATTATACAATTTCACTTCATATCTACTGTTTGGTGCTGAAAAGGGATCCTAGAAATATTTTCATCTCAGCTGCTTGTTGGAGATGTATTACTTTCTGATAATCCCTGATTCAGTACAAACCCATTTGTTCCTTCTCACACAGTATGATCTTCACAAGAAATAAAAGTTAAAGACCCACAGTTGGTGCATGTGAATTTGTAAGAGAAATCTTGGTACTTGTACTTGATTTACCGTCATTTTCTTTAAAATTGTACTGTTTAACTCTCCCTGTTTGATGTTTCTGCAACTGAGAACTCTTAATAAAAGTGTGATTCAGAGTTCAAATCTATCGTTAACCAGACTTCTCAAAATTTCCTTGCAGATAAAAACACTCTAAATAATGATAGGGAAGAAGAAATATATGTTTTAAAATGCAAACTAGATCAGGCTTTTGATCCCTACATTATCTTCAAAATATACTGACGCAAGAGCCCTACTATCAGGCAATTTAAATAAGAAAAACAAATTCACGTATTTTAACTCAAGTCAGGCATCAGACATAAACTTAACATTTGTCTCAAGCTAAAACAAGACTATAGAGTGTGCATGTGTCTGTGTGTAGTTATTTTGGCTAAAAATGAGTAGAACATAGTATGGAAAAATAGACATAGCATACTGGCACATGTCAAAACAAAGGAGATAAGGTTAAATTTTTAAAATTAAGTAGAAGTGAATATTCTAACATACCGCAGGAGGGAATATAAATTAGTAACCTTTCTTTAGGGCATTAGTGACATGTTTCAAGAGCCTTAAAAATGTTTATACTATTTAGATCCAATATTTCTACTTTTAAGAACTTGTCCTAAAGATAAAAATCTTAAATGTCCAATAATAAGAGAATAGCTAAAATAATTATGAATGATTTTCTTGAAGATTGTTGATTATAATAAAGGCCACATATACTATGATTTTAAGTGGAAAAAGTACTGTAAAACTATATATAACATATCACTGTGTATATATGTATACAAAAACATGCATACAAAAATTGTAAGGAATTATAATATGCTTATACGTTGTTTTTGTTTTCTAATTTTTATTGTTTTTCTTAATTTTCAAATATAAAAGGATATACATGGTTTTTATAATCAGAAAAAATATCAGGGTCAAAAATTAAAGAGAGTTGTCAGAGTTTTAAATGCAAATACCTATAATCTAATACATTTAGCTGATGGAAAGATTTCTGTGAGCATAATATATTTATTTAATGACTTAATCAACAAGAGATGTTGATGTACTAAATTTTGACTAGACTTATCTGTGTACAAAAGTAAATGTAAGACAAAAAATAAGTAAATGTAGTAGCAGTTGAAGCAAGTCTCGAAGTTAAAACACTTCTAATTATCTAGGCTATTGAGGTGTTTTCACCTATGTTATTTGGGCTTTGGTTTCACAAAAAGAGCAATTTTCTGAATTGAGGAGGTACTGATATGCTTTAGATTACATGAAAAGGCCATAGCTTTTTAAAATACTTATATAAGTATATTCAGTCACTAAGTCATCAATAAACATTTATGCAGGTACCTAGATTATGAAAAAGAGAAATAAGTCAGTCTCAGAAAATTAATGGTCTAGCAGGGGGAGAGCTACATTTAAGTGTGTTTGAAAATGAAAATAGAGGTATATATATGAAGTTCTAAAGAAACACTGAGACAGGGAGGCCAACTTCATCCTAGAGTTGGGGAAAATTTCCCAGAGACAGTAATATTAGAGATGGGCTTTGTTAAGCGAATAGGAGTTTGCTAGATAGAAAAGGTGAAGGGGCATTCTAGATGGGAAGAAGAGCATATGCAAAGGACCAAAAATCTGAGATAGCAGAGCATGTTCAGGGACTGATAGGAAATGCAATGTGGCTGGAGCTTAGGGTGACAGGCAGAAGCAGGACATGAGAGTGGACACTGCGTTAGGGCTGGGAATGGCCTTCACACACTGGTGGTCACAGTGTTTCTACTTCAGCAATGATTAATTGTGATTTCCCTGGCTAACAGAATCCTGATCATCATAATGAGATAGGTCTGTTCCTTTGAATTTGGAAATTATAACTGTATGACCTGTTCTATAAACACAGGCTATAAATATGATCGCATCTCTTTAATTACTTTACAAATAATCATTCAAGCATCCATAGGCCTTATTAGCCGGAAGTCTATTACCTCCTCTTGAGGTCCCTCCCACTGCCTCTGGATTATCCAAGAAACCTGGGACTTTACTCAGGCTGAATGGTCAGTCCTTCCCCAGAAACTTGTGGCTGGATCCACACGTGACTACTTGTTCCCACTGGTTGCTGCATGCATTGTTTGCACTGCTAAGTCACAGTGGTACCCATTTTGGGCAGCAAGGTTACAACTCCCTTTGCTTACATGCCCATCCTCGGCTATTGCTCCCTAAATGACCTCTGTGCCAGGGTGGCTGGATCTGGAGGAGCTTCTGGAGCTGGCCACATATTAGGCTGAAGTTAGCTCTTTGCCTAGAAGCTTTGGCCACTCTGTTGAGCCCAGGTCAACAGCCCAGACTCCTCCCTTCATCAGGGTCACTTTATTTTAATGGTTTCCAGGACCTTCCCTGTCTGGGACCTTAGTCATTGTCACCCTGACCCAACAGTCCCTTCATTCTCTGCCTGGAGTCCACGGAATCAAGATTGAGGACACTAGGACTTTCTTTCCAGAAGGACCTGGGCTCCTTTTACAGACTGATTTGCCTCTTACACAATGCCCGGGATGTTTCACCAGATGGCTTAAGCAGCAGCAGCTTACAAGATGAAGTTTTAAAAAAATTTTGTTTTTCTGCCCCAGTGACCCCCACCCCCAAAAGTGCCTTATTGTTTTATGTGTCCATAACTAAGAAAGATACAGAATGATTTTTATAAGAACAAAAGATTTTCTTTAAGTGATTTTCTGTTCCTGCCTATAAAAAGAAGTAATTGCAATTTACTTCACTAAAATAGTTAATCTTTGTCTAAGAATGCCCCCTATTAAAAAATGATAATGTGCTTACTTATTAAATGACAACTTATGTAACTTGGCCAAGGTGGAAATTGGTCTCAACCCCCAAAAGTGTATGTTTAACCACTATGCTTCCTACCTCTTCTCATTCAACGTATATGCTAATGTATCATTATTTATTCTATAACTTAGATACTTCACTGATATTGGTCAAGTTTATTGCAGGAATAGAAATCTCTAAGCATCGGCATTCTCTTTAAACTGTTGATAATAGAGAACTGGATAGGAAGTGTATTTACGAACAAGTGCATTTATATTGAAAATGAGTATATTTACTACAAGAAAAAATTATCCTTTCTCTGCAAAGTTAGGATACAGAAGGGAGAACAGTACTCATACATAGTTCTGGAGGGATTGAAACTGAGTAGTATCCAGGCATTTGGGTCAATACATATTGTTAACAAATGGTGCTCTTTAGAATTCACGATTTGGAAAAGCTGTCAACGAAGCTGGATTAACCTGAATTTATTTTGCTTTACCCTACTCTTGGTGCAAGTGTAAGACAGAGAAATAAACTTTTTAATTTATTAGTTCAATGATAGTTACCTCTCGGCATTCTCATCTTTGTTTGATAATAATGAAAAATAAAGTTCAACCAGACTGTTTTCACCTTTTCTCATAGGCACTATTTTTCTAATCAGATTATTACTTTCCTCAATAACATGGAAGTAAAATGCATTTATATCATATTTCATAAACAAGAGAAAATTCTGACACATTATCAGTAATTTATGTTCTTTAGAGGAAAACCATGTTGCTGTAAAAATATTTGTTGTACCATTTGGAGTTCTTAATAGAAATTCCAGGAGGTCAGAAGGTCTCTAGGCAGTTTCTATACATCCATAGAGGAAATAATAACCTCCATGAGACCTGAGTCCTAGCCAGCTAAGGCCAGGGTCCCCTCTCTCACCTCCAATACTAAGACTTTGTTTCATATGCTTGCCTTAGGCTGGTACTGTATACCACAGAGCCAGGGCCAGAGTTGTGAGTCGGGATTGTTACTGAGCTATTTCGTTTACTCCAGTTCTACTGCAAAATTAAGTCTCTATATTTGACCTTATTTTGCTATGTGTTGCTATTGTTATTATTGCTTTATTATTATCTTTATTTTATATACTTAAAATTCTTAGCTTTTAAATCTAGTTTGGATTTAAAATACACAATAAATTTTTATCATTTAAAATGATAAATATAGATATCCATATATCAACTTTATTCAGTTTTCAGATTTATTAAGCTTTGACTTCAGAAACTAAAAATTCTGATTGCTTCTCACTTTTAAAGTGAGGAAACTGTTTCTGTTTATTTCGATTTGGATATACTTTATGTTGGGATGAGGGAGCATTTCATACTGCAAGAGGTTGTGTGTTTTTCTACAAGTTAGATGAAGTTCGTATTTCTCCCTTGGCTAGGTATGCATTCTGTATATAAATAAAGATGTTCTACGGCTCCCAAGAAGGAGGAACGAGGAATATGCGTCTTATGGGAACACATCTTCCTGGTGATAGCTGGCAGACTGAAAAATGTGTGGAGTGATGTAGAGAAAAACTAACCAACAATTCTTGTAAACCTACTATGTGCTGGAGACTGCTTGATATGTATTTGCCTTGTCTCATTTAATTTCCTTAACAATCCCATAAGGCAATTACCATTTTCTTTATTGTATAGATAAAGAAACTAAGGCTCAGAGAGATTGGGTAACTAATCTAAAGTCACAGACCCAGAATGGCAGAGCAGGGACTCAAACAATGTGTTCAGATTCCACAGATAATCCCCTCCTGTGCCCCCACACTGCTGGGGTCTCAGGCAGCCGGGAACCCTGACTCCATACTAGGGGCAGCGTCTGGTCATCCAGTTAAGTCCCATGCATTTCTCTTAGGTTTAGGGACAATCAGAATGTCAGAGTGGAAGGAGACTTTGGGGCCCAGGCAGGTATTTGCTTAACCACTGGTGTCCTAACCTCTTCTGCCGGCCCTTCACCTCAAATGTGGAGTAGTTGCTGGTGTTCATGCTAATGGCTGAGCTTCTCAAGTGCTTGAAGGTGGCTCTGCTTGTTTTTTTAGGGCCTGCCATGCACCAAAACTTAGTGTTGTTATTTGGAAGCCTTAGTATTCCTCACTTCAGATTACCTCTTTATTATCTTAATATAACATCATAGCCATCTGGCTGATTTGAAATGTAAAAGGAGACTAATCCTGTACAATAATGATTTTCAAGTGGAATACCAAATCTATAAAGATATTCAGGGCATTTGCTTTTACAAAATGAATTTTATTTAACCTGTGCTAAATGCTCCTTTATCCTTATTTAAAGAATATCATGGTTTTAATGATCTGGTACTGTTTTGCTAGTACGTGCAGAGATATGTAAAAAGAAAGTGTATTTTTATTTTTTTATGGATTTTAAAAATGTTCAGAACTTTCATTTGCAGTACTTTATCCTTTCTTATATTTTTCTATGTTGCAAGCAAAATGTCATTTGGTTTAAATTGACATTAAGCACATTTTTTTAAACCAGAGATTTCTTCCTTCGACAACAGTTTAAGTTTGTGCTATGAATAGGAGCAGGTGGTTTGACTCTGGAGCAGGCAGTGGAAACTTCAGGATTTGTTTTCAGCAGGTACTTGAATGCCTTTGAAAGAACTTTCTCTTTGGGTGTTTGGATGCCCCTTCTCTCTACGAGTAGAAGTGTGTGCTCTGTGCCTAGATATCCATTATATAGTTTTGTAGTTCATTTGTTGAATGTCTATTACATGCCAGACACAGGGCTGTCTTACAGATATTAACACATCTCATTTAATCCTCACAACCACCCCATGAAAATAATTATGGCATAAGCATAGAATATTATCTTCATTTTTCAAAATAAGACACTGAAGTTCAGGTAGATAAGTTTCCCAGTGGTTACACAGCAGGTACCTAAAGATAGCAGGGCTCACCAGATCTGTCTGCCTTTTTGAACCATAACAGCTTGCCTGGGAGTAAACTAGCTGGTGAGTTTAGGAGGTGAGACTGGGAAAGTGGTAGAAGCTTTGAATTTTATTCTGAGACACCAAGCTTTGGATTCATTCATTCGTTCAGTACCTATTGATCAGGCACCTAATGTGTGTCAAATAGTCTAGGTATTGGGAGCCTCACAGCAAATCAAAAAGCATAAACCCCTGCCTTTGAGAAGCTTATATTCTGGCTCTCAGGTTTTACACAGAGAAATGGCATGATCTGGTTTAAGTTCAACAAGGGGCCTTCCGACTGCAGTATTGAGCGTCACCTGCCAAGGGGTGAGGACTGCAGCAGGGAGACCAGTTAGGAGTGACTACGACAATCCAGGCAAAAGAGGGTGGGGCTTGGACCAGAGTAATAGCAGAGGTGAGAACCTGGATTCTAGGTAGAAGAAACACCAGTGGAATTTGCTGAGCAATTGGATGTGGAAATGGCTCATCCCTGCTTTAACTGGAACTCAGGGCAGCCGGCATCCAAAACCTGTGTGGTTTTAGTTATAGTAAAGGGTTCAAGTGTATAGTAGCTTCACAACAATATTCAATTTAGTGGAAAACGTAGCTCCTTTTCAGCTCCTTAGCACTAGGCCTATGAAAGGAGAATACCTATTGGTATTAGAGGAGGCAAGACAGAGCTCAATTTCCCAAGAGCATTTATCGTCTAGGCTGTTGTCCACCAGCCTGCTCCCTCAATGGCCACTTGCCTGGGTGACAGCACTTGTGTGGTTCTACTTGAGATTTGTAGTGTGTCCATCTCAGAGCCATTCGAAATCTTTTCCTATGGCTCGCCTGTGGTGAGGCAGGAGGATGGATCCTTTTAATAAAATTTAAGCCCAGCTTCATGTTTTTCTGCCTGTGTTATTTTACTGAAATGACATAAGGTCCAAATCAGAACAGGTTTTAATTCTGGGTCATGAAATAGGACTTTTGGTATATTGTGGTCTCATTTTTTAAAGTTGAGGAAACAGAACTTCCTTGTAGTTAACTTTTACTGAGCAGACATTGTCACTCAAAAATAGTTCTATATGTATCAGATCTGCCCATAACTTTAATAACTTTGAGATGCCAATTTTTATTTCTCAAGTCAGTGAAATTGCCACCAGGCTATTTATGGAACAATAAGTGAATAAAATATTATCCTAGTTCAATTAATTTTCATTGACCTTAAGTGAATTACTTTATATTTCCACATAGGAGAAGAAAATGATCATGGGTGAACATAGCATGTGCTTCGCAGTCATTACATTACTGAGGATAGCATGGGCAGCTAGCTAGACTTTTGGGTTTAGACTAAGAAGCAATTTTCTACACACTTTATCTTGAAGTAGAGCCAAATTATTTGCTTTCAGTTAATCACTGGAAAGCCCCATGAACTGCTGAGGGTCCTCCTAGCTGCATCTTTTGTACATTATCTAACATCCCACTGAACTTGGCCATCCATTGTGTCTTGTGGGGCAGGTTGTGCAGTTAAGTATATGAGTAGAGGCTCTCACCTTCTGGCCTGCAGGGAGCCTTTGCACAACCACATTAGCCTGTTTTGGAGATCAGCCTGAGGGTGTCCTTTGCTGTGTCAGCCACAGTCTGAATCAGGTAGCTGCACCACCAAGAAATGAACATGTGTGCCTCTGGTTCCCTTCTGCCTCCAAAGTTCAGATGAGGGACGTCGTCATTATTTAAAAACTTAAAAATCAACTGAAGAATCATTTAATTCATTTTATTATTTTTCCTAGGGCTGCGTCCAAAGAGAACTCTACGTTTGGTGCTCTGGACTGCAGAGGAACAAGGTGGAATTGGTGCTTTCCAGTATTATCAATTACACAAGGTAAGAAAGTAGCCATGGATTGCTGGGCATTTGCATGTGTATCATCAGTGGAGATTCCTCTATTGTCCTGAAGACTCTCAACAATACTTAGTGTTAGGCTGACCCCAGCAAACACCCCTTGCAAAAGCCTTCTTCATCCAGCCCCGTAAAGGAGAACGCACTGGTGAGCTGACAGTGCTGTGGATGGAGCTGAGAGCCTCCCTCTTTCTACATCAGTCTGTGGCCTTAGAAAAATCTCAACTGCCATGTTGCCATTTTTTAAGGCTTTCTAGTTCTGCTATACTCATGTATGCCAGAGAAATAGTAGTAGGTAAACATTCTCTGTTCCTACTGAGTCTACTCCATACTTCAATGCCCTAAATCCTCCTGGGAACACTGGTATTTGAGAGCCAAGTCCTGAGGCCTTGAGTCAGCCAGGAGCATTGATAATGGTAGTAGCAATGGCAACAGCCAGCAGTCTCAGGCCTAGGTATGTGGAGGACAGCTTGGTTTGACAATGACTATAATAAGACAAAAGTGAAGCTTGAAGCAAGGAGGTGATAATAGAAGATCATGATTAGAAATATAAGATGACTTTTAAGAAGGAGAACAGAGAAAATAATGTCAAGAACAACATTTGAGAGAAGGGAGAGTGTACTAGCTCTGGATGGAATTACATTTGGTTCAAGGAGGAGTTCCCAAATCAGCGGGCATGCTGCTGAGCAGTGATGGTCATGCAGAGGAGTGTCTCCAGCTCAGAAGAGGCAGACCTCACAAGCTTAAATTATTAAAATCAGACAGAGGTGTATCTGTTTTCTGAATTGTATTTATATCCTTTTGAATCATTTTACTGTCAGTCTCTATTACTCTATTTCAGTTATAGCTTAGGAGTAATGAGTTCAGGGTCATGAATTTGGTAACTGAGTATAGTTATTTTCTGTACATAGGAAAACCATGCTTTACACCCAGTTTTATCACCACTTCAGTCCTTTTGGCCTCACCTGATCCTGGGAAATAAGATAATTCCAGATAAGTGTCCTTTGGTTGATGGTTCAGTAACATCCTCTTCTGTATGTTGTGGTAGATGAGAACATCACATAAGAATTATTCTAGATTCAGCAACATTCAGTTAATATTTCTGACCACCTTCTATGTTTCATGCACTATATAGGTTTAATATCATTAAAATGATTAATCCTGACCTTTCTGAGACTGTAATCTAAAGATCACCAACCACTGAACTTCAATTATAATGTGTAAAGTGTTCTGATAAAGAACAAAGTACTGATAGCAGAGATAAGAACCTTCCCTAACCTGGCCTTGGGGAGCCATCAGGATAGACTACATGGAAGAAATAACATCTAAGTGGAGAACTGAAGACTGAATAGAAGTAAGCTAAGGAAAAGGAGTTGGCAGGGAGGAGGTAAGTGCTTGGGAGCAGGAACTATATGTACAAAGGCTGGCAGTAAAGAGAGCACAGCGCACTGGAGAAACTGGGAGGAATTTAGAGTGGCTGGTGCATAAAATGTAAGATACATCAAGGTAGGATCATAGAGTAGAGAGGCAAACCAGAGCCTGAAATAAAAGAAAATATAAATCATGTTTAGAAGTTTGTACTTTATCCTGAAGCAAGAAGAATAATTGAATTATTTTTAAGGAGGAACTTTTAGGTTCTATACACCTTAGACCCTATACAAAACAGAATACCTAAAGAACTGTTTTGTAGCACGTTTATTCTTGATAATCTACTCTACTCCAAGAAAAAAAAAAATGGATTTAAACTGCAGTGGATCAAGCTTGAAATTTCTTAAACAACTGAATTCTTTTAGATTTGTAAAAAGAAGCATTATCTCTGTAAGTTTTTGAATTTTACTGTAACCTACTAAAATACATGGATGAAATCAGAAATGACTTGATTTTAAAATTCTCAGAGGTTAGCCAGTTTTGAAGGACTTATTTGGTATTCTTATGATTAACATATGGATAGAAGCATTGTTATGAGAATAATCATGACTGGGGTGGCTGAGTTTAACTTTAAGTGAATATAACAAGCAAGTAATGAGCCAGGGAGGATAAATCAGATTACCTTTAGACTTCTCTATAGATTTACTACTTAATGCCAGAAAATAGTCAATGTCCAGATCACTCCAGTCACAACAGAGATCCTCTTTTCTAAATAAGGTATGATCACCTAGGAATACCAGATTTTGTAGGCATGAGAGAGAGAGAGGGCGGTGGGGAGGGAGGGAGGAAAGAATGAAGGAAGGAAGGAAGGAAGGAAGGAAGGAAGGAAGGAAGGAAGGAAGGAAGGAAGGAAGGAAGGAAGGAAGGAAGGAAGTTTTATAACTGCTGAAACAAATAAGCCCCGAAGTTTCAGTGGTTAAAAAGTTATTTTTCACTCACATAATATCTAGTCTACAGGAGGGCTCTGCTCCACATAGTCATTAAAGGATCCAGGTTGATGGACTCTTTGGCAACATGGCTTTTAATATCACCTTGAGCGTCAATATCCAGCTGGCAGTCAAGAGGAGAGTGGGAGATATTTATGGGACTGTTCTGAAAGTGGAGAGGCAAACAGGAAGTTTATCTTTGCTTAACTGAAGTCTGAAAGGATTATCATCCACCACCTCTAAGAGAAAGCTAGGATTATGTGGATGTAGTGAGTTATATAACTGTATTATGTTACTATTCATAAAAGAAAAATATTATTTTTATAATGAAAGGAAAAATAAAAGAACAGGGTATCAGTAAACATTTATTTGAAAAAAGTTTTTATTTCGTTATAAACCACAAGTGGCAGGCAAAGGAATATATCTTTCCTCTCCAACAAATATTCACCAAAACACTTGAAGTACAGGCATTGAATGGTTATCACATCTGAGCTTTTCAGGCCTTCATTTTGCCTTCTTCCTCAAGTAAGAAATTAAATACATGACTGGCTAGGAGGAAAACTGGTTCTAGTCTTTTTTTCTGCCACTAACTAGATATTAGGCATCAACAGTGAGGTCCCTAAGCCTTTCAGAGATTTAGTTTTCTCATCTCAACTTACTAAAATTTATCTTCCCCTCTCAGCCCTCACAAGCAATTATTATGCTTTGCTCTATTGAGAGCATAAGTTGGAATAGTATTTACAATTAAAATATACAATTAAACATGCCATTCTAAGTTCTAGTATGATTGTGAGAAAACAAAGGCAGTATTATCTTCAGTAGTACAACCATAGATCAGTAAACTACTGGTATTGAAAAGTTACTCTATAATAGATACCACAGATTGGTTATGCCTATTCTTGAACTTCATTAAACAGAATTATACAGTATGTACTCTTAAGTTTGGCTTCTTGCACTAAATAGTATGGTTTTTGCAATTCATCTATGCTATTGCATTAACAGTAGTTTGTCCCTTTTACTGCAGAGTAATTTTCTGTCATATGTGTGTACCACAACTTCTTTATTCTTTCTCCTGTTGATGGACTTTTGAGAGTTTCTAGTTTTAGCTATTATAAGTAAGGCGTTATGAACTTTTTGTACGTGTTTTGGTGGACACATGCAGTTCTTTTCTAGAAGCAGAATTACTGGTATATGTCTAACTGTTAGAAACTGCCAAAGAGTTGGGAGACAGTTGCTGATCCTTATGGGTCCAGGACCCCAAAATGAGATCGTTTTTGCCCAGTGTCACTCATGCCAGTATAACCAGACTGTGTTTGGGAAAGCAAAGGAGAAACTTTATGATTTGACCAAAGAATGGAGAAGGATAAGCTGCCATTCCAAAGACACCTTCTCTCCAATTTAAGGAAATTAGGAGTGTCTTAAAGGATTGGTGGGAGGTAGTCAGGTTTAGGAGTAGGGATTTCCCAGAAAAGGGTGGAAAGTTAGTTGAGTTGCAAAGGAGCATGAAGAGTTTTGAAACATGGTTGGAACGTGCATGGCTATGCATCATTCATCTCATTTTAATGTTACTTCTTCATCCCTGAGCATAATTTTTAGCATGCTAATGAAGAAAATTTCATTAAGTAGTCACTTAAAAGGGGTTTGGGACACCATCTTCGATCTTTCAGTACAAACCAGTTTCTTAGCTGTGGTCCATGGGTCCCTTATCTGGTCCTTGCTGGTAGGCTTAACTTGCTCTGGATTTTCTGCCCTTTTATGACAATTTCAGCCATTTCATCAGGGGATGTGTTGGAGAATGAGAGAAGACAAGAAAGTTAATAGAGGCTTAAGGATTTAACTATTAATGTGGTGGCACAACCCAAAGATAAGACTGTACTGGTTTACATTCCTACTACCAATATATGAGAGTCCTTATTGGTCCCCATCCTTCCCAATGCATTGTACTGCTAGACTTTTCATTTCTGGCCATTCTTGTAGGAGTAACATTTTCATATTTTTCAAGGTACTGTTCTGAAGAGTCTCACAAAAATTGTGCCTCCACTTCTAATGGTCATCGTTTTTTTCCTTTTCTTGCTTCTTTGCTTGAAGACTACCACCTTCATTCTGTTCTGCCTTATGATTTAAGGAAAGTGGAAGATGTTTTTATCTTGCATGAGGTTTAGCGGGATGTTAATGATCAGATTGACCATATTTCAATTTGGAGGAACATCTTGGAAGAGCAGGACATAAAAATGCCATCCTGCTAATAACCACAGCTGATGCCCTGGAGCACAGATTTCACATGGAGTCTGGGAGCTGTTGGAACTCAGATTGAGGCAAAAATGATCCCCAAAAGGGTGCAGAGAGGGAGATTTCTCTTATGCCCAGAAAAGAGGTTATTCTAGAAGAGGGGTGGTGGAAAGTGGCAGAAAAAGTCTTTGTGTTAATCTTTATTGATGAAATTATTTTACAAAAATAGTTCTTTGTTGGTTGACTTCAGCTTACATTTTACTAAGAAGAAAATGTTACCACAAATAAGGGGACATCATTGTGCTCTAGTGATTTTTAAGACTTTACTTACAGAGTGGAATTTAAGTTTAGAATTAAAAATATTATAAATGATTTTACTGAATTTTCAAATCAGCGAATAAAATGAGTGTTGTCCAGATTCCATTTGCCTAATCTGCTTTTCATGGGAACAATGTCACTTTCTTCTCTACTCTTGCAAAGAGAGCCTAATGTCATTTTTCATGTCTTGAGATGTACAAAGGAGGAAAAACAACCTAGAATAGTTTCAACGGGGTTGCTGGCATTTTTTAATCTTTTCCATTTTAAGCAAAAATATGATCTGGCATAATTATAATGAGTTAGGTAATCTGGCCTGGAGAAAGCCTCATTACACAGGATAATCAAATAAAATAGATTGATATATTCTATTGGGCATGAAAAATATTTTAACCTTTTCCTGATTTATTGCATAAACTACTTGCAATTGAATTACAGGGATTATGAACACTGCTGTGTTCTGGTAGTCATTAATAAAGGCAATATTTTAAATAGCCTTTATTAAATGAAGGATGGAATGTATAATCACTCTAAATATATCAGTTTATCCTAACTCTAGCCAACTCTAAAACAGAAAAAGTTAAAATTAATATGTATAATATGTTGTCAGAACTTCTTGTGTTGCCATGCTGAGGAACAAAAGTTCTGTTTACTTATGTAAACAAACAAAAATGGTAGTTTCTTTTAGTAGTGAAGTTTTTGCCAACTCCTCAGCCCACATTAGGTTTATGTTTCTCTGCAAAGTAAAGGAATGTGTTAGAAATGCTTGTGAGACTTCTTCATTTTACCTAGGTAAATGATTTTCTTTGGCATTTTTATTTTACCAACCCATTGCCTCTATATAATGTTAATTTAGCTACAGAGACACTGCTAGAGTGAGAACAGTTTTGTACTCATATGCAGCTCTAGTTACAAAAATAATAGTCCTATATATGCATTCAGTATAATCGTGTCTGGACTGTGTCTCCAGCGCGGCCCTTCTTATATTGTTAATGTACCATGCAGTATAGATGTACTAATCAGAGGTTATTGTCTCAGTCATTACTGCCGGGCTTTTATGTATCCTGTGCTTTTCTGTCACTTCCTAGATATTTGCATTAGTCTGTCAAGCACATCACAAAATTGGTTTAAATTTTGTTTATCTCAGTATATTCTTGGTTTGGAGCCCCTTGTAATTTGAAAATTCACATAATTTCCATAGCACACCTGGGAGCTCTTTAAGGTCTTATTAGAATTTGTGGATTTATTTTTTAAAATAGAAGAAAGGGCTCTCTTTTGCATTTGTTTGCTTTCTCCTACATAGAATTCCATTATGAATATGGGACTTCAAAATCATCTGTATGTAGGGTATATAAATATATTATACATATACGTATTATATTATATATATGTATATGGAGAGACAGACAGACAGAGATATATGTCAGACTGGGCAGAGATATCCTTTTGATATTAGGGTAATCACATGCCATCTTGTGAATGAACCTGAGTAGGCCTTGACTCACCTCTTTCCTTTATCTCTCTTTAGAGGGGTCATTCTTAACTTGGTTTTATTATTTTTTCCATGTAAGAGAAAAGGAATAGTTTAAAATAAAAAAGACTGGCTGTGACAAATAGAATGGGATCTTTCTCATATATTGCGCATGGTTTCAGATCATAGTGAAGTTTGGCTTGAGTGTTGGTTGTAGCCCAATACATGTAAAGAACAATATTTCAACTTCTCTTCTACCATTACTAACCCAAATAAGGCAACTTCCTTTCAAGGTTGGTTCTGAGAACATTATGCCAGAGCACTGAGCTTTATTGGGAATTATTGTAGTGAGCATCTTGTCTCATTTATTCACCATTCCTGGAACCATAAAGAAGGACTTTAGTGTATATTACAGTTTGTTTTACAAGCTTACAAGAGGTTGCCTATGAGACACAAATAGTTTCTGCCTTAGTGCCTCCCTATTGCTAACCAGGTTGTGATCTGACGTGGAAGGATGCATAGCATGTTTACTGCATGAACTTTCTAAGGAAATCAGGTTGGCACACCAGGATACACAACTCTGAATTAAGGTGTCATACCTTAGGATCACAAGTGACCTATATAGTCCAGAGCCTTTGGGGCTAAATTGTCTTATCATGTGCAACCAGGCCTCACTAAGTTATAGAGTCGGCAAACCACTTTCAATCACCAGCACTATTTTAATTCGCCTGGGTCTGGATTCTCTCCTCCATCTTCTAAATCAGGGGATGAAAAACTATTTTATAAAAAATAATAAATACTTTAGGCTTTCAAGCTATGTGGTCTCTCTACTCAACTCTGTCATTTTAATGCAAAAGTAGAGACAATACTAGACAAATGAGCATAGCTGTTTTCCATAAAGCTTTATTAAAAGAAGAGGGGAAGGGAGGAAAAGAGAAGATGGAGATCAGATTTCCCACTCTGGCCATAGTTTGCTTACTCCTATTTTAAACCTAATTGAGAAGAAGTTTAGAGAACTGTCTTCTGAAGCTTTTTCCAATCTCACAGTCATACTTTTTGATGTAAGAGGCTTAGAGCACATAGTGGAATTCTGTCATTTAAAGCAGGGTCTCCAACCCCCAGGCTGCAGACTGGTACCTATTTGTGGCCTGTTAGGAATCGGGCCGCACAGAAGGAAATGAGTAGCAGGTAAGCCAGTGAAGCTTCATCTGTATTTGTAGCCCCTCCCCAGCACTAGCATCACCCACTCAGCTCCACCTCAGATCACCAGGCCATTAGAGTCTCATAGGAGCACTGGCCCCTGGTACCAAACAGGTGGGGGACCACTGAGATTGTCTTGTACCTAATAATTAGCTGTGTCATATCTTGCTTTAATATGACTGTTGTTTGTAAGCTCAGTACTCAAGAGTTTGCAGTTGTTTCCCCTTAGGTGTTTAGCTAATAGAACACATCATCTCCAGGTAAGTCTGTTGCCTTAATAATAGTCCAATGAGCCACACAATAGGCATAGTGACCTGCTTGGAGGAAGGAGTTAACATAGTTTCCCAATATTTCTTAAAGCAATAATAATATTCAAAAATATATTTTAAAGAGCATTTTTTAAAAAGTCTATACATATAGAAAGGTCTTTTAAAGAAATGAACACTCTGAGCTTCCTGGGGTTGTGTGTCTATTTCCTTCACCAAATGAGGGAAGTTTTCTGGAGCACAGCATAGAGAATGCAGTCAGCATTGATGTAATGGCTATGTGTAGAGCCAAAGGAAAGAAAGAGCAATCAGGGGGATCGTTTTATAAAGTATATAA
This sequence comes from Eidolon dupreanum, assembly GCA_028627145.1. Taxonomy (NCBI): domain Eukaryota; kingdom Metazoa; phylum Chordata; class Mammalia; order Chiroptera; family Pteropodidae; genus Eidolon; species Eidolon dupreanum. Next base: position 26,779,605 of record CM053511.1, on the reverse strand, counting down.
ATGTCTAACCAATATACTGTCTACTTGAAACTAATAATAAAATACAATTTTTAAAAATGTAAAAAAAAATAAATAAATACTCTAATACATCTTGGCAACTTTCCTACTGATCCTTAACAGTTGTCATTCATTATTTTACCATATCCTAGTTTTATTCGTAGATTTGCCTATAGTATTTCTTTTTTAGACCTGAATTATTGTCTTGGATAGAGGCTGTTCCCAGAAGACCCCAAGAACATCGCATCTTTTAATAATAAGTAGAATATTATCCCTTCTAGAATATTGTTTCCTACTTCTGGCTGCTGTGGTTTTTGGATAGTTTTGCTAGACTAAAACATAACCATCAAAGAATGGTCTGTTGAAGATGGCTTGAGGAATGAGGGGGCAGAAAAAAAACTGGCAGGGCTTCTAACAAGGTCAGTGCTAGAAAGCAGCAACTGGTTGGTAAGTTTACTTTGTGCTCTGAGAAACAGCTTTCAGAAGCCACAATAGGTAGCACTAAAACCATGTTACTTTCAGGGCAGAAGGTCAACCAAGGAGTTGAAAAGCAAAATTGTGGGACACAGTTGTGAATACAACCTGAGTACTTTTCACAATTCTTTGCTTTCTCTTTGGAACTCATCCTAATGGACAATTCCTATAAATATTAACCCAAGTCCTATAGTGTCTTAAGTGTGCCACTTGTTCCCTGATAAGAGTTGGTCTTGGTCTGGCTTCCTAATTCTTTATCCATTAGGGCACATCTATAATTCCTTCCACTCATCTACTTGTATAAAAAACATGAAGGCATAATTTTTCCTAACCAAAAGATTAGAACTTTTACTCCTTATTTTATTTTAGAAATTATCACTCTTCAATGCTCTTATCAAATGCTTGTCCTACATTTGCGATTATTCATTCTAGAAGCTGAGGTTACTTCTAGATACCAGCAGTTTGTCTACACTGCTTTGGTTTCACAGTTAATAGAGAGTTCTCAAAATCAGTTTCTAATGAGATTTTATGCCCTACACAACAAAACACATATGAACAACAACACAAATTTTAAAATCTAAAATTTTCAAATTTAAAGGCAAGGCTTTCAACAAAGGTTTAAACTGGTTTTATAACATGAGTTATTTTGAAATTATACAGTATTTCCACTACCAGTTAAAACAGGAGTATAATTTGCTTTTATAGATTTCTATAGTTTCATTTAATAAAACTCATCTAGGAGATGCACTACTCCATGAAATCAGAGGCAATGCTATGTAAATACTTATATAAATGTGTTTTAGGAGATTCTTCAAGTATTAACTAAAAGCTGGGAGAATGTTTGGCATGCATTCTTCTCCTCTCACTGGCATACTAGATGGCTTTTTTCCCTCCAAAGCTGTGGAAAATATTATGACCCACAGAGCCAAATGAGAAGCAATAAAGCTGTTTTGTCATTTGAATTAACAGAGGTCAAAGAGAAGGGAACTTAATAGTAGAAGGAAAAATGTTTTGTGAAAATTGTCCAATTTTTCCATGTAAGGGAAAATAACTTGTTCTTTTTAACAGATCAGAAAATCTAGTACTACAAGCTTTTTGTATGGACGTATGGAAGGAAAAGAAACCATCAAGAATTTTGAAAATTCCCATTTCCCAAAACAAATATGTGATAAGTTATTATTATTTATAAGATGTCATTGTAATCTCTTGCATCTATATGATCATTAACAAGTAAGAATACTCTTTCATAGACATTAATAATAGTAATGACCCTGGTAATTGCCATGCCACATACTGTTTTCCTCATTTCATACGTAAAAAAGAGGCTCAGAGAGGTAAAGAATGTACTCAAGGTTGTGCAGCCATGAGGTTGAACTTGAAGAGATTGAACTTAAACCTAGTTTTTCTGTCTCCCGACTTCAGTCATAATGACTTCTATGATCATGTGTTTCTCTGACACTCATCTCAAATATAGAATTTATCTATACTTATATATCTGACCATTGAACAATACAGGGGTTAGGGGCACTGACCCTCACTTAGTTAAAAATCCAGGTATAACTATTGACGCCCCCTAACCTTAACTACTAATAACCTACTATTGACTGAAACCTTACTGATAACACAAACAGTCAATTAACACATATTCTGTATGTTATATATATTAGATGCTATATTCTTACAATGATGTAAGCTAGAGAAAAGAAAATCTTATTAAGAAAATTATAAGGAAGAGAAAATACATTTATAGTATTTACTAGAAAAAAAAAAACACCTCACATATAAGTGGACCTGTGCAGTTCAAAACTGTATCATCCAAGGGTTGACTGTACATACATCTATCCACTTGTCATAGTCTAAAGTACGTACACACCAATGTATTCAGTAACACATGAATGGTTGATTAAAACCATTAATTCAAAGCTCTTAGATTAAAACACATATAACACAGAATCATTCTATAACATGTGGAGGATAGGAACAAAGGATATTGTATAATCATTCAGGCATCAGCTATCACCAGTAATTCTCAGTGTTTTATATTTGCATTTTCTCTGGAAAGTATAAAAATAAATATATTTATTTGTTCATGAAGTTAACTCTAAATCCTGCTACAGTGATAATTTTTTTTTAAGTCTTCATTGTAATTTTCTCATAGTTTGAGGCATTTTCTAAGTAAAGTTTTTAGCTGACAGTAGAATCAAAAAAACATACAAGGAGAATTTTTAGTGATATGAAACTCCTTCTCACAATAATAATTGTTTAGGTCATCCCACTATTTAAAAGATCAGCTCTCTAGGATACTGCCTGAGGACATGTCCCACTGTCTCTAATCTTAAAAGAAAAATGAGAACAAAATTCAATCCTTGAGAGATGGAAATAGTATGTGTATTTATCTGTTTACATTTTTTTTACATGTGTAGAGGTTAGACACATAGGAAAATATATCAAGACCATCCACAAATCGAATCCAGCTTCCTTCTTCCAGGTTAATTGTGCCTGATACACCAAAGACAGGGATGTACCAGGATAGATCCCTGCTTTTGCTATTTTTAAAGATTTCCATTGACAGAAATTTCACCTGTGTCAATATTTTTTTTAACATTATCAGACACTAGCATATCCCCGGCCATCTCCATTTAGTGATGTCTTACTTTAAGGATGCAAATTAGAATATTGAAGGAAAATTATTAAAGATAGTAGCTGTGAGGTTTCCAAAAGTTAGTGTACCTTAATCCTACCTGCCTTAGTAGTGTCTGTGTGAAAGCACTAAGGAAGGATAGGTGAGTTGGGGAACAGGGGGATGACTTGTGAGTTGCAGAAGAGATATTTAAACATTATTTGCAAACTAAACTCAAAGAAAAATAATTTAACACTTGCTCTATTCTTTTTTCGTTTGTTTTTAAGAAAATGGACTCTAATTTAGTCTTTCTTTGGTGAGGAGATAAAACAATTTATAATCTTTGACATGTTCTTTTCTTTATATTGAGAGCTCAGTTTGAAAGTACTTTAATTAGCAAACTGTTTCCTAAATGTGTTGGAAAATTGTGCCTACCAAATGGACTGGTGTTTGCCTTTTTTTAGTGAACAGTGTCTGTGATTAAGAGCTGCCCCTCTTGGGTAGATCAGCCTGCCAAAGTCTAATACCACAGAAATGGAAAGGAAAACAAACATGAAAGACATATTCAAGAGTGTAACAAATAGTTGGAATACAAGGCACTAAACCTGTTGGCTTCCATAAGAGATTGGCAGAAAGACTTTGGCCACACATGTGATTTTTATTTTCTCATCTTTTAGGCAATTACCTTAATATGGCACACTGTAGTGATGCTTCCATTGGAAGACTCTGTTTAAACATATTTTTCTGAATCATCAGGACAAGGATAGAGCAAATGAAAAGGGAAAAAATATTTACTTGTACTGTAGTCAATGCCTGATTATACTGATACTCCCATTGTACAAAAATATTGAGACTGAAAATATAATTTCCCAGCTAATTATTTTATATGGAAATGACATGTGAAATGATAAGTTAGCGTTATCTTCATAAGAGCCAGCAATTGTGGACTTTCATATTGCAGTTTTCAAGTGGAAAGAAGTACACTTTTCTCATGACTACTCTGATTAAATGAAGAATGCCTTCTGTATTTATGTGTAAAATACTACCTTCTTTTAGGAGATATTTACCATTAAATAGGGTGGTGCGATTTATGTGGCTAAGTTATTACTGACAGGGGAACCAAAGGATGGCATGTGTACAGCTGCCAGCAGAAGCAGCCATCGAAACTACACCTATCAAGCATGGTTCAAGCAGTTGACATTTGAATAGTGGTGAAACTTTCTTCTACTTAAAAAAAAAAAAACAACACAACCATTCACGCCTTTTCAGCTGAACAACAGATTGTCAAATATTGTATTCTCAAATTTAAACTAGAAAATAATGGTGAAGTCTGAGGGAGGGGAGAGGGAATTGAAGAGCGACTTCATGAGATTAGTTGGTGATTCAATCTCTCTTTTTTCGGTTTAAAGATGATCAATTATAAGCAGTGCAAATAGGATTAATAAAGCTTTTCAGGAAAAAAATGAAACTACATTAAATGTACAGTTCTTTTAATTGACACTAAGCATACAATACCACACAATTTTGTAGTTAGAATCAAAGTCTGTCCAACTGTAATGATCACTCAATATCTTTTGGTCATTAATGGTGAGGCCTCAGCGAAAAGGTGAGGCGCACTTTGTGTACCCTGTGCTCCTCGTTTTAACAAGGGCCTGAAGAAGCACTCAGGTTGACAGCCTGAGTGAATATAAGGCATATTGAATACAGGTTCTCCTCTGTATTCCAACTTAGCTAAGTTTTTTTTTTTTTCATTTTATTTTTCATTTTACTATTTCTAAAAGCCACACAGCATCTCATGAAAGTCTAAGGAAGCTTTTGACAAATTGTTCAGGATTCAGTGGAGGCCACCATGATGCATGTTTTTGTCTGCAGCAGTGTTTACTGACCTTGAATACCCTGGGATCTATTATGAAGATTTGGCTAATTCTACTGCCTTTAATTGCTCTGCCTCACATGTGGAAATCCATCTTCTGTGTGCATCAAAATTTTATGAAGAATTATAATCAATTATTAGGAGTTCCAATTTAAAATTTAGTGGTCTGTGTTGATATTAATGCAAATAACTGAGGTATAAAATGAATTACCAGAGGCCCTTTCCCTGTGATTAAGTGTGCACAAGCAGTGCAGCTAATATACAGCACAATTTGTTTCTTTGCCTGCTATTTGACAAGTATATTATGGAATGTATCAATAGCAAGATGCCTTCCAATTTCCAAAATGCTAAGATAGGAGAAAAATGTGATTCTTATAATCAAGGAAATTTGCTGTTTATCTGTTGAATTTTATAGTGGCGGAAATAGGAGATAAAAAAGAATTAGAAAAGTAGTATTTAAGTAGCTTATTGGTTCTTGATTTACCTGAGATAGTCCAGTTTCCAAGACATTGTTCTACCATAATTATTGATCTTTCACTCTTAAAGGTGTCCTAGCTTGGACGATCATTTATATGGCTATTCTACTTATTAGGCATTCTTGTTGGTGATAATAACAATAAGTCTCAAGAGAATTGAATAGTTTGGTATACAATATACCTTTGAATACATATAATAAATTCAGAAAAAAAAACCCTATTTATAAGTCTTTATTGAGGAAGTTATGAAGCTCAGTGAGATTAAATGATCTGCCAAGGTCATTTAGCTATTTTGTGACAGAACCAGGACTACAATCCAGATTTCCAGAGCAAACTAATACCAGTGAGTTTAGTAATAACAATAGGATGATTATCACAATCATTATTATTGCCTTAATAATAAAGCTACCACTTATCTAGCAGAGATTCATAACCATTATTTGTGCCATGGACTACTTTGGCTGTCTGGTGAAGCCTATGGACATCTTCTCAAATAACTTTTGTAAATACATAAAATAAAATGTATAATATAAGAATATGAATTTTATTAAAATATAGTTATCAAAATTTTATGTGATATGTTTTATAAGAATTCATAAAATAATAAGCTCATGCAGTATTATCTAATTATTACTGTAATTTGAAAACAGTAATGAACATAAAGGTTATTTTGAGATTTCTGCAAATCTAACGTGAAATAAAAATACCTGTGATTTCAATTGGCAACAAAGCAACAGGTTCTGCTAATACTACTGCGGTTTGTTACTTACATTCATAATTGAAGGAAAGTCTAAATATAGAGGTTAATGAAAATAATTTTTTCCCATACAAGTTAACAGACCACCTCCAAGTCTATGAACCCCTAAGGAATGCCAGATTAAGAACTCCTGCTTTAGCATATACCTGCAAGATAACTATTATTATTCCCATCGTACAAACGAGTAACTGAGGCCCATAGTAATTAAGTGACTTGCCTAATATTTTTCACTGAAATGGCCAAGAGAGGTGCCAAATAACATTAGCGTCTGTACATCAGAGCCTTATGAGAGCTTACTATGGGTAACTAATTGTTTTTTTCTTGCTACTTTTAAGATTGTCACTAGCTCCCCATCGACAATCAATATTGAAATGAGAATTCAATATTCACCCTACTCAGGCTGACAACTCCCTCAGGATTGTTACCTTAATCACCTGTACTTTCTTCAAACACCAATGAAACCCTTGATGAAAATGCATATATTCATAGAGAAATTTGGGGAGGGGTCTGTGTGCCTGACTGACTGCTTCCAGCATTTTTGCATTCTCTCTCCCTTTAGTGGTCCTTAGGTGGTTTCCCAGAATGATCATTATTTCCAATGTATGCTATTTTCTACTGTAGTTATTTTCTTCTTCTACCTTTAAGTGATTACTACGGCTGCTTATTACTATTCTCAGATGAGGGAAATTATTTTTCTATACCTCCCTCAGCTCAATACAGATACCTATTGGATTTTTTTTTCTGCGATCACTAAATTCCTTAGCTTCCTTTTATCTAAACTATACCTATTAAATTATCTTAACTCTTCTCAAAGCTAAGTTGCTTCATCTGCTTATTATTTTCCTTAATTTTTTCTGAATACTTTAAAACTTACAAAGTATGAGAAGCAATTATTAAAGCTCTAAGTAGTCCCAGGATGCATTTATTAACTTCTGTAATTGAGAATACTGATTACACTATGTATTATTAGTCTCATATTATACTAACTATAGCATAACAAACTTTAAGGTTTTTTAATTCATTTTATACTTTAAACTTTCTATTTAAATGCCCACTTGGCAGTTGAGTTGTATTGCTCATCCCCCTCTTATGAACGATGGTTATTTTATTTTGACAAGTCTAACATGTTGATGGTTCTCATCTTTTTATTAATATATTTTTTAATTTTTCAATTACAGTGTACATATAACATATTAGTTTCAGGTATAATCACAGCATAGTGATTTTTACCTTTATATAACTTACAAAAGGAGCACCCCAATAAATCTAGTGCCCATCTGACATCATACATAGATATTGTAATATTATCGACTACAATCCTTATGCTATACTTTACATCCCCATGACTATTTCGTAACTACTAATTTGTACTTCTCAATCTTTTCCCTTTTTTCACCCAGCCCCATCTCCAACTCCGTTCCCTACTGGCAAGCATCAAATGTTCTTTGTATCTATGAATTTGTTTCTGTTTTATTTGTTCATTTGTTTCTTCTTTACATTCCACACATGAGTGAAATCATATAGCATTTGTCTTTCTGTCTGACTTACTCCACTCAGCATAATACTCTCTAGTTTTATCCATGTTGTTGCAGATGGCAAGATTTCATGCTTTTTTATGGCTGAGTAATATTCCATTTTATATGTACCCCCTCATCTTTATTTACTCATCCATTGAGAGACACCAAGGTTGCCTCCGTATCTTGACTATTTTAAATAATGCTGCAATAAACATATGGATCCATGTGTCCCTTTCAATATATGTTTTTGGTTTCTTTGGATAAATACCCAGAAGGGGGATTACTGGGTCCTTCTTTGTTTCTTGTTATAGCCTTTGTTTTAAAGTCTATTTTGTCTAGTATAAGTATTGCTACATCAGCTTTTTTTGTTTCTTTGTTCCCATTTTCATGAAATATTTTCCATCCCCTTTACCCCCAGTCTATGTGTGTCTTTCTATCTGTACTGAGTCTCTTTTAGGCAACATGTGTAAGGATCTTGTTTCCTTGTTCATTCAGCCACCTATCTTTTTGATATGAGCATTAAATCCATTTATAATTAAAGTAATTGTTGATAGAAATGTAGTTATTGCCTTATTATTATTCATATTTTTGATCGTTTATTTTTCTCTTCTTAAAGGAGTCCTTCTGATATTTCTTCTAACACTGGTTTGGTGGTAATGAACTCCTGTAGCCTTATCTTGTCTGGGATGCTCTTTATCCTCCAATTCAAAATGATAGCCTTGATGAGTAGAATAATCTTGATTGTAAGTCCTTGCTTTTCATCACTTTGAATATTTGGTGCCACTCCCTTCTGGCCTGCAAAGTTTTTGAAAAATTGGCTCACAATCTTATGAGAGCTTTCTTATGGGTAATTAATTGCTTTTTTCTTGATACTTTTAAGATTATCTCTTTGTCTTTAACTTTGGCCTTTTACATATGATGTGTCTTGGTGTGGGCCTCTTTGGTTTCTTCTTGTTTGAGACTCTCTGTACTTCCTGGGATTGTATGTCTATTTCCTTCACCAGGTCAGGGAAGTTTTCTGCCATTATTTCTTGAAATAGGTTTTTAATTCCTTGCTTGCTCCTTCTTTTGGTACCCTTGTGATGCGAATGTTAGTATCCTTGATGCTATCCCAGCGGCTCCTTAAACTACCCTTATATTTTTGGATTTTTTTCTTGTTGCTGTTCTGATTGGGTGTTTTCTTCTACCTTCTCTTCTAAATCGCTGATTTGATCTTCTTCTTCATCCAATCTACTATTGATTCCTCCTATGTTATTCTTCATTTTTGACTGGTTCATTTTTGTTTTCTATCTCCACTTTTATGTTTTCTATCTCTTTGTTAAAGTTCTGACTGAGTGCTTCTACTCTTCCCATAAGTTCATTGAAGAACTTAATAACCAGTGTTTTTTTCTTTTATTTTTATTTTTCAATTAGAGTAGACAGTCAATGTTATTTAATATTAGTTTCAGGCGTACAGTATAGTGGTTTGACATTTATATAATTTACTAGGTGATCCCCCTGATTAGTACCCACTTGGGGCTATATATTTATTACAATGTTATTGACTATATTCCCTATGCTATATTTCACCTCCCCTCCACCATGACTATTTTATAACTATGAATTATTTTTCTTAAACGCTTCACCTTTTTCACCCAGTCCTCCCTAATCCCTCAGATGAGAACAGTGGAGCTGGTAAGAAGTTGTTGGAAAGTAGGTCTATTATTGAAAATCAAGCCAACAGGATTTGCTGAAAGATTGCATTTTGGATATAAAAGCAAGAGAAGAGTCAAGAATTTTTGTCTGTCAAAATGTTTAGACTCATCAGCTAAAAGGATACATTTGCTATTTACTGAGTTGAACCTCAGGTGGAAGAAGGCAATGTGATGACAGAAGCAGGAGGAAAAAAGGGAATGTGATGAGGAGCCATGAGTCAACTAATGGGGAAAGCTTCTAGAAACTAGAAAAGGCAAGGAAACATTCTCTCATAGAACCTCCAGAAGGAACTAGCCCTGTCAACAACTAGATTTTAGCAGTGTAAAACTCATTCAGACTTATGACCTACAGAACTATAAGATAATAATGTGTGTTGTTTTAAGCCACTAAATTTGTGGTAACTTGTCACAGCAGCGATAGGAAACTAATACACGATTAGATGTTTAAGTACAGATGCGGAATAGCTGTTGGATATCAATCTGGAGTTCAGGAAAAAGTCATGGAAATATGAATGGCAACGCATCACTATATAGATTTATTTAAAACCATAAGGCTGGATGAGAGCACCAACAGAGACAGTGTAGATGGAGAAAAAGACGAGGCCTCTAGATTGTTTTTGTTCACCCCAATGTCTGGAGATCAGGTATATAAGAAAACTAACCTGGGAAAATGAGAAGGAGTATCTTTTGAGGCATGAGGAGAGCCAAGAGTGTGAGGTTGCAGAAGCCAAGAGAAGAAAGCGTAAAATGCTGCTCCATCAAATGTTTGCCATTTAATGCTCACTAGTGATCTCAGTCTTGAATTTTTTTCTAACTCCCACAAAAATTCTGGAAGGGACAATTGATATTTTAGAGTCAGATACTCAATAAAATGTGTTTATTTTTATTCTTTTAGAGATTGTCTAAGCTCTGGTCCACTCTTAGAGAGCTACATAGCTGGACAACACTATTTGGGTGCTTAGAATGGTATCATTTATTGCATTTGACAAGTATTTTCAAATGCCTCTTGGCTAGGCCCTATGGAATCTGCTAATGAACTCTGTTCTCATTGGAAAACTTCCAATGGAGGGCTTTCACTTAGGTCAAACATGACCTCTATCGATCGCTCCCCATTTTTTCCAATAGTTGGCCCCCCTCTTTATTTGTACCTGTCTCTTTCATAAAATTCATCACATTTAATATAACAACCATTTATTACCTCCCCTCTTAGTCATTTTTATGTACAAATTCCTTCATAGGTAGATTGGCAGTGTAGTTTATTATTAAAACCAGAAAACATTTATGAGAGAAAGGAGGCACTCTTAATGACCACACAAAGGAGATAAACTAGTATTTCCCAGGGTAAACTGGGATAAATGGTCACCTTATTCCTCTGTTTCTACCTCAATAACTGTTGAATAAATACAGTTTATTTCCTGTAAAAATGAATATCTTTACTGAAATTCGACATAATATTTTGCTTTTTGCTTTCATTTAGGATCAATATTTAAAAAATAGTGTCAGGAAAAGTGTTACTGCCTCTTCTGTAGAACTATTATTGGAGACTCTGTTTGTTATTTTGTTTGATGCTCCTCATGTAAAGAGCCATGTAATAATTCCTTATAATTGAATTCTGTTAAAATTGTTGCTTTTTTCAAGAGCTCATGGTATTCTTTCTTTTCCTTGATAATGAGGTCTCTGTAATACATCAATTCCTCTTACCTTGGCAGTATATGCTGGAGCTAACTTATATCCTAAAGTTGGGTATCCTGTCAGATTTTTCTGGTGTGACCTTCTTTTTCCTCAAACATTTATTGATCACCTAATATGTGCTGGGCTCTGTTATTTAAGCTGGAAATATGGCAGAGATCCACACAGATTTGATTCCTGCTTTCATGGCATTTTCTTGGTTCTTGAGAGTTTACATATTTTTTAAATATGGTATTAGGATATTTTCTTAAAGAAAGCTTTGAATTCTTTCAGGAACAAGGTAGGTATAAAAAAACAAATTGAATAAAGTACAACAACCTAGCATATTAAATAAAGGTTTTGCATCTAGACATGGAAGGCTAGGGGAGAGATAGGGCATGAAATCACTTGAGTAGATCAAAAGCCTTGAAACTCATATTTGGGTAATATTATTTTTCATGATGTTTCAGACCCACTATTGTGCTGTGGAGAGGGAAGAAGGAAAGTTATGCTTAAGAAAACAGAATTACTTCTAAAACTGTATTTAGAATCTTTACTAATATGAGTAAAGAATGCTTAATCAAGTAAAGCATATGAAGATATTGTAATAAGTCAAAAATGCTGTAAGTGCTTGTCTGTAGGCTATGAAGAAAAGAGAATTAACGATTAATTGTGTTTTATTAAGATATGCCCTAAAATTGAGTGAATATTTCATTTTTTTTAATATAGAGTAGCCTAATTTTGCAGGTCAAGAAAATAAGTACTGTATTTTTAAAAGAAATAACCTAACCACTGTAGTGATGAGAAGATGAACTCAGGTGTCTCTTTTAACCTTAGAGAAGTACTTAAATTTCCTTCCCAGACAAGAGAAGGGAATTAGAAGTAAGCCACTGTCTTGGCTGGTAAAACAGCCCCATTAAAAACAAGAAACATATCTTTATGTTTATTTAGCATGTAACAGTGTCAGAGAAGGAAGGTCAGCTGAAGGAAGGGCTCCTTGTTTGGGCAATTTAGTTCTACATTTTGAGCTCTGGGAATGGGAGTGTAGGGGGGTATAAGAAGATAGATTGACATGAGGGGGTGGGGGATTGAGAGGGATAGAGAATGAAAAAGGCTGAGAAGGCTGCTTTCACAAAGCCGATGGTGTTGGAGATTTCTCTTCTACAACTGCAATATTGAAATATATATGAAACTAGTAACATTAAACTAACCAATGTATTATAGTAAAGGAATCAAAATTTAATTTTAGAGACCTTGAGTTCCACTAATTTTAACTATCAATTATGCTGCTTCAACATACAGGAATAAAATAAAAACAGATGAATGTTAACTTACCATGTAAACTTTTTTAAGTTTATATCTACCAAATATCTTGAATAGTGTGTTCCTTTCTTTTCCTAAAAGAAATGTGAATACAGTCATATTCCCTAGGTAATATAAATAATTTTTTTATTCCTTTTAGTCTGTGTGTATGCCACATTTTCAACCTCTGGATCACTAGCGTTACCATAGTGACATTTATAGAGGGATCATGTGTTTTCAGTAAGTTTAAGGGCTATCTATGGACTTTAACCAGCTCAAGAGGAGAATTCACTGAGATCTAGAATGCTTCAGACAACATTGTAAAAATTGGATTGCCTGAAAACACAAGTTTGTCTTATAACAGAATCCTTCTGTCCACACATAGAGAATGATAGGGCTGGAAAGAGTTCTCCAGAATTCATTTATTCTGTTCCCATCTCCAGGCTGAATGGTGGCTAAACTAAAATAGGTGTCTGCAATATTAGTACTGAAGTAGCATACCCAATACTGTCCATTTCCATAAACTGCAGCCAGTTTAGCTGTCAAATAAAAATAACTTATGGCACACTACTTTGCCATCATCTCTTACCTGGCTCTCCCTTGGGTACCCAAGGTTGTTCAAAACTGAATGCTGTCAGAAATAAAAGTCTGAACTTCAGGATAGACCTGATCAGAAAGTAAAACCTATTCTTAGCTTTGCACAGCAGGTAGATACCTCTACCTATCACCCAATCATGACAGCTATTTGAGCTGAAGCTCTGTGAAGAAACCCCTCCCCTGCTAGCTTCACCCCTTGAACTGAGAATTCAGGGGTCACTGGCACAGCTGGAAGAGATGATTGCAACAACTCAGTAAAAGGTATCATTAAATGATTTGCTTCTGAGAACTTGTTTTGAGCCCACCACCTGACCAAACAGCGTCACCACCATCATCTGTAAAATATTAACACTTACTGGGGCAGGACAGTGGTCCTGGGGCTGATTGCTCAGTGTCAGGGCAGAGTTTACTTCTTTGAAGATGGAATTGAGGAGGCTACATGATTAATTTGAATAATTGGGAGTCTCTATTTCTTGCCATTTGATTTTGGGACTGCAGTGTCACTTTAGGTCAAAACCAAAGACATGTTACCTAGGTTATGAGAAAATAAAAGCTTTAAAACAAAGAAGCAGCCAAATTTGGAGGGAGGAGAAATGTTGAACTTGGGTTTACATTTCTGAAGAAGAATTGCCTGGAATTTTATAAAAGCAAAGAATACAAATATCATCTTTGTGTTTATATTAGGGATTAAGCATTTTAAAACATGCAGTATATTTTAAACACTTTTCTTCTTTTTAATCTTGCAGTGTACCCAAAGAATGCTAATAGTTACCAAATTGTTCTTTGGCAGAATGAACTGATCCTTAAAAAAGAAAAAATAAATATGATAGGATATGATTCTAACACAGTACAGTTAATGAATCCTCAACTCTGAGCAGGTATTAACTAACCTAATGATCACAACCTGGGAGTATTTCTCTGCATTGCTTTATGTACATTGCATGGCAATGAAAGACAGTCTCCATGGCTCCTAATAAAGAGATGTTCCTCTTCATTAAGAGAGCAAATTTGGTTTATCTTTGCACTGCTCAACCTCCTCATCTGTAAGCCTTAGCTTGTCTCAACCAGTGCTACTTATCTCAGCAATTAAGCATTCAGTCTCTAGAAGGAGGTTTCTTCCTACACCCTATAAACAGGAGGACGAATATCTTGTTATAAGTGCTAAAATGGATTGAGTTAAACGAGCATGAATCTGCTTTGCTGTCACTAGCTATAATCAGCTTTTCGAATCTATACTGTATCCCCAATGACTCATGGCATGGTAAGGAACACAGATATTTGTGACAACAAACACTTTCCTGAGAAGCAGTAGGTCTAGCAGCCCAGTGACCTGGTTTCTGTGTGCAGAGACATTTTGTTTTCCCAGCTTCTTCACCATGTGCTAACAATTAGACAATGACTCTGTAAATGAGGAGGAAAAAGCAGTGTCATGGATGATGGGTGGTTTGTTTCTTTAGTTCTTTATTGAAAACATATGGAGATGTTTATGTACAAATAGAAAACAATAGAATGCTGCCATTATGTTAGCAGCAGCTAATAAAATTCTGCATGAATAAAAATCAAACATGTCTCTACTTATGCCAGAATTCTGGTTTACTGACATCTGTACTTCCTGTTTAATTCAGCTTGAAAAGATGTTTTATTATTTCAGGTTTTTTATTTCTAGTTGTAAGGAAATTATAGAGCAATAGTTTTTTGTTTTTGTTTTTGTTTCATTCTTTTTGATTACTTAACTTTATTAGCAAAGTCAATAACTTTTACTGGAGTAGACCTTCTACTATGATCATAAAAAAATGTTTAAACCCTATACATTTGTGTCTCTGTATTTAAAAGTGAGGACTTGCATGGCACTTGGAAGTAAGCTACAGGAGACAGAGCAATGGGGGAAGTGGTGTTCTGAGCATATACATGTGGGGCAGACCTATGCATTTGAATTCTGGCTGCCCCACTTACTAACTATATGACCTGGGAAAGCTAATTAAGCACTTTTGTTTCACCTGAAAAATGAGAACTATAAAAGCATTTAAGGATGTGAGCATTACATGGGGTAAGTTGAAAAGCATTTCACACAACATCTGGAGTGTAGGAAGCAGTGAAAAAAGGCTGCCAATCATCATTATAAGAAACTAACAGGTGGTTTAAATGGACCTCATCCTTGAAAATTTGAGAGGTACTAATACTTAATGCTAAGACCCTTAACAACAATTGTTTATCAAGTGCTAATTATACAGCAGGCTTTTTATAATGCATTCTTTCTTACAACTCCATGAACTGGGTACCCACTTCATGGAGGAAGAAACTGAGAGGATACCCAGTCTGGCCAAAGTCACAAAGTCAATGACTGGTTAATCTGAGGATCAAACCCAGTCTGAATAATTCCAAAGCTCAAACTCTTTATCTCTTTGCTAAACTGGCTGTCGCATACATAGCCTACAGCACCTTTGAAAGCTCCTTTATCGAGGTTATCCTCTACATTCCCATCAACATTCTGTAACATTGCACAGGGGCATTCACAAACTGTAGAGTCCCCTATCTGTAGGACATCTATTCATTTGCAGTCAAAGAGTGCTAGGAAACCCTTAATGCACATTTTCTTAGGCATCCTGGCAAGTTCAACTCATGCACTCACTTTCACTTTGGTCCACAAAAGTCTTTTCTTTGAAGGTGTGCAAAGCTGTATATGCTCAGGCTCATTATTCAAGCTTTGGAAAGAGCATTTGTCTCCACCTGCAGATGGAGAAGCCAAAGGCCAAGGTGATATGACGTGGGGACAGAGGGAGAAAGGCAGTCGTCCCCCTTGGCAGGACAGCATGTCAGTTGCTGAGTCAGGAATAGAATGGAGCAGGTCTACCTCTGTGTCCACCTCGTTAGGCAGCTCATTAGTGTTCGGTCTGACAGCCAAACTGCCACCTAGCTCCACTTTTAACCTAAATAGTACATAATTTGGAACACTCTGCCTAATTTTTTTTGTTGGAAGGATGAAATATGTCTTCACTATGAGAATCCTCACATATAAGATTACCCGATTCTGTTTTCATTTGTAGATATGTTGTGATGTTTCTGTCCTCCTTTTTACAGGTGACAGAGAGAGCTGAGGGAGGTAGGTAGCAGGGCATACAATGGGAAAAGGTTAGGACATGTCAACCTACTGACCTAGCATCAATGTGTTAGTTAAACGAGCCCTGAGTGTAAGGCATTAATGCAAATATTTTGCATTTATTAACACTAATGAGACTACCATTGTGTAGTAGCCACAGTGAAAAACTGAGGTGGCACATTCTATTATAAACACCTTGGGTCTTTCTCTGAAAATTACCATGAAGACAGAAATTCCTTAGAAGTGAGAGGAGAAATATGAGCAAACTTCTGCTTTGTTAACTTTCTCATCATTAACAACAATACAGCAAAATGTTGGTATCCCAGGGCCACCCTGTTCTGTCCTATAAATGCTGGCAACATCCTCCGTTAGAACCCACTACTGCTTTTGCCTGTGTAACAACAGTACACTTCCATGTCAATAGTTAGGAAATTATTGTAAAAATAAATCTGTTTTAGAAAAGAAAAAAACAAAAACAAAATATATATATAACCCTCAGGTTGTTATGTAAGTGAAAAATTATTCTAATTCAGAAGAAAGGTTACTTGTTCCTGTGCCCCATGCTATCAGTGGCAGTGTGGAGTTTCGGAAAGCAAGGGGTTTCAGACCCCGCTCTACCATTTTTCAACTGCATGACTTTGAGCAAATCACTTGACCTCTCTGATCCTCAGTTTGTTTTCTATAAAACAGCATCAACTATAAAGCTGCTTTGTGTACTTCATGGGTTATGGAAGAAGATCAAAGGAGATTACAAATGTGAAAGCTCTCTGGAAGCACTGTAGAAATGTTATTATTGATTTTTACTAGGTGAATAGTGAGGAACAAATACAGTGCATCCAAGAATAGCTTGGGAATAGCTCAATGGAGTAGTTGTTGGTAGTAGTTGGCCAGTCTTTAAGAAGTGGATGGCTCCTGGGAAAGAGATGACCAGGCCAGTTTGAAGGACCTTGAACTTGTAAGTCCTAGGTTAGTGTCACAATTTAGCTGTGCAACCCTACGAGAGCTTCTTATATCCTAAACTCTTGCAGTGATAGAATCACTGCATGCTTTCTTACTAGGCTTTTTTTGGAAAGAGTTTGAAAACTAGCAACCTGGAAGAGTCACCAAGGATTATGGTAATATCGTTGTACAACAGAGAGAGCACTATTTCCTGTGTTGTTCTATTACCTCCCTCCCTTTTGATGGGAAAACAACATCAGAAATCCAAGACAAACTGTAAGTTTGATGCTTTTAAGATTAGGCAGAACTCACGATTAATATAACAATATTTACTTAGAGGAGAGAGATGCAGAGAAATAAGTATACTTTCTTTTGTTTGAAACCATGAATACTATCTGGAGATCCCCTACCATATAGGAATAATTGCGTCTTGGTACACAGTAGGCACTTAAGAAAATTGGCTGAAAAAATATTATGGCTAGTAGAAATCATTGGGTGACTTTAATATGAGCCTTTATATTTTTTTCATTGTATTTTTTAATCCTTCCAAGTCAACTTGAGTTTGGCAAATCCCAGGATGAGTAATTGTGCATCTCAGAACAGTTTTTGTAATAGGCAGACCAGACCCTACCTAAATCAGGCAGAGCAAGACGTGTTTTGGCAAGAACTGGTAAAGAGATAAGGCATTTGATTATTGTTGTTGATAGTTCCCAAGAAGAAAGCAAAGAAGCAACAGAAATAAACCAAACTTTTCTCTTTTGTTTAGGCAAATATTTCCAAATATAGCCTGGTGATGGAGTCTGACTTGGGAACATTCTTACCCTCTGGGCTACAGTTCACTGGCAGTGAAAAGGCCAGGGCCATCATAAAGGAGGTCATGAGCCTGCTGCAGCCCATCAATGTCACACAGGTCTTTAGTGCTGGAGAAGGGACAGACATTAACTTCTGGATCCAAGCTGGTGTTCCTGGTAAGACCAAAAGATGAAGTTGGGGTTCCTAATATACTGCTATCAATTTGAAATAAAATTTCTATTTTTGCATGCCACAATGAATACTGATAGACCAATCAATGCATGGGAACCCTAAACTTTTGTCTATAATGTATAATCTGTTGATTTCTAAACTTGGGAGAATAATATTCATTTGTATTTGTTTACTCATCTGTCTTCACTTTCTAAATTATAAATTCCCCTCATTTCCAGAGATTCTGGTTTAACAATTCTGGGATTGGGCATAGAAAGACCTTTTTTTTATTTTTTTTAATGGGTGTCTTTGGTAATTGTGGTACAAGTGATCTCATGATAAAAATTAGAGAAATAGAGTAGAAGGCAATTATTATTATTATTATTATTATTATTATTAATATACTTCTAGTCTTGTGCTAGGGAATCTTCTCTGACTCAAATAGTCCCCTACCCAAATACAGTGGTATCTGAAATTCTATCAGTAGAGATTTGCTCTTTCAGGGTGAGAGACTTACTGCTAATCACTTTTTTTCTAATGCAAAGACTCATGTAAAAAGTTGGACCATAAACTAATTTGCCCTGATCAGTCATTTATCAGGTTGATATTTTTAAGACAAGTCCTGGGCAAGGATGAAATTATGTAATAGGAATAGGCCTGCAGAAGTTACAGGAGTAGTACCTGGAACAGTCTTAAAGAAAGCACACCTGTACTTCTTCACAAATTTCCCCTAGACTTGCCATGGGAAGGGGTTATTGATGATATTAAACATCTCCGACCTGAGGTTTATCCCTCAACACCATTATATTTAAAACAAAAATCATTGTTAAAGGATCCATTTGCAAATTATTCTGTATCTGTATTATGCAAATAGGATGTTCAGCTTTTAAATACTTTAAACATTACCGTTCCAGAACCATTTCTGTGGCTACCAAACATTTCACACGGTTTGTTTTTTTTTAAAAGTGTCTATATTCCACTCCACTCTAGCTTTTTTTTTCAGCCTGCAAAGTAGATTTCACCAACAGCATGCTACATGGATTTGAGATTTTTTAAAAGCTTACTCTTGATATATTGTACATTTTTAAAGCATATTTTAGATTTAAGGTTTATAATAATCTTACATAACTAAAAATAGAGGAAGTTTTCCTTTATTCTAATACAAGGACCTGAATTCTCTCCAATAGTTTGTGTATATTTTAACCATATTTTGAAAAATCTTAAAACAACATTTCCTTTTATATTTCTTTGCATTATGTGAACAGATCTGAGACTCTCTACATATATGTCATTTTTAATCATGGTCAAAGCCTAGTGAGAGGGAGTCTGCCCTTTATGTTGTATAGAATGACTTTTTTAAATTCTAGATTTTTCCTGACCCATACATTTTCAGTAGAAACCTTCTTAAATTTTGAGAAAAGCTAAATAAGTTTGTTGGATAGTAAATGTGGGGAAAAGACTGACAGATTGTGGGTGAATTATAGTGAAGACTGGGGGTGGTTAAAGGGGAGATGAGGAGCTGAAACCAAAGACAGAAGTAGAACAAAAAAATGTGAACTCTCTCCTTTCAGGGGCAGTATTCCTGCCCCCCGCCACTTATCTGTGGGGGATACATTCCAAGACCCCCAGTAGATGCCTGAAATTGTAGGTAGGACACCGTACCCTATATATACTATGTTTTTTTCCTGTGCATGCATACCTATGGTAAAGTTTAATTTATAAATTAGGTACAGTAAGAGATTAACAACAATAATAAATAGAAAAATTATAACAATATACTTATACTCTAATGAAAGTTATGTAAATATGGTCTCTCTCTCCCTCTCTCTTTCTCTTTCTTTGATAACTGATCTAATAATTGAGGTAGCTACTAAGTGACTAACAGGTGGGTGGTATATACAGTATGGATAATACTGGACAAAGGGATGATTTGTATCCCAGTAGGATGGTGTGAGATTTCATCATGCTACCCAGAACAGTGCACAATTTAAAACTTATGAATTGCTTATTTCTGGAATTTTCCATTTAATATTTTTGGACTGAAGTTGACCTCATATAACTCAAACCATGGAAAGTGAAATGGTGGATAAAGGGGGACTGCTGTATGTCTTTCTTTTGTTGCATTGGATAATTGAGAATTGGCTCTAGCTTTATTCTTTTCATGTAGATATTCCATAAAAGTGGTTCTGTTTAGAACTAACAAGTTGATTTGATTGTCTTCACCAAGGTAAGGAGGCTTTTCCTTCTTGCCACAGTAGAGCAGGGGCATTTGAGCCTCATATGGTTGCTTAAGAATAAATACTAATTACAGTTTATTGGGCTCCTGCTATTTAGTAGACACTTAGGCTTTTTGCAGACACTCTTTCTCTCTCTTTTTTTAATAGTACAACCATCCTAATAGATAAAATATGATTATCCCTACTTCTCAGATGAAGAAACTGACACAGAGGATCTAAATCACTTGCCCATGGCTCTCCTGCTTTTAAATGCAGATGTTACCCTGAGAACAGGCCACTTTGGTTTCAAGGCTGGTGGCCCTTTTCCCACAATGTGCAACAACACAGGGGAGTCTGGAATGCTGAGATAGGCTTCCAAATCTATGACAACGTCTGAAATGTTTATCTTACTCAGTTCTTGCTTATGTAAAGGATTTCAGTTCATTCCTGCTCCAAAATAACTTATCCCTGGGGAGAGGAGTTTGTTATTGTAAATAACTACTTATTTCTTCTCACATTCTTTGTTCCACTCCCCTTTCTACCTTTGTAGATCAGGAGGGTTTATATAAAGTTGTAGTTCATTTAGTCTGCAACTAATGTTTCCTGGAATTCTTTATTTTCTTTAGAGTATTATAAGATCAAACTAAATTATTGATGTTTTCCCCTATTACTCTTGAGTTGTCTTTTGATATTTCAAGTTTGGGCTATTCCTAAAAGAAATAATGGAATTGCTATTGTTATAACTCTTGTTACCTGTTGAAAATTTCAGACCTTTAGAAAAAGATGAAGAACTGAAGTTACTCTGAAAAAGAAAATAAAAATATACCAATATGTACCCTGTACTCTTGAAGATATGGTAAATCATAATGAATTAAACCTGAAGATAGGATTCAAAATACTAATTAAGTTATGATTTAAGTAATTGCTCACCTAACTTTTGATAAATTAATGAGAAATAATATCTCCAAACTCCATCCTTTCTTCCTTCTCTTTTTCTTTCCTTTTTTTCCAGTGATTCAATAAATATCTATTGAGCACCTAACCATGTATTTGGCCTGTCAAATGTCTGTAGTCTGTTGACTGGCCCCAATTTTTTTTAATGTTTCTTATAGATTCAATATGGAAATGCTAATTAAGAACACTGATAGAATTAAAATTCAACATGGTTTTTATTAATTTTTGAAGCCAAATAGATTATTTTATGAAAGGGTCATCTTTGGAGAGGAAATATGATGTCCTTTATCTATATAGATGACATTCATAATGGACAGAATAACTATCAACATAAATGTAAGGCTTTGTGTGAGGGGGGAGGGGAATTTAAAAAAATAAGTATCTTAGATGTATTTTCCACTTAAACTCTCTGTTCCAGGTTTCTTTATATACTCCAGCTTCCTCCCATTTTCACCTTTCATACTCCTTCCTATTCTTCCCCTCTAAATCCTAGATGCACTTTAAGTTTCATTCTGCATTGATTAGTGTCCATGAATTCTTCTTTAACAGTCCGTGGTACTCTATTGCTTTCCTAAATTTCTAAAACACTCCTATAGTCTGCAATCTGACCCTTAAATTACACACTAACATTTTTCTTATATTGCTAGGAATTTTTATGGATCCTGCTTCTCATACCTAGTGATCAATTCTTTGATGTTAAGGTCGATAGTTTCTACTTATTGCCTCCTCTGTATCTCTTAGTTTAATTTTGGAAAACATTCTTGTAAGTCTAACATGAGAGAAGAAACAAAAACATAGAAATAATTATTTTCTCAACAAGCTTTGGGTCCCTCAGCTTAAGAGTGTAGAAAAAATAAAGGATGCTCAGAAAAGAAACATAAAGATAGAAAAAAATATTGGAAGAATGATACAAATTAGAGAGGCTAGAGAAATTAGAATTATTTCTCTTAAAGGAGTAAAGACAGAGATGTTGAATAAATTCTTCTAGTAATTTAATGACTCTCACATATAAAATGGTAAACAGTTGATCCTAACTCTTTCAAAGACAATACAGAGCATGACTTAAAGTAGTGTAAGAAGGATTTAGGTTAGTTTCTATTCACTCAGATAGTGGAGAGGTTTTAAATCTTAAATTTTTGCCTAATTCTCCAATTATGAGCTCCAGGTTAGAATGAAAGGAGTCTATTTCATTCTGAATATGTCAGTAGTGAGATAAAATCCATGGTTCTCAGATGTCTCTAAATGCATCTTCCTTGAATATGTCCTTTTTAAAGAAATTCTTCTATAAAATATGCATTAATGGAAAAAAATTAAATACTCTTTTAATGTGATCTGAGGAAGTGAGCCCATCCTTATTCTGTATCTACCAATAAGAGTTTCCTCCTCTGCTTTAGAATCTGAGAGTCAGCCTTTTTCTGATATTGTTGACATGTGGTAGGCAGTGTACTGGAAAGCATCAAGAGGCCTTGACTGTGTATTCTAGCTTTAAAACTTCTAATTGCATGTGCTATCTTACTTTTTCTAAGCCTCACTCATTATTAAGCATCCTTATTAATCCTTATTAATAATCATTAATATGGCAAAGGGAAATCAGTAGTACAGAAGATAGACAAGATCCATATCCTCATAGACTACACAGTCTAGTGAGTGAGACTTGGTTATTTCATCTGCAAAATGAGTATGGTAGCCTACATAGCATCATTTCTACCAAGCTTCCAGGTGTATTCTTCCTCTTCTATTCCCTAGCTCATGGACTGGGACCACCATCCAGAAACTGCACACTCATCTAGAGCATACAACCAGATGGTCTATCTCCAAGTCCTGTTTACTTCAAATCCCTTCTGTTCCATAAACCCGCCCCCCCCTCTCTACTCCATAGACCTTGTCTCCTTAGTACTCACTGATTCCTACAGCAGCCGCTACTAACATCCCAACCTGTATTCTTAGCCCCTTTTCACCTAATTGGCTCACTGCTACCACAGTGAACTTTCTAAAATGTAAATTAATGTATTAATTGGGATTTTTTGGGCTGCAAAATAAAACAGTAGATCCAAGTCAGAATGGCAGTAAGGGGATTTTTAAAAAAGAACTCCAAAGTGGGTGGTTACAGAATGCTTAATTTAGTTATCAACCACATCAATGCCCTTAGTTCTTTACATCTTTCCACTTTTTCATCCTCACCATGTTGACTTTTGTCTTTAGGCTTGTTCCTTCATGCTCCCAAAATGGCTGTGGTTGTTCCAAGCAACAGATTCTCACTCATCGCACAATAGCAGAAGAAAGAATGTCCATGAAGGATGTCCCTTTTTAAAAGTGAGGGAATCTCTTCCAGAAGCCCCAAAGCAGATTTCGCTTCAGTCTCAATGTCCAAAATTATGACATCTGTCCATGGCTAAATCAGGCAGTGGAATGGAGTGGAATTACCAAGTTTGGCTTATACTGATTAAATTTTACTTCCTTGGCCTAGGGTAGGGCCCAGTTTCCACTAAAAAATGTAACCTCCTGATGTATGAGAAAAATTAAGATTCTTTAGGAAGAAGATGAGAATTTTCACTAGGTTAGCAACTAAAAGCTGCAGTATCTGATCATCTTTCCTCATTTAAAATCCTTCAGTGTCTCCCCATTGTCTTCAGAGTGTCTAGCCTATACTCAGCATGGAATTCAAGGCTATTCTTGCTCCTCTGGCTAGTATGCAGCCTCCCCTCTCATGGCTCCTCCACTCCTGTCTGTCCATCTCTCATTCACACAGGGTCTAAATGAAGTTCCTAGCACACCCAGTGTTTTCACATTTCCTTACCATCAGACCTGCCTTATTCTTTTTCTTCAATCCTTTGTTCTGCTCCTCTTGCAAATCTTCTTTGATATCTATTAGCATGGATTAAGTATCCCTTACATATATATGCCCCTAACGCCCTGTGCTTATCTCATCTCATGGCACTTAACATTTTTCTTACAATTGTGATTGACTGTAAATTCTTCAGAATTCCTAGTGCTTGAGAATTGGTGCCTGGCCATTAATGAAATTCCCATGAATCAAAGGATGAATAAGTAGGGTCTAAATTTATAAAAATAATAAGATAATGCGGGAGAGGTCTGTAAACAGTAATGCCATAACCTTAGTTATGATTACTTTAATAATAATTGCTTAATTGAGCTATCTTCTTTCCTTACATATCGAATTGTTTTAAAATCACATTTTAATATCTTTGATCTTTTCTCTGATAGTTCAGACTCTATATTGAAGTAGCAAATATGCAGATTGCTCAGAATTTCACATATTTTCCTTCTTGCTTATTTCTGTCCAATACCTCATAGAGCATTAAGCAGAACTAAATTAAAACTTTCCATTTCTCTATATCTAAAGGCATTTTTTTTCCTAAAGTGTTCCAAGAACGAAAGATCAGGACACAAAGTAGTAATGATGATATAAAGTAAAGTGAAGGTTCACCCTCTGGACCCAGGACTCATATGTTTTTCAGTCACCAGATGGAATAGTACAACCCAGCAGTTCTATGTCCCCTGTTGTCCCTAATTAAAAGAGGCCTCCTTTATAGTGAAAACAGTCTTAGCCAGTGATATTTGGAGAGATTAATGCTGTATGGCATGCAGGCCTCACCCTACTGGGGATTTGACAAGGGCCTTCCACAGCCCTCATTCGAATAGGCAGACAGCTTCTTTCAACTAACAAGCATGTCTCGAGTGCCTCCTAAGAACCAGGCACTCTAGACACTGAGGCTAGAACATGAAAAGGACTTACCAGGTCTCTGTTCTTGTGGAATTTACATCGTATTGGGGGAGAGGGAAAGAGCAGTGGGAAGAGACAGACTGTAACAAAGGAATCAAGAATGGAAGAAAACATTTGAGAATAATAGGGCTGCACAAAGAATTATAGCATTGGCTGCCTCTTACCTCTTTAACTTGGGTAAGTCAGTGCTTTTGCTTTAATATTCTTTGACTGCTTATGCTAGATAGTTATGTGTAACATCTACATCGATATCACACTATGGAAAATTGCTCATCAGAACAGCTTATACGCTTCCTCGGCTCTTCTCCCTTGCAGTTGGCCTGCTTCAGCTCAACCGAAGCCACTGAGTATCTTGACCAAAGCATACCTGGTGCAAGCCCTACAATATGACTGTAGCCTAGCAGGAAAGGGCATTGCTTACACCATTGAGCAGTTAATCATGCACTGCATTATGAAGTCTCTTATATTGTTGCCTTGAGCTGTGGTTTAAAGTGCACACTTTCATTTTAAAGTTAATATACTTTGTATTTTATCTACTTAACTGGATTGAGGACCATGAGAGTATTTTATTCATGCTTATATACCCACAACACACATTATCACCTGAATCCAGTAAATGTTTGCTGATTACAAGTATTGATTTCAAGATGAACACAAGAAAAGTTCAGTGACAATAAAAAGGAAGATTTTGGTGCAATATCAAGATAAATAACATATGCAGAATAATTTTAAGAGGTCATAAGATGAAAGATAAGAAAGATGGGAGAGGTGAATTTAAGCTGGATATTCAATGATACATAGTATCAAAATGAATGGAAGGAGTAGAGAAGGGCAATCTTGGTGACAGAAATAATGTGAACAAAGGCAGGTGTCCCCATGGTGATGGTTAGGAGAATGATTTCATTGGGCAGAGAACTCATCTTGGAGAATATCAGATGGCAAAAACAGTTAAGTTTCTCTTAGCCAGATGAAGAAGAGCATAAATTACATGTGGAAAACTCTAGTCATTGATGCAAAGTCACCAGAAGTCTTCAGCAGAAGAACTTGATGAGAAGTGCTTTTGGAAGGGAGTTCCAAAAAGTTCATGCCAGGGGATACCCCATTATACCCAAGGAGGTGTCTCAAAGTTAAAGAGCCTGGAGGGAAAAGGGAGCTTGAGGAAGCAGCACAGCGTTAGAAACAATTGCTTTAGAAAAACAAAGGCTAACACTAAATTATTGCTCTATTTTATGCACTATTAGTGCTCCCACTCCCCAAAACTCTATGACTTATCTACTATTTTCCACAGCTTCTAATAATGTAGCCTAGAAAAGTTTCACTTCTCTAACTGCATCTTTCAAGGTCTCAGGGTTGGTTCTTCTGGGTTCCCCTTTCTATCCATTTGACTTTCCATCAGTTTCACTTGATACTTTACAAATGTGATAGCTAGATGATGATGATGCATAGGTAGGTAGGTAGGTAGATAGATAGATAGATAGATAGATAGATAGATAGATAGATAGATAGATAGATATAGATAGGTAAATGGAACATGCAGAAATAAGATATGGCCTATTTTTCCCAAGAGCTTACAATCTAAGACTGTAATTTGGTTTACTTACTATCCATTAAAACAAGAAGACTTTACTGTGTAAAACTAAATAGAGCTACACTGTAATTTCTAAGAAAGAAATCTAAAAATTTCTTGAAAGCCAGTAGAATACAAAGAAGTAGGATTTCAAAATATGTTACCTCTTGCCAGCTCTGTGAACTTTATCCATACTTTAAGCGATTAAAGAATATAAAATTCAATATAGCCTGTTTTATTATATTAGATTTTAGGGTGTAGTTTAAAAAATTACTACAGAAAATTTCAAACATACAAAAGTAGAATAGTCTAATGAACTCTTATGTACTCATCACTCAGCCTCAGGGAATTTTCATTCATGGGCGGTCTTTTTTCATCCATGCCTCAGTCACTTCACTACACCTGGATTATTTTGAAGCAAATGCCCAACATTATATCTTTTCATTTGTAAATATTTTAATTTGTATCTCTAAAGGTTAAGGACTCTTTTATATAAATCATTACAACAATATTATTCTTGTTAAAGTATTTTGCAATAATTTCTTAGTATCATATCTACTATGTGGCTAGTTTTCAAATGGTTCCAATTATTTCCAGACTTTTTCTCCATTGTTTTTTGTTTGTTTGTTTGTTTGTTTGTTTAACCAGGATTATAGTGAAGTTAAACAATGCAATTGGTTAATGTCTTTTAAGTTTCTTTTAATCCATAGGTTCTCCCTTCATCTTTCTTCTTTCTTGCCACTTATTTGTTACAGAAACCAAGGAAATTGTCACATGGGATTGCCTACATTCTAGATTTAGGTAATTCCATTTCCATGGCATCATTTAACATGTTCCCAATTTTCCTTTATATTTTCTGTGAATTGATAGTTAAATCTAGAGACTTCATGTGATATCAAGTTTGATTTTTCTTTTCTTTCTTTCTTTTTTTTTTTTTTGAGGTGGGGGCGAAGAATACTTCTTAGGAGTCATTATTTATTTCCATTAGGGGTACTGTCTAATTGCTTATTTATGATGTTAGTGGTCATTGAAAACTATTGCCTAGATCTATTATTTCATTGGGTATTACAAAATGGTAACCTTGATTATTAGTTGAAATAATTCTATAAAAAAGAACTTTCTCTTTGACTATTTGGTTGACATGAGATTCTTTTGTGGAAGATGGGCAGGATAAATTTTTCATTTTTTCCTTTTATTTACTTATTTCAAAACTTATTTGTTAGTTCCCCAGTATCCTCCAAGATGACTAATTGGGTTACTTTTTTTTACTATCATTATTTACTGGTGGACTTAAAAATATTTCATGCACTTCATCTTGTTGCAGTAATTAGTCTTTTTATGCTCAAATTGTGCCATCCTTGGCTAGTGAGAGCCTCTTTAAGCTGCTTCCTGAGTCCTTTTGATATGACCCTTGTATAGTTTCCTAGCTTTCTGGTGTGACAAAATGTTCCAGGCCATCTTATAGATTTCCTATCCCAGATCCAGAATCAGCTATTCATCTAAAGAGCCCCATTTCTTTTACTAGATCATGGTATAATGAGGCCACAGTCTGAACACGAAGTATACCCATTGCTACTGGGTTGATCATTGTTTCTAGGTCTTTTCAGTAGATAGAAGTAGGTAATAGTATTTTTTTTCTCTTAAGAATTATATTATAAATTGCATGACATTTCCAATTCAAGTTCAAGACTATAAGGTTATACTTTACCTCACCGATGTCTGTGTCTCCTTCTTCCCTTCCTAAAATTCTAGTTCTTAGTACAACAACATAACCACTCATTTGTCATATGGTTATATACACACACACTACAATAGATTTACAGTAGTCTCAGAATAACAATACCAACACAACCACCAACAGCATGATTATTGAAAAAATATTGTTTATTATAGATTTTTATCTTTAGGATGTATATTTCACTATGTAGAAATTTCTGTTAACCTGTAATGCAAGTTACTATGAATGTGATATCATTTCCATCTTTTACTTTTTTGTTTAAAAACCTGAAACTTCTGATTTCTAAAATGTTGAAATGCTTACTTATGATTTTTCTTTATAAAGCAGGAATGAGGTTACAGATAGGAATAATTTGGGGACTTATTAAAATAATTACTTTTGGAATGTCACAGTTGGATTCTCAGGACATACTATTGCCTGTTCTTTCTCCTTAGACCTGACTCGGACAATTTCACAATTTCATTCATTCATTCAAGATATACCTAATAAGTCCTATTTGACATTCAGACAAGAGAAATAAGATGGGAATTTAACATGTAGTAAGTGTCTGCTATGTGTCAAGTATTATTCTAGTTGCTTTACATTCATCATCTCATATATTTTCATAAGAACCTTTTAAAGTATACATTCTTATTCTGTAACCAATTATCAGATGAGGTACTTGGAGTTCAGGGAGTTTTCTTTCTCCAAAGTCTCTACTGTTAAGTAGAGAAGTTGGAATTAATATATTGGTCTGTTTTATTCCAATTTCATATGTAAGGTACTATCCTTATCCTCAAGGAGTTAATGGAGAGTTTAGATATAGAAAGAACAAAGTATAATAGAAGTTCAGGCAAGAGAGGCATTAAATGCCTGGACATCACAAAAGAGACATCATTTCATCTGATTTTCAAGAAAGAGTAGAATTTTGTGGCATGGAGAAAGAGTGTATTCCATGTGACAAGATGGGAGTGAGCAAAATTCTATAGGTAAGAAAATGCAATGGATTCTCAAGATGAAAAGTAGTCTGGCTTGACCAAAGTTTAGTTTAATACAGGAAAATAGAGCTAAAACTGAAAGATTTCCTGGGACCCCAGTTGAGACCTGGAAGGCATTCTGAGGATTTGGGACAGTCAGAAACTTTTGGAGGTTTTGAATAGGAGTGAGATGTAATGAGGCTCAATCCCAGCCATTGGGCAGGCTTCTTTTAACCTTCATCCTACTCCTTTGAGAGACTCAGAACAAGACCCAGCTTCATATATTGACACATCTCACAGATTAGTCAGCATGTCTTTTAGTAGTTTCTTGCTAAAGTTGCATTTCTTTGATGTTTTGCTAATCAAAGTTTTGCCAGATTAAAACTTGCTATTGGAGAAAGACAAAGAATATTTCCATGAAACACTGCACTGAGACATCAGCAATAACGTCTGAGACTGTAATTGCACATACTCAACCTGATAGTTGAACCTCTAAGTCAAATAAGTCTTAAAGTATTGTGCTAGTTAATCTGTTTCTAATGATCTCTGCTAAAAATGTGCTTATCAATTTAATTGCTTTAATAAGTATGGGATTATGGAAACTACAGATAAAACATCACAATTCAAGAGATTTTGATAAAATTAAGTTCAGATCGGGTACAGACTTTTTACTATAGAAACTAGTTATACCTCAACTGCACACAGTAGATGCCTTAGTTTGGATGATTTCATTGGCTTAAGATCCTCCCTTTGCTCAGTATTAAAGTTCAAAAATGATCACTTAACTTTATGTCCTTGTACATTCTCCTTTTGGGAATTTCTAACATAGTGAATTAAATCTCCCTATTACCCCATTTTTATAAGAAAGTGTGAGATTGCATAATTCATTGTAACTAAACTTTCCTTTACAATATGACATTTGCTGTCTTAATTGTCCTTCCAATTTATAATGCATAAATCAAATATGATTGAGCTCTGTGAAATCTATTAGTTATGGTTCTTTTGAAATCTGAGTAAGCTATTGCCTATAATAAGACTAGTCATGGAGTGCATCTTCAGTATTCTTTATTTTCTTTATTTCTTATGTTTCATGGTAATAGCTAAAATAGTCTTCTGGCAGGTGAGAGAACAGAATCTTATGTAGAGATAAGGCACGGCCTTCATCAGTACCCCAAACTACCCAGTTACAGAATATTTAAACCTAGATAGAAATGTTTGCTGGATGTATCTTTACAAAACCACATTTTTTTGCAGAAATAGTTCATTAATTATTGTTGATGTCATATTTCAAGAATTAAGGTACTTATAGATATCATTTTAATACTTTTAGCTGGTACGATACTGTAAAGTGCAGTGCAGAAATAGGGCCATTGTCTAGAGGGGTCAGTGATTCCACACTTACTCTTTCTGACAGAAGATTTTATCTGAGATACCCTAATAATTGTAGTCTCTTGGCATGTTAGCCTCAACTTTCCCACCTTAAGCTTTAATTTTTTTTTATGCTAGTGTAGACCCACTCAAGCTCATATAAATCCAAGATATGTATTTAGGTTACAGTTGTGTTTCACACCCTTGACTGTACTTTAAAATCACCTAGGGAGCTTTTAAAAGTGTATCAACAGTAGGCCCCACTCCCAAATATTCAGGTTTAATTGGTCTGGCGTCAAAGCCACAACAGTGGCACAAGTCCATGGAGCACCATTTACCAAGAAAATATTGATGTAGGCACCCCAACCTCCTGGAGCACAAGTCCATTGTATTCTATGTGAATGATGCCTGCTGTACTTGTGCAAACTTGGAGGCCTAGAGTGAGGGCCTGAGCACACCTGTTTTTAGAAACTCCGCAAGTTATTCTAATATGCAACCAGAACTGAGAACCATTCTGAGATTCAGGAATACTTTGGAGATATTGCAAATTCATTTCCAGACCACGGCAGTAAAGCTAGTATCACAGTAAAGAGTTGTAATCTTTTTGTTGGTGAAGGATCTTGCCTTCAATTTGTAAAAAACACAGCATCTGTGAAGCACATCGTGCTAAGTGCAACAGTAAGAGGTGTGCCTGTCAAATTGCTCAGGTTCTGAGAGCATGGGTTGAGGGACCATGGAGAAATGGATTCAAAATCTCATTCCACTACTGTCTAGCTGTGCAGCCTTAGGAAAGTCATTTAATCATATAGACCTTCTATTTCTTCATAAATAAAATAATGATAATAATACTTACCTCATGAGATTATATTGAAAAAATGATAGTCTAAATAAAATGCTTTGCACAAAGTTAATGCTTAAAAAGCCACTATTTCAGTTATTAAAGCAAAATTTCTGTATTAGTTCAGACTCCTTCAGTACTAAGTGATAGAAATCCAACTCAGATGACCTGAAACAAAAATGTGGAATTTAAGCAAGCCACAAGAAGGTACGGTTGGATTTGGCTTCATAGATTCTGGCATTTGAATGCTATTAGGACACCTGTCCTCTCTGGTGCTTATTACAGCTTCTTGAGTGGTGCCTTCATTTTCTCAAGCCAGCTGTCCTCTCATATGCTAAACTCTGACCATAGGCAGCTCAAGACATACCTTTACAGCCTCTTAACCACAGAAGAGCCAAGTAATTCATCATATCCAACTCAGCTGGGAAAATCACAGCATCCTATGTCCATTCTTATGGTCAAGATGTATAGTCCTTAAAATGGGAAGAAGGGATAGTGTGCAGATGAACACAGTAACCACATTTATTTTCACTATTGAGACCTGATTCAAATACATAAAATACATAAAACCCTTTTCATCCTAGGATCTATTAGCAGATAAGAAAAGACAGTGTTAAGGTCCCAGAAGTAATAAAGAAATACCCTAAATTTAAAATACCTAGTCTCTCTGTTCTTTGTGACCTGTACATGATAATCACCCCTAAGATGAGTTTAGGACAACAAAAGCATTCCTTGCCTCTCGGGTTCAGTTTACCTGAGACAATCAAGTGGACAGGCAGATGAAGAATTGGATAAATTGAGGCCACACTTCCAGCAGTCTGCATTAATTAATTTGCATTATCTAATCCCTCCCACTCCCACCTCACAGTCTCTACTTACCTACACAAGTGGGAAGACCTAGCAAACTTATTTATAGGAACACACTTTACAGCATCTCTACTGTGTATATTGTCCAAGAATAAGGCAATGAGGAAAGACAATCACAAAAGGACCAGAGACACGCCTTAAAAGCCACTTGCCTAATAGTTGTGGAGAGGCAACAAGTGTCAAAAAAGAGGAACAGGATTCATTGCTTTATAGCAGTGTGCTTTTGACAAATCATTTAACTTCTTGGAGCTTCAGTTTCCTGATCTGTAAAATGAGGGTAATAATATTTCACAGGACTGTTGTGAGAACTCAATGTATTTGATAAGTGATAATGTATTCGAAAGTCAATTACACTCTACATAGTTGATCTTCAATAAGTGGTTTTAGAGTTTGGAGAGTAGTTTTGTATTTAAAAAATTACTGAAGAGGCCTTGCTATGAACATGCATTCATGTATTTAGATCCAGTAGAGAGGATGACTAGGCATGTACTTGAATATCCTAGGAAACATCGCAAAAGATGCACAAGTATTATTGGTATTCACTGACCTTTGGGTCTTAGCACACTTTGTGGTTATATAAATGAGTGATGAAGCTGCTAGCATTCACTTCAAATCACTCTGCTACTTTAATGGTTCAATGGCATTATTTAGGCAAGCACCTGACTTACTTCACCATGACATAGTACAACACTTCAGAAAAGAAAGCAATAAAGAAAAAAGTCAAATATTAATAGTATTACTAGCACTTCTATGTCAAATGATGCTTCTGGAGATTTTGAGGCCTCTTTGCATTTCCTATTCAGCCACAGTAAATTGATTATGGGTTCCTAAGAGTTGGTGGGAGGATTATATGAGTGAATGGCCAAAGACACAGATGGCATTCTAGGTGACTCTCACTGGCAACATCAAGTTCTAGATTATGGACTATGGACTGACCAGGTATTCTGTATTGGCACACAGCCTCATCCCAGACAGTGATGTTGAGATTACAGTATGCATAAAAACATATAGACCTGAAAATGGGGAAATTACTTTTCTAAGTGTCTTCTAGTGTTAAGACTCTGTAACCAAAAGCCTATCTTTTTTCAGAAGTGACCATTGCTTTCGATGTAAAACGGATATTTTGAATGGAGCGATCTACTCATGAACCTTTAAGGAGCAAAAGATGAAAAAGCACAGAATTGTTTATTTCAGACAAACAGTAATAAAGGTCAACTATGGATTTTAAATTGTTTAAAATATTGGTACTTAAGCATCACTAAAATGTAGGGAGAAAATCCATGAGAATATCTTGGTATTGAAGGAATGTATTTTCTTAATTTTTTAAACATCTGGTCTTGGTACCAATTTTATTTCAATTTCTACTAATACAACCACATAGATGTCTGATTGATACAGTTTAAGTATCTCATGGCAACATGATCTTGTGCTTCTCTTTTTCATTTCTTTTCTACCACTCCCTTATTTTTTTCTTGAGAAAATCAGAAAAAGATTTCCTAATTCTCAACTGTTGAACCTGTTTATGAAAATTTGAACTAAACAGTTTAACACAATTAGCAGGGTGCCTAATTCATAAAACTTTCATTTTTCTAAGACTCCCATCCTGTCAGTCACCAAAAACATGCCACATCTGTTGACAATTATAGAGGCACATACAGTGCCATTCATATCATGGCATGTGCTTCCCTGTGCTTTGGGTCACAGGCCCTCAGGGACATATACAAAATAAATACTTTTTAACTGTCCTGGAACTAAAGAATTTATTTTTTCCTGAGAATGTGTTTATGTACCTTGTAAAGGAACTAGTCATCCCCTTTTGCTGTCCCTTATTATGGTGTGTGTGTGTGTGTGTGTGTGTGTGTGTGTGTGTGTGTGCGCGCGCGCGCACTAAAGAAAAACCATGCCAGGTAATAAACATAAAAACGTCTTTCTTTTCAATACTCATCAACCTTGTAAATTGCTGCTTTTATTTTTATTTATTCTTATGTTGGTAACATATTTCTTGGCTTCTCTTGGATTTTGTCTGTTTTTTGAATGCTACTGAATTCTGATTTCATTTCCTCATGTCCTTAGTCAAGATTTGGGTCATATTATTTTTTTAAACACGATCTACGTAATTATAAGTCACCGGGACCCTCTCTGGAGTTATCCCCTTTCTTTTCGATCTCTCTCTGACCTGTAAGCATATAGTGTTTTTCTTTCTAAAGTTATATTATTCAGGGAGTATCTAGAACCTAGAAAAGCACAGCTGAATCTACAAGTCATCTATGCAGGCATTTTATCTCTCTAATCTTAACATCTAGAATTTTGGGCATAATCAAAATTATTGTCCTTTCTCCTGCTTATATTTAAATATTTGATATTGGGTGTTCATGACCATAGTAACAATTTTTTTTTTCATTTAAAAGAGAGGTACTTCTTTTGGACATTGTAAGCATCTCTTATCAATAATGAACAATCAAATGAATTCTAGTAGAAGAACAACCTGAAGGAGTTATTTAATTGCTGAAAGAACTAGAAGAGAAAGAAGTCAAGACTGAAGTTAAAGTCAGTGGTAGTTTCGTACATGGTGGTTAATGGTTTTCTTAATCTTTAAATATCACATGCGTTTAAATGCTTAATTATCCTTAATTTCTGAAGGAATTGCCACCATGCTGGAGAAAAGAGGAAGTGACCTACAAATTCTTTAGTTTATTGAAAAGGAGAAGCTTTAAGAGCTTTGAGAATTCTACAGAAGTGAGGAAGCTGTTAGATCTCAGGCTACCACATCCTTCAAATGGGGAAAAACAGGATGCATGAACATGCTCTTCTCCAGCATTAAATTTTGCATCAGTTTGCTCTGAAAGCCAAGGGTATGTGAAGGAAGCAATTTTAATTGCTTGGCACTTAAAAAAAAAAAAAAAAAAAAACCTGCTCCACTGTTCAGTGGGTTAGAAGTATTTTGAAAATCTAATTACATTTCAAGCTATGCAAATTTACCTGTTAGAAATTTTTGCTGTACACTCAAAAAATCTGTCGTTTAAATGCAACAATAGAATGCTCAGAGGGAGACAACAATAGAATGTTTATTGAAGACCTACATGGTGCCAAATAAATATATTACATTCATTATTTTATCTACCCCATTTAATACCACTGTGAGTAGATATTGCTGTTTCTGTTTTACATATGAGGAAACTGTGGCTAAGGCCACCTAGGAGCGCTTACGAAATTGGTTTGAAGTACAGTGCTGATTTGAAACCAGCTCTGATTGCAAAGCCTGTTCTTCTCTGATGTCTTTACAGCTCTGAGATTATGTTGAGAACAGTGAAGAGTGGCAGCTTCCTAGTTCATACAGGCTTTGGAATCAGTGCGGCCCGATTCACCAAAGACATACACTCAGCCTCCCACACACAAATCTACTTGAAGCCTGATTTATCTGGATCTGTGTCTAAATTATCCCATATATCAAATAATGCTAGATCCTCTCTTCAGTTTGTGCTTTGTAGCCATCTTAAAATGTCTCAAAACTCACGTTGTCCCAGAGGAATACTAAGAATGTTGTCTTATGTTAATCAAGTATATGCTGTGCTGTCTCATATTAATTAAATTTATGCTACTTAAATCAAGAATCCTTCAGGTTGGCTTTTGAAGTGTGCTCTATCTCTGCCCTGGGAAGAGCCCATTTGGAGATTCTCCTACACAAATGGAAAGAAAGTTACCATGTACTTTTTCAGAGCCCTTTCAACTAATCCCCAAACATAAGAGGAATCTAGCTTCTATGGAAGTTGTTAATGAACCTCATTATTTGACAATTAGTCAAATGTCTAGAATCCGGCATTCCTTCATTATTTATTTTTCCACAACAGTTATGTTTTAAAGCTCTTTGATGTTGTTCACCCTCCAGGTGGTTGTAAATGACCATAACTGCTAATAGGCTGACTTCCACAGGCGCCTGCTAACAACGGCCTCATAAATATTCAACAGGGGCATTCTTAGCAAAGGGCTGGGGAATTAGGTGACCTGCCAAGTCTCTCCACATCTAATATCTATGATAATGGCTGCAAATTACACAGGACAGAAGAAATGGCCTTGTAGTGTGAAAAAATGAAGGGGAAACAAGACAGCCTGTGGCTCCTGGCTGAGGCAGGCGGCTGCTGCCCTGAGTAATCCTCTCCCAGGTGCTGGCCACCGAGGTCTTGGGCTTCCATGTGTGCCCAAAGAGCAGTCAGCCACCCCAGAGAGTACCGGGTTCTTCTCTTTATTTTAATCTTTTGTTATAATGGTAATTAGCATTATATCTTGAATAGTAAATTAAGAAATCTAGAATAGAATTTTAAATTTAAAAAGCTTTTTCCACTAGGAATCCAGTTGCATTAATTTTGTGGACTGAAGTTTAGCTAAATTAGTCAAGTTTGTGCATTCATTACCTCATTCTAATCCTCGATATCACAAATGTAAAAGGCTGTCATTAAATTTGAGAACTGACAGGAACTGGGATTTCTCAATATGAGTGTTGAAAGATTAATTTGAAAAGATCTCACTAAAAACACAAAAGATTATTGCTAACATGGGACATTTTATATTCATAGTCTATACCTGGTTTTTAAAATGCCTGTTTGCAGTACCTGGTTTAAAAAGAAGTTAGATATTTAGAGCACTTGATCAAATTTTAAACTGGAATACTTAAAGTTTTTATTTTGTTCAGGTGATTTACAGGCACAGTGTACATAATATTGGAAACTTCTTTTGCCATCAAAGGATATTTGATTTCTAGTTATTAAGCATTTTACATCTAAAAAGAAGGTAAAAACAAAGAGGAAAAAAGAGACAGAGAAAATGAGCTGTGTTTTTTTTCACCCATTTTCTCATAATATGATTTCCAAAAAGGAAATACTTACATCTCTGCCAATATTTTACAAGTTGTGTTTGCCCTAAAAATATTGATGGTTAAGAAATAGTAGTAATAAAAGCAGTGGTAATAAATTTCATGTAAGTACAGTTAAGTTTTACCAAACTAGCTGCCAAGCTGGTAGTGGAGTAAAAATGTAAATACTTTATCTTTGATCACTAGACTTTTAATTTTATAAATAGCTATATGCCTAAAATGTGCTGTACCACATTTTAAACATCTGTATTCAAGATGACCATTTGGGAGAAGGAAGCTAAAAGGTTCATGGCCTCTTTTAATACCTATTGTTTAATTCTATATTCTGCATTCAAGACTCAAATGAGACTTTTGTAAAGAGAAATTTTACACAATCTGCTTACCTAGTTATAAACTGTATAACCTAGAATGGCTTTTTAAAAAAGAAAATATGATTTTACTACAAGTTTTTAGATGTCATATAATTGTTGAATAACTAAAACTTATCAGTTTCAACAATGAAATGAGAATAATTGAGATTAAAGGCTGGAGGCTGATGGTTCTCTTAGATCTGTTACCACAGGACCCCTTACTCCCCTGTGTCACATATATCAGTTTGGGAGACTTGCATTCAGAACCTAGGGCCTGTTTTTTTTTTTTTTTTAAAAAAAAATGCTATTTCAGGGTACCAGGCTGATTTGTGACATTATTTTTTAGCAAACCTGATTAATTTTAGCCATGGATAGCTTGAAGGAACAGGTTGATTAAAACACCTACAAATAGGAAGAAAAGACATAAATTGCCTATAGCTTAGCTATAAAATGTGAAGTTCAAGCTATGCTTGAAATAACTTTTATAGGTGACCCTTCCATTTAAAATGATAATTTATAATATTACCACTCCCAAAATACCTAGGCAGCTATTGCTATTAAGAAAATTGCATTGCTTATACCTACCCTTACTATGTGTTTCCTTCTTTCTTAAAAGCACGGGACTAGAAGCTATTCTAATGATCTAGGCTATAGTCTGTAGTCTCCCCTTCAATCAAGATGAGACCTAAGGCGACAGATTCTAAAATCAGAATAGTCTGTGAGTTTCTCTTCATCTGTTACAGGATTTCCCCCCTCCTTTTTTTTTTTATGAGCATAAGAACAGCAGCTTTGTTATAAGAGGATATAAGAAAATCTCCTGTGCAGACTCCTGAGTCCCATACCCAGAAACACTACTAAAGTAAACCTTGGGTGGAACCTAGAATTTTCATTTTTCTTAAGTTCCCCTAATGATTAAGATGTAGGGCATCTGGGAACCATTGGGCATAGGGTGTTTGAGGAACAGGATGAGCTCTGCGTCCTTGCTCCACATGTTTACACAGCAGTTGTAACCACTTAAGAATTATGTGATCTAGGCAGAGCTTCCCCAGGTGTATACTATTATCAGGTTCAGAACCAAAGGGATAACAACTAGGCTGCATGGCATGAACAGCAGTTTGGTGGATTCTGAGAGTGCTCTCCAGTGGGAAGACCTGGGTGAGTGCTAGGTCCTTGTAGGTAAAGCTTCGGCAGTGCTGAGCGAATGATTACCACGACTGTTTCCTAGTGTATGAGTGGAGATGATCATCTTTATCTTCTACCCACATAATACCAATGCCCTGACAAACTGTGAGGCACGGCTTATAAAAATAAACTAATTTCTAAATAGTAATGTAGTTACTTTAGTAACAGAGTTCCAGAAACCAAACACCCATAGAAAACCCAGCATTTCCTTTAAGTGTTATAATAATTTTCCTTAGTTTTAGATGACGGATTATAAAACCACTTCCTCAGAGACTGTCTCCAATTCATTTTTATAAAGATAGTGAGATCACAGATTACATGTCACGTTTCTAAACTCTAAGTGGGGCCCTTGGATATCTTATAGTTCCCACACTCAGATCCTAGGAGGTAGACCATATTTGACTTGCTGAAAATAACAAACAGCTGCTGAGCTAGCCTGGGATATTGTATGGGATAAAAGTCAGGTTAAATCACAAAAGTCTCCCCATCATGAGTCAGTGCATGCGTGGGTGCCTCTGTACAAGACTTATTGCCAGAGAGAAGTTGCTGAGTGGGGGACAAGTGGTTCTTAGGGATTAGAATGTTTGAAAGGAAGCATCCTTGCCCACCCTCACCATAGAAACTTCTCTCATTTTTTTACCACTTCATCCTTTCCAAACATTGGATGCACTTCACATCAGCGCAGTGTGTGACAAGAGTTCCTATAACCTCTGCTTTTTGAAGACCAGGAAGATGCCTGTGGTTAAATGAGGCAGATTTATTACAGGTTGCAGTGAGGGAGGACACGCCCCATGGGGAATTGTGAGGCGTCTCAGTCAAAGGATGTTAAAAAGGACCTGGAGGGCTTAAGGAGGGTCCAAGGGAGCTGGGGTTTGTTCTAGATTGGGTGCTGTCAGGAAGGGGGACAATTCTCTGACTGGTAATCTTAATAAATCTTATCTATAGAGAGGGCAGAGCAGATAAAGACTAAAGTTGTAATGGGTAAAGAAGCAGCAGCCACTCATATTACTCACAAAAGGGGGATGTTTACTATTTTGTGGTTTACACGATGACTTTGTTTTAGTCTAGGCTTACGCAAAGTTATGAAGAAGCTTGTTTTGACTTTCTTCATCACAGTCACAGAATGCCCTTGTCTCTGAGCTTCTGGTGTTCTCTGAGCTTCTCTATGTGTTCAGCAAGAGAACATGATGGCCTGACTTCTTTAACAGCCCCGACGCCTACCTCTAAGTGTCACCTCAGTTCCCAGATGTCAAGGACTGCTCTCTTCTTTTTCAGATCAAATGTGTTTGTAGTATAATGTGTTTTAAAGCACTATGATTGTTTACTGTAATGAACATTTCAAATTCTCTTAGTGGGTGCTGTTTTTTCATCTTCAGCTTTGCCATTGTTTGTCCATGATCAGTTTATCTGATCTTGAGTTTCATTTTCTCAGCATTTAGGAACTTATGCATTAAGGACATTTAGGGATTTAGGAACAAAGAAGAGCGAGGAGAGGCTCCTCCACATGAAGCAGTGGGCCAGTAGGGAAATTATCTGGAAGAGCAAGGGGAATGAGATGGTTGCACAAGTCTATTCAAGTGAGGGAAGGATGGAGATAAAATGTCAGGCCGATCTGAACTTCTTACCACCCTAGATAAGCTGCAATGATCCTGACTACCTCTAGTATCAATAATCAACAAAACATGTCACTCCTACCATTTTATTGTATATTTGTGTATGTAAGTACATACATACGTATATATTGTACCTGGTATTGACACATAATGCTTAAATTAGGAGCTGGTAAAATTATGAGAAAACCAGCAAAAATGTTCCAGAAAGTTTTCTTGCTTCATAACTAAGAGCAAAATAGGTAGGATGAAAACTTGATAGAAAACTATATGCAATATTGAGTTTTAAATCCATTACCTTTGAAATCTGTCAGAAATCTCTTGTCAGCTGTAGTTATTCTTAGAATCATAAGGTTTAAAGCCTATGAAATATTCATTTTTATGTAAACATGGAATGGAGTCAGGGTATGGGGAGGATGCCTTCCTTTTTCAACAGGTACTTCTGTAGAAACAGCTGTGAGGGATCTTTCTCAAGAGGTGTGGGAAAGAACCCAGCTGGGCCACATGAGCAGCACAGGTAACTGCAGAGATTGGACTCACACTTAGTGCTTCTTGCCCTGGAGAGAGAGGACAGTGGCCCCTCTTATTTTCTGTATTCTTTGTAAGGACTAAGCCTACTGAGGTGGTTAAACCACCAATTAGAATATGAAGTCTTTAAGGAAAACCATTTGCCTACTATTTCTTTGCCTTTTACTTTAAATCTAAAGTCTTGTTATAGCCAATACCTAGAGTCTCTGCCACCATAAGGTATGAGACTTCGCAAACAAAGGTAGGGAATGCCCTTGGTAAGCTCCTCTCCTGCTGGGGTTATGTAAAAGCTTCCTTGTTTCTTTTTTTCTTTCTCTCTCTCTCTCTCTTTTTTTTTTTAGAATGAGCATTCCAAGAAGAACAAAACTCTTCAGTGATAACTCTTATAAAACACTTTTTTCGTGGCTTTCCAAGGATTAAGAATTGGACACATAATTCTCCATTCATTTCTCAAGTTTCAAGAAAGGATTGAACTTAAAGGCTCCAATTCTCTTGCAGGTTGCACTGTCTGGATGAATATATCTGGATGAATTAGTATTCAGTACAGTTTTGGGAAAATCTCAGATGATTTTAACATTTGCAAATCGTTCAGACTCATAATGAAATCTCAGGCTGAGGAAATCACTAAATGGTTCATGAG
The DNA here is from genome assembly GCA_028627145.1 of Eidolon dupreanum. NCBI lineage: Eukaryota > Metazoa > Chordata > Mammalia > Chiroptera > Pteropodidae > Eidolon > Eidolon dupreanum. The sequence continues at coordinate 26,738,205 of CM053511.1, read as the reverse complement.
CATGAGCTTTTCCCCAGATATCTGTACGTCTTGTATTAATTTTTTCATGTGCCTTCTTTACCTTATCTATACTGGACAACCAAGAGCTACTTGAGAAAGTCACATCCAAACTAACCTGGTGTCACTGCAAATACATGGCCCCCAACCATACCCGGGTCCACAATGAGGCCTCATACTCCTGCTACATGTCTTCAGTCAGTTCCTCTCCCAAACTCTCACTGCTGACCTTATTCTCCCACTTTCCATTTCCTCCCTTGTTCAGCAAAGGGCAGTATATTATCCATCCATTCCCACTTTACACACACACACACACACACACACACACACACTAGAATTTGTGTCCCTCCTCTTATTCAGGGCTATGTTTTGGGTCTTTTACACTTCTACCCCTCGAGCACCTCAAACTGGCAATTATTTCTGTTCTATAGCTTCGGTTTGCTCTCTTCACTAAAGTTTCCCCTTCAGAATATAAAATTCTTGAGTCTTTTCCATTTTAAAAAAATACAAACACCTTCACACAACTCCATGACCCTCCAGCTCTTTCTTTAGTTTGTTTGTTCATTCGTTTGTTCGTTCTTTTTTTCAGGGACACTTCTCTCTTTCCATTCATTTCTTTTCACTGCAGTCTGAGTTCCACCTGGATTAGTCCACCGAGACTACCCCTCCAAGGACTCAAAGGTCCCTTTTGGCCAGATTGATTGGGCCCATTCTGGTCATTACTTGATTTTTTTCTGAAACATTGGCACAGCTGCCTACCACCCACATCTGGAAACTCTTTACCCCCTCAGCTTCTGTGCATCTCTCTTCCCTGGTTTTGCTAATCCTTCTTCATTCCTTTTCAGGCTCCTCTACTTATACTTGTCTCTTAAGTATTAGTATGTGCTAAGGTATCATCCTTGGACTCTTTTCTTATTCATTTCACTGTTCCTAGAAGATAGTTCTATAGATTCCCAAATCTAATCTCTAGGTGTTAAAATCCATGTAGCCAGCATTACCACTTAAGTACCTTATAGATACTTAAACTCAGTATATCTGAACTTTTAGCTCACTCTCACTTCAACCCATCTCTATTAATAGCAGAATATCATCCTGGTTATTCAAACCTGAAAGTTTCACACTGACTTAGACCTCTCTTCCTTATTCAGAACTCTTCATTCAGTCTATCCCTATGATATGCCAGTTCTACCTTCTAAATGTAGCCTTTCTTCTATTCGTTGTACTGTTGTTGCAATTAAGGCACTCAAAATTTCTCATTACTACATCATTCCCAGTTATCTTCCTAAAATGTGACTTCCCATTGCTTTCCAGGCAAACTCTTACACATGGCATATAAATTCTCTCCTGACACTTATCAAACTCTCCAACCTGGTCTCTTAACCAATTTTCCATGTGGATTTTCACTCTGGCCATAACTCCCTATTAGAAGTTTCTTAAAAACACCAAATTATTTCACAGTTCCTCCTTTTATATGTTGCTCTTTCTGCTTCTTCCTTTCTAATCCGCATGGCTACTTATCTTCCAAGGCTCAACTGATAGAATAGCATCTTAAAACACTCAGGAAATGTTACCAATTGTTATTGTTGCTATTTTTGTTATTATGCCTCCATTTAGTATCTAAAGCTGTTTGGTACCTTTCCTCTGTAGTCTCATAGTAAACCTATAACATAGCATTAATCATACTATCATATACATATAATCTGTTTTTCTCATCACCTAGTTCTTAATTCAACCATTTAATTTAATCACTTACATTACCTGTCTGGACCCAAAAGGTATTCAGGTTTGTTATCACTGTTTAAAATAACAAAGATCATCAACAGTTTTCTAATGAAATCGTATTGTGGTGGTGATAGTGACAGTGGTGCTGATGGTGCTGGTGGTAATTATTTATTGAGTTCTTACTATAAGTTAGGCAATTTCTAAATGTTTTACATGTATAATCATATTTAAATCTCATGTAACGGGGGAGGAAACCAAAGATGAGAGAAGTAAGTACCCTAGCCAAGTCACACAATTAAGTAGTGGAGTCAGGATCTGAACACACAGAGTAGTAGTCCAGAGGATAAGAAGATGGTAAATGTTTTCCATGTCCTGATACTAACCTTATTGCACACTATTACTCTGAGAGAGAGAGAGCCTGGAATGTCAATTCAAAATATTTATTATATATCTTTTTTGTGATTACATTAGGTCTTTGAATAAAATGTAGTCATTCCCTAAAGTTTACCATCTAAAAGGGAAATAAGATATGAACATATCTCAGTAACCAAGCAAAATATTATAAATGGTAAAACTTACAAGTACTGTGGAAATTGAAAAGAAAGTTTAAACCTGTCTGAGAAAAACTCAAGGAAGTTTTGGGGGGAGGGGAGGGTGTCATTTGATACATGCTGAGTAGTTGAGTCCTAATAGGTGAAGATGGCCAAAGGATGAAGAGTGAATGGGACTTAAAGGGTAGTTGTAGGGAATAGAACAACAATTTCTTATTACCTGCTTTATGGCAAAGATGTAAAATAAAGAAAGGCAAGAGGCTTTGGCAGAGGCTTTCTCCCTACAGGGAGGGGGACAAAGGAGTGTAGTCACTCATACCTCAGAGTCCCCTGATTGCTGCTATGCAGGCATCATGGAAATACACCCCAGGAAACTTTAAACTGACATGGGCTCTTCTCCTGGAATTCAGTCCATTCCCATATTAATTGGTGCCTTCTATTTGTACCTACCTCCCTGGAAGAGTTGAAAAATTTCTTGAATGGTAGCTTAATATCCCAGGAGAGAATTGAGCTAAACTGAGGCCTCATATTTGAACAGCTTGGTTCTAGCCATGAGAAAGTTGTCAGTGCCCTTTTCCCAAACTATAGAGGTACGTCGCTCCTTCCCAGAAAGCAGCCAGTGAGCTTGGCTCTTCTACTTAGTGGATTTCTCAGGAGACTGCAAGTAGTTTTACTCAATGAGTCTGTTCTCTATTTTTTTAGTAGAGAGCTATTTTTGGATACATTTTCTTAGAGAAAATGGCTAATGATCACAGGCAACATGACATAGGTAATGGCCAATTCTGATGTGACTACTTGATGACTATGTCAACTTAGACTCTCTTAATTTAGGAGTACACAGAGAATCATTTTAAAATGCCAGCTTGCTATTTATTTGATGCCTTGCATATGGAAAATGCTTAATAAATTGTATTTGTGATTTAGTGTACATATGCAAATATATCCATGATTGTAACCTCCATTTTCTAGTTCTACTCTGTCAGGAATCAGAGGGTTCAGGTCTCAATAACTAACACATAATTCAATGGCCTCTGTATTAGTCAGGGTAAGTCATGATGGCAGCTGCAACGAAAAACCCCCTCTCAATGGCTTAACAAATAAACATTTAGTTCTCACTCATGGCACTGTCCAGTGAAGATCAGTGTTTGGGAAGGGATGTTGTGCACCACAGTTATTTAGGTACCAGATTCCTTCCTTCTGCTGGTCTTCCTGTGCCCTAAGGCCTCAGACCCTTGAAGTCTTTCACTGAAACCTCTACATCTGGTCAACCAGACAAGGAGAGCAGGAGGAAAGGGGAGAGAGGAGAGAGAGAAAAATGGGAACGTGAAAGATTATAGGAGAGAGTTTTGGAGCCAGATCTGGACGTAGCACATGTGTCATCTGCCCAAATCACATTGGCTATAACAGGCTACATAGCCCCATCAAGGGGGAAGGAAGTTATGAAATATAGCCTTCCTGTGTGTCCAGGAGAAAAATAAAAGGATAAAATGATTTGGTAAACACATAGTATTATATTTATCATAGCCTTTGTTTTCTTCATTGTGTCAGTTATTCTGAGTATTTTGGAAGTTTTAAGGTTCTCACCTATCTCTCAGATATCAATGGGAACTTGTAATAAGTTGGTGGAGAGACCTGGGAATATACAAATAATAGTCTTCCCACTGCTGTGCAACCCACTTTTTCCTTGATCTTACTTTCTGCAGCTGCTTTCCATTTAGTGCATTTCAAAAACATAAACTGGGGACCTTCCATTAGCCAATCACTGTCCTAGGTCTTGGAGAATTAATCACAAACAAGAGAATCTCTTCTCTCAAAATGTTCGATCTAGTAGGGGCCAGTCCTACTGTATCATGTCCTAACGTCAACTCTAAAAGGCTTTCTCCCTCTCAAACTCCTTCAGAAAGAAGGCATATTGCCCTCTCTGCACCGGCTCTTCACAGCAGCTCTCTACAGAAGCCACACTTGTTCCTCCAGGGGCACTGTTTTCTGAAACCTTCTACAAACGTCTCTAGAATTGCTTTTGAGAGATAAGTTTAGAGAGCATAACTAAGAGTTATACTCTTGATTGCTAAGAATCTCTAGGTTATCTACTAAGGCATGACACAAATTCACTCTGTTCCCTGGCACAGAGTAAGCTCTCATACTATATGAGTGATCTGGCTGTCCCAGGGGTCACATCACATGCCTCTGGAGGACATTTGATCTTAGGTAGCTAGAAGAATTGGCAATAGTTCCAAGCTCCCCTTCATATATCTTCCTATAAGGAGAAGGGAGGATTTATACAAATCTGGTCTGAGAAACAGCCTTTGGTATCCCATGATTTCTCAAGGGAAACATGCAAAATAAACTCTATAAAAACATGAGGGTGTGTACATGTGTATACAAAATTCAGAAAGAAATTTTATGTGGAATATGGACTTAGGCCTGTTAGATATAAGTTTAATTTAACACAGCAACCAAGTATTTTGTTAACCAAGTTTTAGAACATTCAAGATGCCAAATTTCGCAAGATGAATTTTCTGGGAAAAGTCCTAAAACTCCTTCTCTGATCACTTCCTATCAAATTTGGGAGGGAAAAGTGTTTTGTTTTGGTGAGTTCAACTCCACCCTTCTTCGTTTTGGTTATAGTAAAATATTATAAAATATGTTTTTCTGAGCAAGTGGTTTCTCCTACTGCTAAATTCTTACCACTCTTGAAATGTTATAAGACCAGTTTTAGTTGTCCTCAGGGAAAACATCAAAGGAGGTAAAAACATATTAATGAGCACAGTAATTCAAAACCCCTTAAAATGTTCCCAAAGTGTGGCGGGGCTTTCTGGGCATATCTCTGAGAAATGGATCTTGCTTTAGCATATACAGGAAACCAATCTCCAGGTAGTTACTCCGTGCAATTCCTTCGCTAGTTCCTTCCTTGAGAATTCTTAAAGTATCTTACTCAACAGTAACGTAGATTCCCAGAGTTAGAAAACAGAGTAAGCTGGTATATCAAGTAAGTTTACTTGCCTAGTCCCCTGACATTAACTAGCTGTATACTTACACTGCCGGGACACACACTATTAATTTAATGATAAGCTGTACAGCAGTGAAATTAAATTGCACCTTCATAGGCATAGCAAAAATGCAAGCACAGTTACCACTATAAAGGAACTTAATATCCAGATGTGAACACTAGAAGAAGAGCCCCGACTGGAATGTAAACTCCATGAAAGACAACTGTATTCACTGCTGTATCCCTAGTGTCTGAATAGTACTAGACATATGGTAGATTCTTAAGAATTATTTGTTGAATGAATGGAGATCAAGCAGCATAAAGCAACATATCATCAGGTACTAAAAATGTAAAAGTGGATGGCATTCAGCAAGAATAGTGAAGGTGTGGCCTGGGCCTGGACCGGCGCATAGCTCAGGCCCCTCTCTGCCATGGCCCTGCAGAGCAGTAGCACGTGGCAGCCGCAGAGGCCAAGAGCGGGCCCCCACCCCCACCCACAGCGCCCCCGCCGCCACGCTGCCCTGTGGTACCACACCACCGAGGCGCCGAGGCCGCCGTGGGTTGCGGGGCTTCCAGGACTACTTCGAGCAGCACTGCCGTACACTCTGGTGCTGGTGGATCTGCAGGAGCTGGCCGCCGGCAGCCGGGTGGGTGGCAGGAGGCAGTGGCCCCCGCACATGCCGCTGCACCTGCTAGTGGACGCCAACAACCGCCCGCACCGCCTCTGCAGCGACTTCTACACCGACTGGGTGAGCGGAGGTCAGTGGAAGCGCCTGGCGGTGCTGGCCAAGGCCTGCTTCAAGGCAACATCACCTCTTCATTTTCTTCCATGCGTGCTCCAGAAGGCGCGGCTGCACGAGTGGGTCAAGCGACAGAGCAATGAACGCCAGACGGTGCCCCAGATCATCAGCCATGCCCAAACAGGGGATCCCGCCGCCCAACGTCTGATTCCTGCCACCCGCCTGCATGGCACACTGCATCCACCCGGTGCCCATCCGCTTCCACATCAAGGTTACACAAAGCATCCAGAACCATCATCAAGAAATGATTGGTTTCTACAGAGAAAACGGCTTCCATGGCTTGATTGTGTATGACTCTGGTTTCGCACTGAGCGATAGCCCCTACCTACTATTTCAGTGCCTATGCCCTAAAACTAAGCAAGAATGGAAAAAGTCTCCGCACAAGCCAGTACCAGATGCACGAAGTGACCAAGCAGCTGAACCTGAACCCAAACCACTTCCCTATCTTTGCCGCTCCATCAGGATATCACATTCTACCTGATGAACACCTGACTTCCCTTCATTGGAGTTTACTTGATCTAGAACATCATCTAGCCCCACTTAAGGTCTGGGCCCACCAGCTGGCCTTGCCACCATGTGAGGTGGTGATCTAGGCTGTGGCTGACAACACCAGCACACCTCAGACTTAGAGGCCATAGCTAAAGATGTTTTCCAGCATTCTCAGTCTAGAACAGATGACAAAGTTATTCGATTTAAGAGAGCAATTGGACATTATTCAGCGACTAGTAAGCCTGTGGCTTCACCTACCACACTACTTAGCCAGATCAAATCCATTTGGAATGCCTGGGATAGTGCCACCATATCCCCTGCCCCACTCCCATGCTCAACATTCCACAGACCTCTGCAGGCCAAGCCCGCAGCTGCGCAGGGGCACAGCCCAGGCACTTGGGTCAGGGTTCACACCCGTACAGCCTCGATGAGCCAGCTCTCACTTTGTAATAAGTGAAAAGGATCCAACTGAGCAGAACAACGATAGTAACATTCCTCATGAAGGAACACATACTCCACTGTGTGAACAGTCCTCCCCCATCAGCCAGGTCCCAGCGGCAGCCCCAGTCAAGTGGACTCAGCCTACTTTCCTGGTTCTTCTGTGTCATCATCTTTAGACAATGACGAAGGCACTGGAGGAGCTGCAAACCATATCAGTGGGAACAGAACTGGCTGGGAGAAGACAGAAAGCCACTCAGAGCCTCCAGCATGGGAAGACCCAGGAGACAAAACTGGCAGAAAGTTCATCTTTAGGCAGCCAGCTCACTGCAGGAAAGGAGATCCAGATCCACACTGTCCACCCCACCAGGAACCACATGGACATCACCACCCCACCCCTATCCCCTATCTCGCCCCAGATGCCGAGAGTGGCCAAGCACTGGCACAAGAAGGAGCTGATGTATCTGTATTTCTTTCACATCCTGATGAAGAGTAAAATCAAAATTGCTGTTTCTTTGAAGATGAACGCAGTAAACATCTTCCTCCCGCCACCCTGCTCCATAGGCCAGTTTGTCAATATGTATACAGAGTCCTGTTTAGCTTGGGAGAAAGTGGAAAGAAAACGGAAAGATTTGCTTTTAGGAAGAACAGACCTCCACCAGAATTTTCACCAGTGATTGTTAAGGAGTGGGCAGCTTACAAAGAGAAATCTCTGCAAAGCCCAGAACTGGTGGAAGCTCTTGCCTTCAGGGAGTGGGTCTGCCCCACCCTGAAGAGGCTCTGTCTGGGGAAGGTAGGGAGGACAAGAACTGCAGGATGAGGACCTTGCTGGCCTGCATGAGGTCATACACCCTAGCCATGTTTCAGCTGCCAGCATGCCCACTCATCTCATGGTGATATGCTTTCTCTTATGGTATATACATGGTGCAGTGGTCTGGAGCATGGATACTGCATTGTCAGGAGTTGGGTGCCTTCTTGGCTCAGGCATTGTCTCCCAAATTCTACAAGCCCAATCAGCTGCAGGAGCTCAAGACTGAGAAACTTGACTCTGAGTCAGGAGTCCCCAACCCCTGCCACAGACTGGTAACAAGCGAAGCTTCATCTGTATTTGCAGCCACTCCCCAGTGCTAGCATCACTGCCTTAGCTCCACCTCCGATCATCAGGCATTAAGATTCTCATAGGAGCACCGGTTCCTGGCACAAAAAATGTTGGGAACCACTGATCTAGAGGCATTCAGCTATCAGCTCTCTTCATGAGTGGTATAGGGATGGCCCTATTTTCAAATGAAGTGTGTGGCTAGCTTGTGTCCTGGGAACACTGCCGTCCCTGAATATTTTGGATAAGAAGCTCGTCTAGTCCAAATTCCTCACAGCAAGCCAGGAAAAGACCCTGGCTTGGACCTCTGTGATGGTCAGGCCAAGCAAGCTACCAAGGCAGAAAAGATGCTTCAGAGCATCCTGGAAGCACAGCTGAACTTCTCCTGGCAGAGCCTCCTGCTCTTCTTCCCACTGCCCAATATGCTACCTTTCTACCTGGCCTCTGTGTAGTGGACACCTCGGGAATATTCTCCCCCTCCCCACTTTGGCTCAGGGCCTGGGGAGAGGCTTTTCGGGGGTCTGTGGCTTTGGAGGCCCTTTTGGGAAAACTGTAGCAACAGGTATTTTCTATGTGCCTTCCACATGGCGACATCAGGATACTGTGGAGCCTTCTCAAGCACTAACAGTAGCAGGACTAGCGGGTCACAGGGCAGAATACAACCTATACCTTCTCAGGGAGGGAAGCTACAAACAGCCAGCACCATAGTTGGCCCCTGGGCTGGGTGCAGAGGGGCAGTGGAAGCTGAGCACCTTTCCCCTACAGGCTGTTTCTGTCGAAGGACCAGCAAGAGGGCGTCAGAGAGGAGTTATTTCCACCTGGCGATCAGATCATTTGGAAGAGGTGGAAGGTACTATGGCAGAGGTTACAAACACCAGGGTGGGATTCAGGGCGAGCCTCCTTATGCTGCTTCAGCAGAGGAAGTGGCCAAAGAACTGAAATCAAGATCCTAGGAATCCAAGCCCTCAGCCCTGTCTTCAGACAGGTCCCTGGCTGAAAATGGAGCGGTGGCCGAGGATAAGCCAGCTTCCCAGATGGAGGGGAGTGCAGACAGTGCCAGGGCCTCAGCCACTTAGAAAGTGCCTTGAACAATGACTCTAAGACGTGCAATACCAATCCTCACTTAAATGCACTAAGTACAGACAGTGCTTGCCAGGGAGCTGATGCTGTGGAGGCAGCTATCTTAAAGCAGGAAGAATAAACTTACTGCATATAAAGAGTGAAGGAGGCTGGAAGGATAAGGATTTAGGAATATCTGGAGAGAAGTCCTACAGCTATGTACATTTTTTTCCTTTCCATAACAGAAAAATGAGGACTTTGGAAATTCAGATTCCTCTTTGTTATCAGAGATTTAAGCAACACATTTTTAGCTTTAACCAATCGTAGTCAAAATGCTACAATAAAACAGAGTGAAAGAAAATGAAGAGTGTTTGACCTCCACATTAAATGAAGTATACACACAGTTTAAACTGGTTATGACAAAAGGCTATCGTTGTGTTTCTTGAACAAATTTTGGCAGTCTTTAAGTATATAGTATCTTAAAATATCATTTTTAGCATTTGGCACCATATGTATGCCATTATCTTTGATTTTGCATTACTGTTCCCAAAACAAGCTTTATTTAAGGCTTCAATTTTATGATTATGAAAGAGATAAGGTACAAGCACAGTTTTTCTTTCTCACTTAAATTTCATCACTGTTAACATGATTCTTTTTGTGGTAAAAGAAAAAGCAACTATCAAAACTAAAAAATTATAGAGTAATATTGCCATTCTGCTGATTTTAAATATATAGTACATCATACATACTTTATAAGCAAGTTAAATGGAGATAAAGTTGAAATCATAGAAGATGCAAATGACCTTTCAAAATCAACTCAATGTGTTCTGCAACTTTTTGGGACTTGATACCATGCATCTGTGATCAATGAGCTGTGTGGTTTTGAATTGAATGTAGGCCATTAGTGCTACTGCTTGAGCTAAACTTCTGCATGGTTCATAATTTTTTAAATGTGTAGTTAATATTATGCATGTTTTTGTCCTTTCTTCCATTCTTACCAGTACATTTACCAAACAAAAATGCTAATGATCAGTGATAGTCCTATAAAAGACGTTAACTCTGTTTCATCATTGATCTTGCTCTAACCTTAAAATTTTGTGATTATTGACCCTTGTTGCATTTATTCTGACCCCTCCACCCCAAATGATCTGGCTGTTCCAAATATCAGCATTACCCTGGTGTGTTCACTGCCATATGTATTATTATTCTTTGCTGCTGTTTTATGCCTTCATATTAGCAAAATATGAAATTCTGTGGGAAAAAGTCTCTTTGATCTTTAAAAAAAAAACTCTCCTTCTGTAGCAGGAAACAAATTGCTTGTTCTTGAGAACTTTCCCATCAAGAATTTAGTGGAAGCAAGTGTACTTATATCATTTTGATGTTTTTGTTAATATTTCCAAACAACGTACTTTGAAATCAGGAGCACTTCTTATTCATTTTCATTTAATTCTCCTGCTGCTCTTCCTCACACTTTAGTGGTCAGAAATGAGATGTGATTCCCCAGTCCCTGCCCACAAGCCTGAGTAGGATCTTACTGTGAGTTGAAGGAAGTTTTGCCCTAACTCAGGGATTGTGCAAAGATGAACTAACTGCTTTTTGACCGACTGTAGATGAGCTGTGCTGTGGTGTATTGAAAGCTGTTGAATGCAACTTATAGTGCTTCATAAAAATCTTTATTCTTTTCATATAAAAAAAAGAAAGAAGAGTGAAGATGTATGAAGACGGTAGAGTTGAGCAGAGCCATGAAGAGTTGCAGACTTCAAATAAGTGGAGAAGAGAGGGGTGGGCAGACCAGACAAGGAGAGAAAAAGAGAAATAATAGAGGAGGGAATTACAATGGTGCAGCGGGGAAAGAAATTCACTCGAGTGAGAGGAATCACATGGGGATGTAATAGACTAGGCCGATCAGGCATGGGAGTATGTACTTAATCATGCCATCTGGGTTTGTGTCCTAGCTCTGCCATTTACTCAGTGGCATCATTTAGCTTCATTTAATATCTATTATTTGGGAATAATACTACAGGACATATATTAAATAAAAATCAAGATGATATGATGGCTGAAAAAGTTGTAAAGTTTAGCTACTTTGGAGATAGTATTATTATTGATATTGTTGGTGAAAACAATGTTCTTTTGATTCTAGTGTTTTTCTTAGAGTGGAAAAATTGTTCATAGAATGGCCCCAGGATGTGTGTCTTGGAAGAAATAGTTAAAAAGATGAAATCTAATGATTGCTTATTGAATAATTTCAAAACAGGACAAGTAAGAAAATTATTTTAAGATTCCTAAATAAGTTTTAGAAATGATTTTGAAGTTAAACTTGTATAATTAATTTAAATTATTATGAATTGTATACACATACATTTCACAGAGTTATAATGTGAGAAGTAGAGATCCATTCATTCACTGAATCAGTGAAGAAACTTGATTAGAATAATATCCAACCATGCTTGTATTGTTAAAGAATGTTAGACAAAGCTTTACTGTTGTTAATGATTCTTGGCACGTATAACATTCCTTATCTTCAGAGAACTTGACAAACATTGATTTAAACTTCTTTTCAAATATATTCTCAAATTAAAGTCATTGTTTCTAAGTATGCCTAGAAGCAAAAAGTAAGATTTGCTGGTTGTCACTTGAAGCTATTGAAGAAGCAGAAGTAAAAACTGCATATTCATGGGGTAGAGATAGTTTCAGAGATTATGGCATTGTCTTAAGACAAGTTTGGACAGTATGTTCTGCCCACACTTGATCAGATTATATAGATGGTCTCAGCAAATGCACAGCACTCCTACCAAACATACCAACACCTCTGTTTTGATCCCAAAGTACTAACCACTCACATATTCTTTTCAGCTTCGTCTTCATTTAGCCAGTCATTTTTTTTTTGCTGTATAGACTTATAGAAGCCAGTACCAGTAGGGCAAAGTTGGCACGGGCAAAATAAAATATGCCTACTATCCTAGAGTAAAGGATGACTCTACAAAGTTCAAACAAAGAAACCCCCTTATCACTGTTAATGGCCTGCAATATGTAAGGGCATATGATTCAAATACACAGATGCAGGACTTATATGAAAGTAATGTCTCAACTTCCCTTCCTACATATTGCTTCATTTATTTGGCCCTTCATTATTGATTCATTTGACTGGTGATCTCTCTCTCTTTCTCTCTCTCTCTCTCTCTCTCTCTCTCTCTCTCTCTCTCTCTCTCTCTTTCTCAATTTACTTATTTACTGATAGGTCACCTTATGTTGGGTGCTAAAGAGAGAAAAAAAAGTATATCAGACCTCCTTCCTGCTCTGGACAAGCATACAGTATATGGTATAGTGAGGGAGACAAGATCTAGCTATGTGAACCAGTCAAATCCTGCTCCTTTTAAAAATTAATGTCATCATTTGAGGTTTGTTTTAAAAAGGAAAAAAGGAAAAAGGATATTTCTTTCTGAATTTTTAAAGCCACTTCTGATTTCAAGAATACTGCTGAGTGAATTTCTTGTTGGCTCAGTTATGATAGAAGCTAGAAGGCAAGGAGACCTGAGAAACCAAAACAATTACTAAATTACCCCCATGCAATGTGATGGGAAAATCAGGCAAGGACCAGAGTGATTTTTGTTCAACAGGAGTGTTTTACACGTTGCTGTTTCTCTCTGTTCCATGTGTAATTGAAGGTTGGCTGCTTCACCACATTGGCAGTGTGTCCTTTCACTTACCTTTCTTTACTTGTAGTTTCAAAGATTCAGATTTTGGTGTTTGTATTAGAAACATGGTTTTGGGGTCAGAAAGGCCTGAGTTCAGGTATTAGCTGAGGCAGCTTCTTAATCTCTCTCACTCTCGATGTCTTCATCTGTAAAATGAGAAAATTCAAAATAGTTCCTCCAAAAGGTTTCTGGGAGGGTGAGGCTAGGTGGTCCAATAAAGTGCCCAGCACTATGCCTAGACATTGTAAGCATGGCATAAATGTAGTCTGTCATTACCGCTGGTAATGCTTAGCTGGTGTATTAGTTTCCTGTTGCCCCTGTAACAAATTGCCACAAATTTAGTGGCTTAAAACAACAACATTTTTCTTTGTAAATTCAGGAGATCACAAGTCAGAAATAAGTTTCACTGGACTAAAATTAAGGTGGTTAAGTTTAGCAGGGATGATTCCTTGTGGAGAGTCTGAGAGGAAAATCCACTTTCTTGCCTTTTTCAGCTCCTAGTGCCTTGTGGCCCCTTCCTCCATCTTCAAAGTGCATCCATCTAATCTCTGCTTTTCTCATTGTACTGCACTGCGTTCTTCTCTGGCTCCTTCTAGGTCCCTTTTATAAGGAGCCTTCTACTTACATTGGATCCACCCAGATAATCCAGAATAATCTCCCCATCTCAAAATCTTTAGTCATGTTTGCAAAGTCCCCTTTGCCGTATAAAGTAACATTCACAGAATCTGAGGACTAGGATTGTGTACATATTTGAGAGCCATTATTTAACCTACCACATTGACTAAGATTATTGAATATCACTGAAATAATTTGTTCCATATTGCTATGAAGCAAAGTGGTGAGTATAAATTCTGAGGACATAAGAGCTTGAGATGCTAACCAAACAGATCATTTAGAAAACTCAAGAGTTTTTTCCTGTAACTTTCATTCTCTTTTTCCATCTCTGTCTTATCTCTACTTATGAAGGGAGATGTTATTCCAAAATGTGAAATAAAAGGATGTGATACTCAAACTCAGATAGGCCTGAGTTCACAGTCCCACTCTACAACCTGGTGGCTGACTGGGTTACCTTGGGAAAATTACATGGTGGCTGACTGGGTTACCTTGGGAAAATTACATGATTGCCTTGGGTTGTATTCCTCCAAAGGCATTCCCTGAAACAAGGTTTTGAGGCAGAAAGTTTATTTGAAAGGTGATCCCAGGAAGCACTGATGGAGAGTGAAGAAATGAGGCAGAAAATGGAAGGAGGCCAATAACCTGCATATAACTGAGCAGGTTACTCCTGTGGGCCACTGGGTGATCTCTCGAATCTGGGAGACAGTGCTGAATATACCTAGCAGGTACCCAGCCTGGGGGGAGAGGAAGCTTGCATTATTCACCAAGGACTGATTCCAGGGACACTATTTCCAGTACTTATAGCCTGTTCTGCTCCAAGAGAGAGTTTTTGCAGTAGGACACCCATGTTAGTGAGGAAACTGAATGTCATGGGGCTCTGCGTGGAGACTGACAGCATCTACTGGCATCACCTCTCTGACCTTCAGTGCCTCCTCTGAAAACTGAGGACAATAGTACTCACTTTGCACAGACTTTGTGAAAATTAACAATTGCATGTTAAAGTACCAGTAATATGCCTAGCACATAATCACTCAATAACTGTTAGCTCTTAAATAATTATATCCAAGACTTCTCTTTAGTTTTGCTTATGAAATTCATTTACACTTGGGACGGTCACTTGACATTTTTGAGCCCCCAATTTTTTAACTCTAAAATCAGAAGAGAGCAAACTAAACCATCTCGTTGCATATTCTCATGACTAATAATCCAATTCTTTGTGGTTTGATTTCCTATGTCCTTTGTCCTCTATGTTGGTGACTGTGAACTGATGGGCTGATTTGGTCATGTGTGACTCAGGTTATTTTTGATAAATCATGATAGCCTATGAAGAAGTTTAGAGGTAAGGGTTTCCTACTTACCTGACAACTTCACTATAGGTTATAATACACAAAAGTCTCAGGCAAATACTGTTGCATATAAAACATTCTTTCAGTAGACATATATTAGTAAGCAGATACACACATGCAGTTCATGTGACCTGTTCTATCGACTTGAGCGTGTTCCAGCTCCATTTTTAGGTGCTATAACTCTTCCATCTTACACAAAATATTCATTGAATGCTATCATGGAGATTCCAGGGACAGGATTTCGTCACCCCTATTTCTAGTATCAGAGATGCAGGATCATCCAGTGATCCTAGCTGAGCATAGGACTATTTAAGGATTTAGCCTAGATTTAGCATCATGAATGAGGTTAACAGCTATAATCTTAATTGGATTCTTATGCCCTTGTGTAACAAGCATGGGGAGTATCTCTAAAATATTTCTGCCAATCCACATATAAATATAATGAATACTTTTAATTCCACTAATGAGAACCCATTTCTAACAATCACCATGTTGCAAAACAGATTTTTAACAATTAAAAAAATTCTGATTTTCAGTATGTTAATTAGCAAAGCATAACTTGTGAATTGAGACACAGAAAACAAAAACCCATGGTAGTTAATTAGAAAGGCCACCCCTGCATTGTGCTTTCTCGATTAGCCGGCAAACAGCACCCGAGTTACAGCTTAACCAAAATAATAGCCACATAGTGTCACACTGCACACGCTGATGTATTTTTTTTTTTTGTAGTAAAACACATAACATAAAACTTACCCTTTTAACCATTTTTAAGTGTACTGTCCTATGGCATTTAGTACATTCACATTGTTGTCCATTACTGCCATCCATCTCTAGAACTTTTTTATCTCCCCAAACTGAAACTCTGAACTCTGTACCCATAAAACAATAATAACAATAACTCCCCATTCTCCTCTCTACCCAGTACTTGAAAACGACCCTTCTACTTTTTGTTTCTATGAATCTGACTACTCTAGGTCCCTTATGTAAGTGGATTATACAATATTTTTACTTTTGTGTCTTACTTATTTTACATTGCATAATGTCTCTAAAGTTCATTCACATTGTAGCATGTGTTATAATTTCATTTCTTTTTAAGCCTTAATAATATTCCATTGTATGTATAAAACATGTTTTGTTTATCCACCAATGGACATTTAAGTTTATTACACCTTATGGCTACTATGAATAATGCCACCAAGAACACTGGTGCACAAATATATGCTGAAGTATTTTTAAGTAAATTACAGATATAACAGTCTGGTACTTTTACGAGGAACCTAAAGAACTAAGCAGCTAATACAGGCAGAATACTGCCTAATCCTTAGTGTTACTACAGTGTAGTAAAGCACTTGTAACTTCTTCAGTACCTTAGTACAACTGAAAACATTGCTCTTATGGGTCTTCAAGCTAAGGTTTTTGAAGAAGACAATTTAAAACTCTCGATTTGGCATCATAAAATTGATTTTATATTTCATCTCTAAAATAACTTTTCGAATATCACTCAACCTATAGTTATTTAATTTCCCATACAGTACTTTCATTCTGCTAAATTCACATAAATTTGCATGGCTATTTTGTAATTCTGCTTGGTTTCCAGGATGCAGTAGCATAAAACATTGTCTGTGACCTCAACCCTTTGGTCAGTGAATGCTAAAATGTGCTCTTCTCTTGCACACCACTGGGATGGTGGGATGCTTTATAGATTTATATTAACCTCCCTCTGCAAGACCATGACTATGAAGAGTGTCTTCTCTGAACTCTGTGATAGCCACAAGTGAACATAGTGAGTTACATATTGGCAGGGATGGGCAGATTTGGATTCTGTGCAGGAGGGATTGTTTGTTTCCTTACTTTATGTGTGTGAAAATATGTGTTTGACAGGAAAACCAAAGACCAGGCACTGTGCTTATAGGACATGCCTGCCAGAAAGCATCTGACCAGACTTCTGGATCTGTTATCTATTAATATGTCTATCCGTTATTTGCTGGGAAAGAGATGAGTTTCCTAAGGGATGAGTTCCTGGGTCCCGCCCCTGTGGCTTCCACTGATAGACTGCAAGGCCTTGGAAAAGCTGACCTTGGACTTTGATGGCATATTTAATAACACATTTTTATTGAGCAGCTACTCTGTGTCAGGCACTCTGCCAGAAGCTTAGAATGCCTTGGTAAGTGAATCAAAGCTCCCTGTTCTCATGGCACTCAGATTCTAGCTGATATGGTAGCCCTAACTACATGTGGCTATTTAAGTTAAAATGTAGATTTAAGTTAATTAAAATTAAGTGAAATTAAAAATTCAATTGTTCAGTTGCACTAGCCACATTTGAAGTGCTCAATAGCTACATGTGGTTGGTGGCTACTATATTGGACACTGCAGATATAGGATATTTCCATCCTCACAAAAGTTCTATTGGATGATGATTTAGGAAAGACAGATGGAGTGTTAGAAGGTAATGTTATGGAGAAGAGAAAAGTAAAGAAGTATAAAGGAAGCTGGAAGTGCTGGCAGTGGAGGGAGAGAGGTTGTAGAATTAACAGGGTGGTTAGGGTAGCTGTTTCTGAGAGGTGAGATTTAATTAGACTCGAAGGAGGTGAGCATGTTAGCTAAGCAGATAACTTCTACAGTAACAGGAGCAAAGGCAGAATGTGTGGGTGCTGATGCCAGTGAGGCAGACATGGTGTGGGGTGGGGGGGGCATAATTTCTCATCTTATTAATCAGTACTCATTTCCAAAGGATCCTTGACTGCGAACGCCTTGCCAGAGTGCTGTTTCAGGTCAAGGTTGACTTATTTTGGTTAATTTAATTTCTATTTAAGAACTCACTGATGATTCACTGTTTTTAAAGTATATTCAATAGTTATATATCACATTATATAGCTCTTTCACTTGAATAATTTCTCCATGAAGAAATCGAGGCACAGAGAGGCAATAGTTTGTCAATAGTATATAATCAGTAAGTGGTACAAACAGTTCTGTTGCCATTTCCTTCTGATTCATAATATCAAAAATTCCCACTGGCTGTTTGAATATATTTCTTGACATAAGAATCTGGGAGTCCTTAAATAAGAATTCTGATTTTAAAGTCTTAAAGGAATTATTTCAATAAAGAAATCAACAAAAGAACTAGAAAGTGAGTAAAAACAAACCAACTCCTTTCTTTTCATAAATTTTATTTTTGAAGTGTCAAACCATGTGACTTCTTTTCAGATCCTGAAACCTATGATATTTTGTGCCCTTTGTCTAATGCAATCACTTTATGAATAGTAAATAATTTCAGCAATTACTTCTGTGCACCCAAATGCTACCCTGATTGGAAGGAAGCCTTTAGGATGAGTGGTAGAATGAGGAACTGAAGTAAGGCTCTTCATTGGTAAAATAAGAATAAAATCTTCTTTTGTGTTACTCATAAAGACTTAAGATTGACTTTAAAACATACCCTGAAGCATTGTCAAATTTATAGAATAAAAGAAGTTAGATATACTATATAACATAGTATTTAAAATAATACTTTGTAACCAAAGCTCAGGTCAACTTCCCGTTCACCTAGGGAGAGAGTGAAACTTGTAGGTGGGAATATTCCACCAAATTTTCTCAAAGACTTCAGCCTTTGGCTCAGCTTCTCTTACTACACACCTTCTGCCATCATTCTTAGTGACTCCAGCTTCCAATGCTGAATGTCATCACCACTCAGCCCATGCATCAGCATACCTCAGAACTCATCATTCAGAACTACACTTCTCCAAACATCTTGATCCATAAAACCACCTTCACTGATCAACACTGAATTACCTTAAATTTATCAAATTTCTTATAGCTCTTGAACCTGCTCCTCTTCTTCCTGACTCCCAGACCCTTGGCCCTTTAGTAATCAGCCCTGCCCTATTTCATACCTCCATCTAGCCATGATCCATTTCAAGTATGTTCTCAATTAGCCATTCTTCATGGCTTTCCAGTCCCCAGGTTAGGCAATTATTTTCTTTATCAATCAATACCATATAACTCCCATAATTTTTCCATTTATCTCAGGAAAACTCTCTTTCAAATTCTCTATAGCACCTTGTTCAGAAACTTCTTCATGCTTCTCAAACCCCAGCCTGACCTCTTTGTTACTTTCACTGAAAGTCTCTTTCTTCCCACAGTATTGAGATGTTAGAGCGCATCCATCATGAGCTCTCATGATTTTCTTTTCCCCCCATCATTCACAATTTCACTTAGTTCTCCACCTTCTCTTCCACAAAGAGGAAATGGCTTCCCCCTCTTTTCTAAGGGGGAATCACCCATGCCTACCAGAACCTTCATCTGTGAATGATCTCTCTTCTATTTCTCTCCTTAAATGATTCAGCCTTTTGACCTACAAACATACTACAAATAAAAAGAAAATTCTCTAGACTTTTAAATTCCTTTAAATTATTTCTCTGTTTCCCTTCTCTTTCTTGGTGACTCTTATGAGATATATAGTCAGTATTTTCTGCTCCTCCCACCCCATCCACTGTTATGACCTTGACTACTTTTCTGGCCTAAACTCCCATGTCCAAAATAACCTTTTCTGAGACCCACAATACACTTTCCCAACCCCTACCTTTTACCTCCCTGTTTTATTCTTCTGGATTGCCTTTCTCCCAGTCATTCTTTGAGGGTCACTCTGTGGAGCTTGCTCAAGATAGCATTTCCGTAAAACCACGCTGTCCTTTACCCAGTTCCTAATTTTTAAAAATTTTTTTTGCTGAGATATAATTGACATACAGTAAAATACAACCAGTTGACAAATTTTGATTATCATGTATACTTGTATAACCACCAGTCACCCTCCAAACTCACCCCCATCTCCAGGGACAACTTCTGTTCTGATCCCCAGAGGTTAGTCTTGCCTATGCTTGAACTTATATATAAATGAAATAACACAGAGTATTGTGTCATATTTCTTTAGCACTACATACTGTTTTTGAGATTCATTCATATTGTCGCATTTGTCTGTAGTTCTTTTTTATTGCTGAGTGCATTCCATTATATGAATATGCCACAATTTCTTTATCCATTTTTCTGTTAAATATACATTTAGTTTTAGTTTTTACATTTATGCATAAAGCTACTATGAACATTCTCATTCAAGTTTTTGTGGATATATGTTTGTTTGTTTGTTTGTTTGTTTGTTTGTTTTTCATGGGGAAACATCTAGGAAAGGATTTGCTAGGTCAGAGGGTAGATGTATGTTTAACTTTGTAAGAAACGGCCATACCAGTTTTCAACTGACTTTACATTCCCACCAGTAGTGTATGAGAATTCTAGTTGTTCCACATCCATTTGTGTTCTTACTTTAGTGTCCTCATTCATATTTTTTGTTGCCATGTTGCCCTGCATTATTAGAGCATATTATTGTCACTTGAGCAAGACTGCAGCTGTGCCTCAGTCATCTTTGTAAACCCATAATCTAGCCTTTTTTAGAGCTGGCTCTCTCTAAATCTGTACAAAACAGAACAGAAAGGAACCCAGTGAAGGAGCCAGAGAGTCTGGGAATCCTGTGCAGACAACCCAGTAGCCCAACAAAATCAATATGATCCAGTTGTTCCGGCAGTGTATTATAATACTGCAGCCTAAATGTGGGACTCCAATGACCATTTGTTACAGTCTTCTGGAAAGGCTTTTTACCAGATTCATAGCGGCAAGTGATACCAATTATTGGATTTCTTTTCCAACATAAAAAAATAGCTACTTGCAGCCTTTTGAAGCTGGGTAAATGAGCCATTGATCTTACCTGTAGAACACTGCAGGGTATTTTTGTTCTGTCTTAACTTCCAATATTCTCTGATGGGAGCACACCTCTCCAGCCCAGCTAGTCTAATCATTATTCCCTGGGCACACCCTATTGATATCCTCCTCTGTGCCTTTCTCACAGTGTTAGAAAGACTCTTATTTGGAATGCCCTCCCTCTTCCCATCTTAGAAACTAGGTCTTTAAGATCCTGGCACAAATGCCAACATCTCTATGAAGCTTTCCCAGCTGCTTTGTCCTTCAGTAACTCTTCTCTCCTAAGAATAATTTTGATCTTCCCAGGATAGGATGATGGCCCCATCCTAGCTTCCAAGGCTTTTAGAGTAATAGGGGCATCCCAGGGCAGAAGCGAGCTCTCTAAATGACAAGCGGCCATGTTCCAGAAGGCCAGCTGCTATGCAGAACCTCTCTTTTGACATCCCTTGCTCAAAAAGCCACTCTACTTCTAACCAGCACTGTCTGCTTCCTACCATCATCTTGAAGCAATAAATTGCTTCAGACCATGTTTCATCGCTCAGCAGCCAGTGGAGAGCCTGAGTTGCATTTAAGAGCTCATGGTAAAGCATTCAGTCCTCTGGATGTGTGGGAAGGCACTGAGTAATATGGCTCTGCCTCATGCTGTCAGTACAGGCTGCTCATTTTCCAAGGGAGACATGGAAATATTTGGCTTAAATTTGGCAAATATCCTGAACGAGGCAAGAGAGGGGGCCTAACAACCCTTCAAGTTTTCTTTGCTCTGTTTTCTCTCACTTTCTCTCAAAACAAACCAGCACCTTGTCTCTTCCCTTATATGCTGTAGGCAGTTAGTTATCCCAGATGTCTTTCTGAAAGACAGCCTGGAAATAAGGATTGTCTACACTAGACTGCAGAAAAATCCTTCGTCTTTAATACTGGAAAATGAGTGGAGTACATAGGAACGTTACCTTCCCATGCTTCCTTATTTACCCATTTGTTCATCTCTTTACCTGGTTATGGCACTTCATTTCTCCTCACTTCCTAGTCCCTACAAAATATGTTTATTCATTCAAAACTATTTAACACCTTTTTTAATTTTTAAAAATTTTTTCACTAGGCATTATGATAAGAGTTAGAAATCCAGCAATAGTCAAAGTGGAAATTGCCCTTACTTTTGTAGCTTACATTTCCCAGGAGATATAGATATACAAAGAGACAACCACAGAGTAGTGACTGTCCTTATTGAAAGTACAGAGGGATGTAGGGACACATGGAAGGAGCACTGAGTCCAGTCTCAGGAGGTAGGCTTTAAAGAAGAGGTGGCATTTAACTACTAAGAGTTACCCCGAAGCAGTTGAAAGACATGAGGATGGGGGCGGGATACTTCCCACATGTGTGGGAACACCTAGGAACTGAGAGTGTGGCACAATAAGGAACTGAAAAAAAATGTTGTATGTTTGGAAAGCAGAATGCAAGAGAGTGATGAAAAATGAAGCTGAAAGATGAGCAAGGGCATTATCATAACAAGCCTTTCATGTAAGTTCTGATAAGCCGTAGGGACTTTTGGTGACAAAGGGGAGCCATTCTAAAGCTTAGGTAGGGGAGTGAGAGAACTGCTTTTGTGTTTGGAAAGGTCACTCTGGCAGTAACTTTAATAGCATGGATTGGAAGGGCAAAGCTGGAACAGACAGGAAGACCAGACAAGGGATGATGACAACCTCAGCAAGGGACGTGGCAGGGTGAAGGGAGATGATGTTATGGCCTGGTGATGAGATGTGAGAGCTGAGGGAGATGGAAGGGTAAAGGATGAGGCCAGGTTACAGGCATGGCTTATGGCAATATATTCACAGAAGCGGGGAATGCAGGAATTTCAGGTTAGGGGGCAGAGGCAAGACATCCTTCAGGTAGTTTGATATGTGTCTAGACCTCAGAAGAGAACCTGGCTACAGGGGTTGTAAGTTATCAGAATTCAGAGGTCACGCTGCCACGAAAGTGGGTTAGACAGCCTGGAAGAGGAGAACTGAGAACACTAAGAGACAAATAGAGAAGACTGAAAAGGGGCAGCCGGGAGGTGGGCCAAGCCAGGAGAGTGGCGTCACCCTGACCAGTGCTGAGGGAAGTTTTTCAAGGACAGATGGTCAACCAGGTCCAATGTCCTAGAACAATACTCTATACCCATTGGCTTTTACAACCAGAAAGGTAAGGTTGTCAAGTGCAATTTCAGGGGAATTGTGGTGGTGTAGTAGATTGAAAACTGAGTGGAAAGTGAGAAAATAAAAATGGCAGGAAAGGAAACTCACTCAGGAGGTTTGGCTCCAAAGGGAGGAGAGAGAGTAGTAGCTAGAGAGGAGTATAGGGTAAAAGAATGCATTTTTTTTTACGATGGGAGAAACATAAACAGGGCTTTAATGTATTTTAGAATAAGGTAGGGAAGTAAATAAATGAAGTGTGTGGCGAGAATCAATTGTAGGAAATACAGCAAATAACAGATGGGAGAATATAGGCACTGTATTTGCTTGATAACAAAAAAATTCTCTGATGGTGGGCTGAATCCCCAGTTTACAAAAGGGTTAGTGAATCCAGTTCCATGTGGTAGAAGCAGGTCCTGGAACAGTCCATTCCCATCTGGGAGTGGCCTTGGGCAAGTTACCTCATTTCTCCACCTGAAGCAGTTACCTCATTTCTCACACCCACCTCTAGATACTCCTGCAATTTAATAAGACATATAAAGTACATAGAACAGTGCCTGACACACAGTAGGCAAGTGCTTAATAAATATTAGCTATAATTATCAACTGAAGCTGAGAGTTCCAGGAAAATAACATACTAGTGACTTCTTACTCAGGCTGCTAAAGATACTGAAAAAACACATTCCTGTGCCATTGTTTTCTAATTGTTGAAAATCAGACCTGTTCTCTGGAGCTGGGCCCATTTTGTCTGCGGAAACACTTAAGGCTTGTGCTGCTTGGCTTCAGCGGGGGCAGCAGGGGTGTCATCATGAAGGTAGTGCACGCACAGCTGAGAAATCCCTTTTGAGTTCCTACACTGTTTGCTTCCAGATCCTTTCCTCTGGTTTTCTAATGAGATTTCCCCTTTCAGGAGAGGTGCCAAATGCTGGGGATTTCATAATACTCCCAACCCCAGGGACCAGATTCATGTAATTGCAACGATGAAGATTTGAATTGGCTTTCGAAGGGGCCCCATATTGTTTGTCTGTCAAATCGTCTGCATGTTGGGAGAGCTGAAATTATAGGAGATGAAGAATGTGAGAGTCTGTTTCAGAGTAGCTGGCACATGGTTGGTGATCCATAGGTGTTGGTTACCTTTCTGGAAGGTACCAAGACTAAACTGTGTTTTCCTAAGGCACCATGGCAGGGTGGAAGCCATATGGGATTTGCCCTCAAATTTTGGCTCTACTGGTGAGCAGCTTTATGAACTTGCACTATTTAAATCTTCTTGAGCCGTTTTTTCTCATTAATAAATGAAGCCTGATAATACCCACTGCACTAGTGTGTTTTAGGAATTAAATAAGACAACATATGTAGAAGTACCTGACACACAGTAGGCATTCAGTGTTTCTTCTCCCTTCTCTGTGTCC
This sequence comes from Eidolon dupreanum, assembly GCA_028627145.1. Taxonomy (NCBI): domain Eukaryota; kingdom Metazoa; phylum Chordata; class Mammalia; order Chiroptera; family Pteropodidae; genus Eidolon; species Eidolon dupreanum. Next base: position 26,714,086 of record CM053511.1, on the reverse strand, counting down.
CTGTTCTTACTACTAGGTAACCAAGTTCACTCTCACAGATCTGATTTTATTTCTTCACATCAAGTCAATAAATCAAGTATCTAGTCACACTTCTTGATGCATTAAATTCACTGCATGGAAGTTACACCATCACCTAGACTCTCCTCTGCCTTGTTAGACACCAGCAGATCTCTGTGTGGCTGCAATAGAGATATTATTGCCAGTTGTCAGTACTGAAATGATGTACTCCTTTATTCTTCAGTGAAATGTGTGTAGGCATTTTCTTTTCCCTGGTTGAACATTTGCTCTCTCTCTTTCAAAAACAATGCCCTCATCTTTTTTCCTCTCTCTGACCTGCCTTTTCTCCACCCGCCCAGGCCCCTAAACATCATCTTGTTTCCCTGTATTGTTTGCTTAATGGGCAATTTAATGAGTGTAGCATTTCCATTTTGAAATGCACAGAGCACAAAATGAAAATTGGATTTCTTCCTGGACAGTTTCCATCCCCCATCCTTGTTTACAGCTTTCTTCCTCTTTTCTATTCTGCAACACAACTGGAATTTGCTGAACCAGAAAGGAGAGGAAGGAGTTATGAAAGGAGAGGCAATCTGCTTTCTCATTGTTTCAGGAAGAGCTTATTAGCAACCTGCTCACTAGAAGAGACCGAGTGCTCTAAAGATACTCTGAGTGCGTCTTCTGTTTCCACAAAGCCCAAGGCCCTGAGCATACAATGCATGACAGAATCTAATTACCAAGATAATTATTGTTACCTGCACTGCCCAACTGTTGTGTTTTGTAATCAAAAGCTATATTGGCAGGTGCAAGTTTGAGCTTGCTAATAACTCAGAGAAGCTGTTGAAGGCTTTCAACCTGAAGCAAGTTTACTCTAGCTAGTGGACCAGTGTTGCTCAGGTCTTATGTTATCAGAATGTTTGGGGATAGGGAGACTACACCAGAGCACTCCAACCAACACACAGACATCGGTCACCCAGTAGAAATATCCTCAGCTGACTCAGGTACTCATGTTTCTGAAACTGGATTTCATAGCAATTTCAAAAAGCTCTGTGCCATTTTTGAACTTGTTCTCTTTAAATCGTTGATCAGTACCTGACTTCCACAGCCTTCATTTGGCATTCAATGAGGAGAAATCGATTTTTCTCTGGAATGGACAAGCTATATACATTTGGTGAGTGCAGTGTGTGCTAAGCTGAGTATTAGTGGGTATTTATATCCCTCGCCACCTGCTTCATACTTATTCGGCACAGAGCTACAGACTGGCTCTCTGTTCTCCATTTCAACCAGCTCAGTTAACTTATGCCTTTACCTCTTTGCCATAGCTTGCAAAGGAAATGGAATTTCCACTTGAAAAATCAGATTTATTAAAAATTAAGCAACATAGTGAAAATTGGCTTTTAAAATGCTTAAAGAAATTCTAAGTGGAAAATAAGGAAGGGATTGCCAAAGAGAAAGAGGAATTAGATACTAAAGACAAGGACAACTAAAAGGAGACAGTTAAAGTAGGTGAAGTTGACAGGAAATAAATTGGAAAGGGAGAAAAGGTCAAAGAAGTAGCAGAAGGGAAAAAAGACAGGAAAAGAAATGATACAGATTTGAGTAATGCACTCAATGAATGAAATAGAAAAAGTGAAGGCCAAAGTAAGAATTATGGATTAAAATCAGAAGACATGTAGGGCTCAAGAATTGCAGGTTATAGGTAGCCTGGGACAGTGTGGAGAGGGTCTACCTCTGACCCTAATGAAATTTGGTATCTGTATTCCTTAGGATAGCCTGACAGTCAGGGAGACTTTCCCTGCACATCCTAATTAAGAGTCTAAAATGAGAGCCAGCCAGACACATTACTGGGTCTGGCCAGCCTATAATGGCAACAGATTCACTGATGCATATTTAAAGTGAATTTTCTAACCAAGGTCTTAAATAAACAGTCACCAGATGTAACTGAAAATTAGAATAAGGCCTTCTATGGTGAATGTTTCTATAGGAAAAGTCTGAAAAATCTGCATGTTGCTTTTTTCAAAGTTTTTAGTCATTTCCAGTTTTTAACCTTGCTTGTGTGTTAGCAACTGTTCCATTGCTGGACTGTGTGAATCCTTCTAGTATTTACTTTTAACATCCTGCAGGGCAGGGAGAGTGGCCAACACCTGTGATGGAGGTGAAACCCCCTTGGCAGGAATGTTAACTCTATTAGTAACAGAAGAAACTTTGAGGGGCTTGGGCTCTAATGGGACCACTAGAAATGCCTTTCCCCAAAGCTGAGAGACCCAAAGCAGCCTTCTCATCCAGCCAAATTTGGAAAACCAGAGTTGTCAGAGGAAGGTAGAGATGGCAGGAAGCCTAAGAGAAATCTCAGGAAGGTGTCAATTGGCCCACGGCATGAGATCCAGAGTCTGGAAATTTGGCACCACCTCCTGGGCTTGCTGTGGACCCTCTGCTGGCCTGGATGCTCTGCTAAGTCTAGGAACTGATAATCACCAGTAACTTGTAGAGAGTTTTCCATGTTGAACGGATGCCTTTTGTTACAGTTGGAGCTAAAAGCCCTTGTTAACATGTTTCTTAGGTTAAGTGATAGATTACTTTATTATTACCAATGAGTGGAAAATGTAACAGTAATAATCCAGACTGATTAATATTTGTCCATGAGCTGTTCTTTCATATATACACTTTGATATTTTACTATAGTTAGACTTGGTTTTCTACAAAATCATAAGGCCCTACTGTGCTCAAGTGTTGCTAAGAGTCTGGACAGCCCTCTTGTTCTTTTCTCGAGTCCCCAGTCCACTTTCTAGATGAGGGTCATTACCTCCAAGTATGCAGAGTTACAGTTGGTGGTCAATACATTCAGTGCATGTTGTTCAGCACTCAGGCTGAACCAGCTTATTCCAGTTTGCCTGGGCCTTTTCTGATTTGGATTATGAAAGTACCGCGTTTCAGGAAACCACTGAGTCTCAGGCAAACCAGGACAGTTGGTCGCCCTGTCATCTACCATGTTCTGATAGAACCCTAATAGACCCTAGAAACAGGATGATTCCTACCCACTCATTTTAAAGTGCTAGTTAAAACTAAGGAGTCTCCTTTATCAATTTATTTTCCTTCTGATGCACACATTCTCTGGATTTGAGGAGATAATTAAGTACTATAATTGAAGATGTAATTGTCAGACTGCATTAAAAAATAAAATTAAACAAAATGTAGTACATACGCCAATAAGAATTTTATAATCCAGATTGGGATTTGAAAATTATATAGTCAAAACATAAAGTGAATAAAAATTATTATTCTGTTTCTGGATACTATTTGTATTCTGTAATCTGGATACTATTGAGTACATCAAAGAGATCATTTATAAAATGGTAGCATTTCAGGAAGTTTAAAGAATGAAATACAATGGACATACCATCATTCTATCTAGTTATACCTTTTATTCCTGCAAGTGTTCACAGTAATGTGAAGAGATAGACAACCAGCCTGGAAGCCAACAGATGATGGTTCTAGTCCTGGCTCAATCACTAATAGGCTGTGAACCCCAGACAAGTCATTCAGCCTCCATGGGCCCCAGCATTTTCTCATCTGAAAATGAAAGTGTAGGTAAGAATTTCCCATGAGATGATTAGCAGAGGGGAAATGTTAGAAGTGAGGAGACTCATGCTGCAGTCTTCACACTTCATTTACAGCCATGTGGCCTTGAACAAGTGAGTTAAACTCTCACTTTCCTCATATGTAAAAGGGAAAGTCATTGAGAGAGAGGGAGAGAAAGTCATTGTAACCAGCCATACTCATTGCTTTACATCTACACGCTATGATTGCTTTCATGCTACAACAGCAGAGTTGAATACTTGTGTTGCAGCAGAAACTGTATGGCCCACCATATCTAAAATATTTAGTCTCCAGCCCTTTACAAAATATTTCAGTGACCCTGACCATCCAGAAAGGTTGCAAGATTGGTCAGGATTTTCTTAGGTTCTGTATCCCTGTGCAATCTCAAGAAATTATTTACTCTCTCTAGTCCTCTTGTTCTCATGTTTTAATAAGAGGGGAATACAAATCCAGCCTCTATTTTCTCATAGAAATGGTAAGATACATAAGAAAACAAAAGCATTGATTTTTTTTCTGAAGGAAGGATGATTTAAATTCAAAGTACTGTTCATAAAGTAGACACTGTTATATGACTGAGAAATGATAACTGATTTGTTAGTATTCTGTAAAATTCTTGCATGTACATCAGTAGGGGATTACTTAGATCAGTGACAGCATAGAGACCCCTGTACCATGGCACTACATCAACAGCTAAAGTAATGCACCAGAATCTGATTTAATCACAGTATACAGTCAGGAGAGTGAGTTTTAATTTATTCTTTATCCCTTTATCTTCTGAAGACTATCATTAAACATTTACTAGACATGAACTTTAGATCATGCTAACATCTCTACTGGGGTCACCTGACAGCAGGCCATATTAACCTAGGACCAGGAGGGAGGATAACTCCCAAGACAGAAGACCAGTGGTAACACATGGACTGATTTGCAGAGTAAATACCAAAGATATTTGTGTATGTTAAAACTTAAGTTCTTATTTAATTCTTGGATGCATGACTGACATCAGGCTGGTTAAGCACATACACAAGTGATTAACAAACCTTTTCCTAACACACATAAATATTGGAACCTCCTATTTCCCAAGAACTCCCTCAAAGCTCCAGGAAGGATCTCCCTAAAGGAGTAGCAATTTTATATTTGAAAGCAGCCAACTAAGGAGGCCAAGCCTGGTCTTTGAAAGTAACATTGGCCTAGATGTAGCCCATTTACAGACCCTATGTACAAAACTCCAGATACATGGCATAGATGAATGAATGGGCAATCATTTGCTGTATGGATGGAGTCTTCACTTTACAAGGAGATTCACTGCTGTGATCCTAATTCACTGATCTATTGCCACTAGTGCAATAGATCTGATACAATCCCATTGTTAGAAATGAAGCATACATATGCATTTCATTGCTAATCTGGATGGAAAGATGAAAAGCAGGGTGCACTTATGTAATCCCCTTAGATCTTAATATATGGCTTTTGTCAATGTCTTTTGTTCTCAAGATTGGAGCCTAATGTTACTTGTTACTTATGATTGACTGGGAGAGATGTTATATTAAAGACAAGTTCTTTAATATGACAATAATGAAACAGTATTGTGTGATTTTGTTGACTAACTTACTCTGATTATCTACATGAGATTTCAAAAATGAAGCATCGGTTATACAGGAATATGCTAACTGGACTTCTGACGATGAGTCATAATAGTATTAACAGTAGCCAAATTGAACATTATCATATACCAAGAGTATTCTAACTCATTAGGTCATTGAAACTCAAACAAACCTAAAAGCTAGGTACAATTATGATCATTCCTATATTTTAAATGGAAAAATTAGGGCAGAAAGGAGTAAAATATCCTTCCCCATGTCACAAGCTAATGCATGCAGAGTCAGAATTTAAACTCAGTGAAGCTGACTCTATAATTTGTGCTATTAACTACTGTGCTATATTGATAAGTAAAGCAACTATCAGGTGCTGAAATTTAGGAGCAAGAATCCATATGACATATTTTCTACCTTCTTAGTAACTAATAAGAATATTTGCGTCAAATCATGAGAGAAACTGGTATTGGACTTGTCTTTTTCCATGAAAAAATAGAAAATTAAAAAAATTAAATAAAATAGAACAACTAATTCATCTATTGGACAACAGGAAGGTGAAGACTGTGATCTTTGAGGGAAATAAAACAAAAGATGACCCCTATATTGCCCCTATTTTCTGCCTGAGGCACATTTTGAGCTATGAAATAGGGAGGGGAAACACAAGCATAGTACAGTCGTCTCACTCAGTTACAGAGATGGAGACAAGAGTTCAGGGAGTCTGAGGCAGCTATGCTTTGTAGAACAAAGTAACAGGAGAGAGCTACACAGAAAAAGAGCTCCGGACATCTGCATAAGGGTCCCCTCAAGTCTTTGCTGCATACTAAGCTGAGCATGTATAGGGTAAAATTCCACAAGACTCGGCAAAGAACTATGAGGTAGCTGGAAGCTAAACAATTCCCAGAGTCCACAGGGCTAGGAAAATTTTGAATTCTGATCAGCCAAAATGGAACAAACTTGTTGAATATGTGGTGCATTCAATCAGAACCACAGAAGGGCCTCACTTTAATCATTGGGCTAAACTAGACAACTCTAAACTCACCTGAGCAAATTTAAAAACAAGCCTTGAAAGGATCAAGCACACCTCTAATTGTAAAAACAATATTCAGCATTCCTTAAGGAAGACAAGAAAATCTAGACAACGGTGTAAAATTTACAAGGCCTACCATCCAATCAAAAATTTACTGGACATGTGAAGAAGCAAGAAAATGTGATCCATGACGAGGAGAATATTCAGTCAGAGAAATAGGCCCAGAAATGATAGTGATGTTAAAATTTACAGATAAGAAATATAAACATCTATTATAGATAAATTCAAGGATTTAAAGGAAATCAAAAATATAATGAGAAGGGAAATGAAATTCTAAAACTAAAAAATATAATACAGGAAATAAAAAGTTCATCAAACAGCTAAATAGCAGATTGGATACTCTCAAATAAGAAAGAATGGTGAATTTGAAAACATAGTGATAGAACCAATCTAAACTGAAGACAGAGAAAAAAAAAGACTGATAAAACTGAACAATGTCTCAGTGACCTATTGTACAATATCAAGTAAAATAATATATGTAGAAACAATATATGTATAAAATAATATATGTATAAAGTCCCAGAAAATGGCAGAAGAAAACAACTAAAGAATTAATGGCTAAAGTTTTCCAAAGTGTAATACTACAAACTGACATATCCGAGAAGCTTAGTAAAACCCAAGCAGGATAAATAACAAGAAAATCATTAAAATCAACTTGCTGAAAACCAGCAATTAAAATTTTTTTTTTAATTTCTGAGAGAAGAAATATGTTACATAAAAGGGGAAATAATAAGAATAATCACTGATTTGGGGAGGACGATAAATTTTATTTTTCAGGGAAGACAGTGGATGACATCTTTAAAGTGTTCAAACAAAAACCTGCTGACCTAGAATTCTATAATTAGAAAAAATGTCCTTCAAAAATGAGGATGAAATTAATAAATTTTTAGAAAAAAATTGGTGAGCAAATTCTTTTCCATAAGACATGTGCTACAAGAAATGTTAAAGGAAATTTATCAATCGGAAATAAATGATGCCAGATGGAAATTCAGATCTACACAGAAGAGCATGTAAATTGATAAATATATGAGTAAATAGAAAAGGGTTTTTTTTTGTTAGTTTTAAAAATATCTTTAAGAAGCTATAGTACATATACAATGGAATATTACTCAGCCATAAGAAGAGATGAAATACTGCCATTTACGACCACATGGATGGACCTTGAGATAATCATGCTAAACAAAATAAACCAGACAGAAAAAGTTGAAAATCACATGATATCACTTATATATGGGATAAAAACTTAAAAGCAACAAAGAACAGGACAGAGACTCAAGGACATAGACAATAGACTAATGGTTATCAGAGGGTAGAGGGGAGGGGAAGGGGGGAGATAGATAGGGTAAAGGGGGTCAAATACGTGGTGATAGAAAGAAATCTAACTATGGGAGGTGAACACACAGTGTAAATATATATATGCCTTTCTGTTAAAGTGTATAGCTTAAACTTATTGGATTTTGTTAACCAATGTCACCATAAAAAAATTAATTTAAAAAAAAGGTAAAAAATATTTTTAAAAGACAATTGACTATTTAAATCAAAAATAATAATGTTATGTGTGGGGTTTATAAATATGAGGAAGTAAAATATATGAAAGCAAAGGACAGAAAAGAAGAAATGTAGGTATACTATTATAAGATTCTTAAATATATGAAGTAATATCTGAATGAATACTGTAATAACTTACAAATGTGTACTGTAAATGCTAGAGCAGCCATTAAATATAAAAAAGAAGTATAATAAGGCATAGAGGAGATAAAATGGACTTTTTAAAAAACTCAATTATATAAGAAGGAAAGAAAGGAAAAACAGAACAAAGAATAAATTAAATGAAGGTCTACGGCCATGCCACCCTGAACAAGGCCAACCCCGTCTGATCTCAGAAGCTAAGCAGGGTCAGGCCTAGTTAGTATTTGGATGGGAGACCACCTAGGAAGACCAGGTGCTGTGGGCATAAAAAATAAAAAATAAGGGATTGTAAGCTGACAATTTCCTTGCAATCTATGAGGTCAATCAAGAGTTGCCTCGCCTAAAAAAAAAGAAAAGAAAAGAATAATGAAGCAAATATAAGATGAGTAGCAAGATGGTAGACTGAAACTCAAGCATCTCAATAGTTACATTAAGTATAAGTGGAATAAACCCTTCGTTAAAAGACAGAGGTTGTCAAACTGAATAGAAAAGCAAAACTCAATTACATGTTGTTTGTAAAAACACACTTTAAATATAAAGACAAAAGTAAGTTAAAGAGAATTAATGGATAAAAGATATACAGCAAATTATGAACATGTGAAGACTACAGTAACTATACTACCTATAAAAATGGCATAAAAATAAAGAATATTATTATAGAAGAATAGGAATATTTTATAATGATAAACTAGTCCATTCATCAGTAAGACATAGAAATCTTAAAGGTGAATGCATTCAATTACAGAGTTTCAAAACTACATGAAGGAAAAAAATTGACAGAATTGAAAGAATAGACAAATTCATAGTTGTGGTTGAAGATATTAACAGTCATTTCCAGTAAGTGGTAAAACAAACAAATAGGAAGTCAATATTGATATGGAAGACTCAAACAACACTATCAACCAACTTGATCAAATTGATATTATAGAATAATGCATTCAACAATAGAGGGCACATTCTTTTTTTAAGTGCACATGGAGCATTCACCATGATAGCATGTGTTTGGTCATAAAAACAGTACCAATGAACTTAAAAGGACTGAAATCATATAAAGGATGTTCACTGACCACTGTGGAATTAAATAAATCAAAAGCAGTAAGATATCTAGAAAACTCCCAGATATATGAAAATTAAACAGCACACATAGTTCAAAGAAGAATTCACAAGAAAATTTGAAATTATTTTGAATCTTCTTATAATAAAATCACAACATATCAAAATGTATAGGATGAAGCTAAAGTAGTATTTGGATGAAAATTTAGAGTTTTGAATGCTTGTATTATAAAATAAGAAAGTTCTAAAATCAAATATGTAGCTTTCACATTAAGAAGCTAAAAAAAAAAAGAATAAATTAACCAAGTAAGTAGAAGGAAGGAAATAAGAAAGAGTAGAAATCAATGAGATAGAAAACAATAAACAATAAAGAAAATAAATGAATTTTAAAACTGGCATTATGAAAAAAAATCTATAAAATTGATAAACTTCTAGCTGATTGATTAAGAAAAAAAGACATGATGCAAATTGCCAATATCAGGAGTGAATAGGGCACATCACTACAGATCATGTCATTGAAAGGATAATAAGGGACATTAAGATGCCAATAAATTTGACAATTAGATGACGTAGACAAATTCCTTAAAAGACACAAATTACCAACATTGATATAAGAAGAAATTAAAAGACCTAAATAGTACTATAAGTTAAATAAATGGAATTCATAAATTTACACCTTACTCAATGTAAACCCCAAGCCTACGTGGTTCCCTAGTTAATTTTATCAAACATTTAAGGGATAAATAATATAAATATTATACAGACTTTAAAAAAGCAGATGAGGGAAATACTCCCAGTTTATTTTATGAGACCATCTAACACTGAAACCAAAACCAGACAAAGATATAAGAAAACTACAGATCAATAACCTGTCCTGAGCATAGATAAAAATATTTTAACAGAATATCAGCAAATTTAATTCAGCAATATGTAAAAAGCATAATATATACTATGTCTAAGTGGTATTTATCTTAGGATTTAAGATTGGTTTAATATTTGAAAATCCAATGGTACAATTTACTACATTAACAGAATAAAAGAAAAATATAATAATTTCAGGAGATGCACAAAAAGCAATGAATAAAATTCCACACCCATTCATGATAAAAATAAAATAAAAAGCTCTTGGAAAATTAAGAATAGTAGAGAGCTTCCTCAATCTGGTGAAAGGTAACTGTGAAAAACCCTGCAGCCAGCATAACACATAATGATGAGAGTGAATGCTCTCCTCCTAAGAAGGGGAATAAAGCAAGGAATCCCTTCCTCACTACTCCCATTGAACATTATGCTGCAGGTTCCACCCACTACAATTAGGCAAGAAAAAGAAATTAGAAGTTACTGATTAGAAAGGAACAGTAAAATTATCATTACGAATAAATAACATGATTTATATACACAGAAAATCCTAAGAAGACTACAAAAACATGCTGCTAGGACAAATAAGTAAATTGAACAAGGTTCAATATACCGAAATCAATTGTGTTTCTATATACTAACAACAATTAGAAAAAAATTTAAAACAGCAACAAAGAACATGAAATACTCAGAAATAAATTTGAAAAAATACATGTAAAATAAATATGCCGAAAACTACAAAACATTTAATAGAGACTTTAAAGTACACCCAGATAAATGGAAAGATATACTGTTTATGAATATTGTTAAGATGTTAATTCTTCCCCAAAGTGCTTACTTTAGCAGCACATATACTAAAATTCTCCCTCAAAAAGATACATAATGTCTATGAAATTGCAATAAAAACAAAAAAAAATTCCAGGAAACTTTATTGTACAAAATACTAAGCTGATTCTAAAATCTATATGGAAACTCAATGGGCCTACAATATTCACAACAACTTTGAAAAAGAAGAAAAAAGTTGTAGTTCTTACTCTGATTTTTTAAAAACTTATCTACGATCAAAGCAATGTGGTATAGACAGGTCAGTGGGGCAGAGCAGAGAATCAAAAATAGATCTATATACATATGGTCACATAATTTTTATGAACTGCAAAGTTATTTAATGAAGAAAAAATAGTCTTTAAGACAAATAGCAATGAAACACAAAGGTATCCTTAGGGGGAGAAAAATCTTAACCCTTACCTCACACCATACACAAAAATTACCTCAAAATGGATCATAAACCTAAATATAAAATCTAAAACTACAATAATTCTAGAAGAAAATATAGGAGAAAAATGTTTGACCTTAAGTTAAGCAAAGATTTCTTAGATTACAAAAAACATTAACAGTAAATAAAATATATAAATAAATTGGACTTCATCAAATTAAAAATGTCTGCTTTTTGGAAGACATCTTTAAGAAAATGAAAGGGAAGCCACGGATGATAAAATATTCATAATACATATACCTGATAAAGGACTTGTAACTCAATAAAAATGAGCAAAATATTTTAATAAATTACATTCACAAAGAAGATACATGAATGCCCAATAATTACCTGAAGGTGCTAGACATTAGCCATCATGGAAATGTAAATTAAAACCAAGACAAGACATTCACTATACACTCACTAAATGACAAAAAAAAAAAAAAATACAATGGTATGGATGAGTTCTAAAACCCTTCAGCTGACTGAAAGAAACCAAACAGTACTACATACTGTATCTTTCCATTCATTTGAAATTCTAGGAAAGGCAAATCTAATCTACAGTGACAGGAGGCAAATCAGTATTTGCCTGAGGCTGAGGGTGAGAAGGAATGGACTAAAATGGGGTACAAGGGGACATTTTTAGGAATGATGGAAATGTTCTACATCTTGATTACTAAAGTTACATGTATACGTTGGTCAAAATTTGACCAATGTACACTTAAAATGAGTATATTTTATAGTATGGAAATTATGTATAGAAGAAATTAATCATTTTGTTGCATAAGCAATATTGGCACTTACTGTTATCTAGCTCTTTTCCATGGTTATGAATTCCTTTAGTTAATCTGAGAATTAGGAGATTAGTATGGATTGTCTTGGTCTAAGACAATCACAATTGGAATTGACCTTGAACTCAATCCCCTGAGTTCTTATAGAGCTTGCTCTTGTTATATATGTCCTAGTACCCATAGTTGGGCTTCTTCTAGGGCACAAGCTTGGCACAACTCTCACAGTGCTTTACTTAAAACTTTCCCCTCAGCTCATTTTATGAATGTAGCTCATGTTAAGTGAATATATTACTGGATGGCAAGTGAGATGGAAAGTCCTGAGTTTGCTGTCAATAGAAGCATTTGAGGAAAGGCTGAACAGCCATATATTAGGAATGTTGTGAAGTGATTCAAACATTAGATGATGGTTTGACTAGAGAAGTTTCTTTCCAGCTCTGATTTCTGTGTAAAGAAAGCTTCCAAGGGTATGAGACATTTCTCCACAGAGAGAAGTGACCCTAGAAGTTAGGGACAGTAGCCATTCTGACAAGCCACTGACCACAGTCAGAATGGGATTCACCAGCAAAGTGGGATTAAATGTCTGCTACAAAACATGTGATGTTGACTTAGAAGAAAGAGAAAGATGTAATTTTTTTTTTTTTTGGAAATATACAAGTCAAATATTCTATTATGAAATCTAATAGAAGAAATTTCAAAAAGCAAAGGTGCATGTGAGAAGTTTCCTAAAAAGAAAAGATAGGTGGTGGTGTGGGCATGGGTCACCTGACAATGGCAGATTCATAGAATTGTCCCTTCATTCCACTCTGTGAAGCCAAGACTCCCCACTCCTGTGGCCCTCATCTTTAAGATGAAGGGATCAATTCAGTGCAAGGTCAAAATGTCTACAGATCCTCTCACCAGACTCTTGTTCTTTGTCGCCATCATCACCTTTAAGACTAAGTTTACTCATCTGTAAAATGAGGATAATGATAATTATTGACTCATCATGAGAATTTGATAAGACAATGAATGTCAAATGTTTAGTTAAGGCCATGGCATATAGAACGTGCTTAGTAAATCCTGCTATGATTATGATTATGATTTTTCCATCTTTTCCATCATTAAATGACATGTGATTGTACATAACCAATATCCTAGAGACAGTAAGTGCTATTTCATAGTCTCCATATACCATGTACCATGGTCCACTGTACCATGACCAGTGTTAAATAGCCATTCTCTAACAAATGTAAACAATCTTTACTACATTAAAATATGAAACTTGAGGAGAATAAGGCTTTATTTTTTTAAGCTTCATCTATGCAGACCTGAGCAGTTTTGGATGCAATCTTTTATTTTCCAGTCAACCTCATTTCTACAGAAATGTACTCAAGTAGAATGGAAGTTCCATGAAATTCCATGAGGGTAGATACCTGTAAAGTATGCTCACCATTGTTTGCCCAAGGCCTAGCTAGATACTTGGCACTTACTAGGAGCTCCGTAGATATCAGATGAATGAATATGATCTCCTTTCCAAAAGCCTTATATACAAGTCGTGTTTGACAGAATCCCTAGTGGCTGCCTTGCTATGCATCAATGAGTGCAAGGTTAATGCATTGTAAACGTAGTTGTGATCATCCTGAGCAGCCATTTAATCTATTTAAAGCAACTGGAAGATTATTTCTCAGTTGTATGAAATTAAACAAGAAATAATTCATGCTCCATGTCCTTTATAATGAGGTCTTCTTACCAGTTCAATTAGTTAGTACAGGACAGCATACTTTCCTTTCCACCTTTTGTCAAGAATTCTAAAGGCTTTAAGAAAAATGATTTGGGAGGTGAAACAGCAGGGCTCCTAGTGTTATTTATAAACTCTGTGCTGGAAACTATTTCAGGATCTGTAGCAGCGAATCTCAAGCACCATTTACTCTACCCCATAATTCTGTAGTTTGAGTATAAATGATGGAACAGCTAATGACATGTTACCCCACAAAGTAGCATTAGCTTCCTTTATTATCATCAGCCTTTTAAAAAAAAAAAAAAAAGAGCACACAGAAATGTGTAAATTGCAGTTTATCTCACCACAAAAGCATTTAATCAGATGTACTGTAATTATATTTTGGGTGGCTACTGAGAATAATCACTGTTTCTTCATTACAAGGATTATCCTTAAAATTATATTAATGAGGGTCAACCATAAGAGCATTGGGAATTTAGCTACATTTAAATGTTAATTTTGCATCTCAGCTTTGTTGATTCCCTATAAATGAATTGCCATAGGCCAGGATCTTTTCACTGAGCATTGGCATTTAATGTATACTCCTTGAACTGATATTTTAGTGTACATGAAATGTGTTTGCATTAAAAGCATATTCATTTCCCAGGCTCTTTCTTATACAATTGTTTCCTTTATTTGGGAATTCACAAAGTTTTTCATGTTTAGCTCAATTTTACCTTGCTGCATAATGATTTTTAAAAGGTCATATTTTAGAAGGTTTGTATAAAAAAAAATCAAATCCCTTTAGCAGATAGTCAATTAAACAGGCTGGATTTAGCTGCCAGGATGGAACCTGCCAGATGACTAATAAAGAAAAGGGCTATTCACATAAATAAAATGAAAGCATATTAGAATAACTGAGCCAACATTCACCAAATTTTCACCATTGTCAACATCTAACTTTGTTCCATCTTTAAGGAATATGGAGGCAAGAATTACCATGATTCTGTTCTCCTTGTAGTTCTTTCCTCAGAAATTGAGCTGGAGGAAACTTCACTAATATTTTGCAGCATTAGCCAAATAGTTTGTCATCTTTTTTGTAACCAAATGCCTTACACAAAAGCATGGGCACAGTTAAACAAATGGAGAATAGACAGGAATACAGTCTCTCACTCCCAGGTCAATTTCCTTCATTGTCTTGAGCTTCCTCTAAAATGATTCATAGGACACCGTACCACTGATTTCTGGACATGATACATGTTACTCATTAGTACTTAAATTTTATTATATTTTTTCATACAACATCTTTTCAAATAGCATTTTTAGTAGCAAAATTTCCTTAAATATATTTCTCATTTTCTGTGGTACAGCTTTTTGTGACTGTAATACTATGGTATCTAGAAATGAAAAAAAAAGCCCATCTTTGTGCAGACTCTTGGACCATCCAGATCATAATTCTACTTCTGACAATGGCCTCCAGAGGCATTTTCTGGAAGGCTTAGCTACCCACCTTGACATGACCAAAAATTATTGGTACACCCTCTCAAAATAATCTCATTTCTCTGTAACCCGGTGTGGCTTAATAAGCTATAAATCTATAATAGATCCCTTCAAAGGGATAATTTTTACCTGTCCTACTTATTGAGGAGATAATGGAGATCCACAGTGTAATTAAAAGAGCCTTTGCAGGTTTTCAAGACTATCCAAATGATACCGGTCCTCGGATGGACCTCCTTATAAAGAAATACCTGTTCTTTCTGTTCTTTGTCTCAGAGACAGTTAGTTCCCTATCCACAGCAAAACATACCCTTTAATACCACATCAGCTCAACCTTTTTAACTGTCAGTGTAGTTTAATCAAAATTTCTTTGAATAGACAAAATACCTCGCTTCTCCTTATTTGCAACATTCTTTTATCTTTTTAAGGGTTGTCAAAACAAGCCAAGACTTCCTTTTACAAAAGCCATGATCTCTTTTCCTCTATGAGCTATGTGCTTAAGTGCTTAATAATCAATCTTGGATTTTATAAGTGCATTAACCTGGCCATGTGGAAGTGAGAATCACTGGTAAGAGGTTCATAAAGTCTCCCTTGTGACCTCTCTCATGAATTAACATATTTCTATCAACCAGTTGGCCTTCAAGACCATAATCATTTAACAGTGGGTGATAAAATTGGGACTCTCGTTCTACCATGTCACCCAGGCATTCCTGCAATACTTCTGCCAATCACCCTTGCAGAATCATCACTGTTCAGTGTGGGAAATAGGTCTGTAACAGCATGTTCATGTAATACATCCAACTTGTCTAGCCCTTTTTCTTTGCTGGCCAGAAGAACGGGGGAGGAGGGGAGGGTGACACACAGCAACAAAGGTTCATTCTGCCTTCTTACTGCAAAGAGCTTTGTAACCTTTTTGTATCTGTAGCCAGAAATCAATTTGAACATAATTATAGAAAAACCATTATGATTTTAAAGCTTTCCATACTGGAAACAATCTTTAGAGTTTTTTGAGGTCAAAAGCCCATATGCATTGAATGTTTTCACAGTGTGCTCTGTCAGAAACAATTTTTTACTGATATTTTCTAAATGAGTATCATCTCTCAGGTATGGAGAGAACTGCAGAAAGGCATTTATTTACAAGGAGTGACACTGGCTCAGATAAGTGGGAACTTTATTAACACTGGGCCATAAAAGAAGAGCAGGCTATAGGTTCTGTATGGACAAAGGAAGAATAATAAATTGGAGCCAATATAGAAACATGAGTAAAATCCAAAATTCTCCCTCAGAAAAAGTTTCGATATCTATTTTTGAAAGGAGAAAGTGGTATGAATGTTTCTTTATAGCTCCATATGAAGCTATGAATACATATGCACACACATGAAATTATAAATGCAAAGATAAGGTTCCTACCACATATGAATATGATTATTCTTTTAAGGTTTATAGCTTAATGGTATTAAATTATAAACTTTTCTAAAACTTAAAATCATGACTCCCGTGTGGAAGTGTGAGTCAAGTCAGGAGAGAAATAAGGATATTAGAGGGTGGGTAGGTGTTAAGGACAAGACCAGTATTATGTACACACAGACACAAACAGATATATGTATGTATTTATATATTTATAGATAGATATACATAGTTATATTTACATATGTGTATCTACGTATGTGTATATAATTTATATTTATCCTTTCCCCAATCCTCGTACTTGGAAAACATCCATTGCTATACAGAGAGAAGAAGACAGAAGGCCAGCCTTAATGTTGGTGACCAGTTTGCTCAGTGCTCTTGCTTATTAGGGTAATCCTGGATAAAATCTTAGAGGTTGGCTTTCTGTGTCACTTAACTTTTGAGAAGAAACATCACTGTGATTATTCTTTAAGATTTATAGGTGATTGGTATTAAAATATAATTTTCTAAAAGGTAAAATGATTTTCATGCAAATATAAAATGAACACGTGCCACATAACTTATTCAATTAATTAAATAATGACAGAATCAGTAAGATATTAATACCAATTTACAGAGCATTTGAGAAATTAAGTTTATGTAATTTAATAAAGAAATATTGGGATAAGATTATTAGGTTAGATAAAAACTGGTTAATGTCTTAGAGGCCAACAAACTAATCTTTGGGATAATCTGTTCTATGGGACAGAAATCATTTTTATCTCTACTAGACAAAAATCTATGAGTTAACATGTTACATCACTAGGTCTTGGACCTTTAATCAATAGTAAGCAGTGAGTCAATCTAAACTCATTCTCCTAGAGTCTTTGAGTGGACTTTGCACGTGAATGACATTGAAAGGATGTGCTGCCCACCTTTTTTCAAATTGTGGATAATTTCCATAACAGTGGTGAAAGGTATAGGAACAAATTACATAGTGCATAATAGAGTGATTGGATCTCCACTTACGTATGAAATAACCCATGTTTTTAGTAATGAGGCAAGAGCAGAGAGTAGAAACCCAGAAAGGAATATTTACCAAAAGTTGTTCTAAAGAGGGAGGATGAAGCCAATATTCACCTTTGCTTTTGTAGCATTAGATATTTAATATTTATTTCATTTATCCATTCAGTGATTCAACAAATAGTTATTGAACATCTACTATGTGCCAGGCATTGGGGATTGGGGTGACAAAGTCCCTGCTTTTATGGTACTTACATTCTAATGGAAGAGACAGGCAGCAAATAATAAAACCATGACAAGAATAATATAGTTTTAGGTAGCAGAAAAAGGGGCGGGGGGAAGCAGGGTAACTGAGATAACAGATAATCAGAGAGGAATGGGTTTTAGATAGAATGGCCAGGAACCGCCAGGAGGATTGCAGGCCCTGCAGTGTTGTGCAGCCAGAGTAGGGATGGAGTTTTGCTGTTCCTTTTAATAGATAGTCCCAGGCTCCTGAGCCCACTGTATAAACAAATCCAAGTCTTCACTGTTTCATGCCCCAAGATAAAATATCTCCAACTCGAATTTCCTTCTCCTTGTCATGAGGTAGAAATGGGTATGAGGCACCAGAGGAGCAAATGGAGTGAGTGATGAAAATAGTTTTTCATCGTGGAAAAAGTAGACAGATTTCCTGGGCTAGGGCAGTGAGAAAATATACAGAAAACTGGTTTGGAGCATGGTTTTCAGATCAAAGACACCTGGGTTGGAATCCTGTCCTTACCACTTACTACCATATGACTTTAGACAAGTTACTTAAATCTATTATCCATTTGTTAATGACACATGATCACTTTTTAATGGGGTTACTGGGAGAATTAAATGAAATAATATCCAAAATTGTAGGCACATTGAAAGCACTCGACAAATAGTATTCTTCTTGTTTTTCCACATTTGGAGAGATTGTAGTACCATCTTCATGTAGTGATTTATTAGTCTTACCACTGCCATACAGTTCTTCTACTTTATAGAAAGAGAAATCATTATCTCAGAGCTTCGGTACATGTGGTCTGGATGTCTTCCAGGTATGTTGGTATTGACCTAAACCATGTGGTCAAAATTACCCCAGCAGCTACTCCAAATTTTCCAAAGAGGCAGAAGGTGCAGAGGCTTAGAGTTTGAAATGAAAATGATAATACTTTTCATGGAGTTTTCATGAGGGATGCTTTTCCATTCCTGGCTTGTCCTTTCCTTTGTTTTACTATTTTTTCTTTCTCTCTTATAAGTTGATTTCTCTTCCGGAGAGTTACAGATTACGAAGCTATTAATTAAATGTTTCTCACTCTAATTTTTAATGAGATGTAATACAGTTGGGATAAAACTGCCCCCTTTTGAAAAGAGAGATTAAATGCCTACAAATTCCATGAATTGACTTTCTAATTGTTTTGGTAATTATTATTTTTTGTTTGATTAAGTTGCTGAATGAAATAATAATTTTAATTAAATTTTAAATATATCTTTAGATTTTATAGATTCTAGGGAGACTAAGTTTTCTTGCAGTGTGTAAATTAAGCCCAGAATGTTCTTCTATAATTCCATAATTATTATGATCAGGGGAATGTCTGTAATACATTCCGTTGCAATTAAATTGCATACCCAGACTGTTTAAGATCTGTTTATAGAGGAAAAATGAATTTTCCACAGCTGCTTGCCTGTGAGTGCATTCTTCATGCAACATTGCAGCAGCCAATGTATGCGCTGAAATAACAGACTTCAATGTAAACTTTCAGAGCTTTCAAATGTCTTCCAAAAACTTCACACAACACAAATTGCTTAATTTGTGTACATGAAAACCCACAGATTACATATGAATGAGAGTCAAACTACAATAACAGGGGGCTATGAGAATCCTTTGTGTATTTACCTACCCACCTCTTCAGCAATTAGCAGGTATTCAATCTTGTTCCCATATACATCACAGACCATAGTCATCACTGGGATCTGTCTGTAAAGACTGAAATCTGCTGAGAACAGTATGCAGGTTGGATATTTCTTACAATATTCATTGGACCATATAGCTGGTAAATACTTTCTGAAACAAATGTTTACAAAAAAAATTTAGAGAGGAGAGGGAAGAAGGGGGTAGGGAAACAGAGGAAAAATAATTCAAACCAGGGTTAAGATGGGGTCATACAGAACAGACCTCATGGTCCAGCTGTCCCATCTTAAAGAACAATCATCAGAACTTTGATTTGTTAAATTAGAATTTTAAGTCCTTCAAGTTGTATGTAATAGATCAAGTTGCTGTGGATATATATGTTGAATCATCCTTGTGGATATATAATATCTATAATAAAGTATTAATTGAGTGCTTACAAATCTTCACTAGCATCTTGAAAGTCGGATAACATTAGCCCTATTTTAGAAGTGAGGAAACTAAGGCTAAATGGCCTTCCATAGTTCACCCAAAGTCACCCAGTTATTTAGCAGAAGAGTTCAAATTTGAACCCAGGCCTATCTGAATCTGACCCTTATGTTCTCTCAGCTGTATTTTCCTGCCTAGGTCCAACTTCTCTTTTGCAGACATGCTAAGGATATGTCTTCACACCCTTAAATTATAAACCTCCCTTAGATATAATTTCCTAACAGTGAACTGTCCTAATAAAGCTGTAGTTTGTTTCTAGGAGGTGAATTTGGGCCTTCAGAACAGGCTCTTCCTTGCCAATGTTCTATTTCTAAAAAGCATTTGATGATTCCCTGTTCAGAGCTCATATACCTGTCAAAAGACACTGCAATTTATCCCTAGGGATAGTTAACATTCCTGCCACTCTGTGTCAGATGCTCTCAGAAACTGAAATGCAGGCTCTCCCTCAGTGCTGGCCTTTTAGTTCAGTAGCTGTCACTGATGAAATGTCTCCTTGGAATTGCAGAGACAAAGCTGCAAAGCAGCCAGCAGGCCCACCCTTATATCTCCTGTGGTTATCAGCATTCTCACTGGTGATATCGGATTTTCTGGAGTTGTTTTATTTTTGTAAAAATGTCCATGGGAACTTAGACGATCTCTGAGGAAATGTCTTCCTTAAGTCACTAGTTCTAAAGAGAGGCAGCCAAATTCCCACCCATCTGGCAATCAAGTTCTTTCAATCCGAGACTGGGAATTTCAGAGGCCTGAAGAGGGCATGCACAAATATTTCTTGCCTCTATTTTTTTCAATATAGAATTTGCAGCCTTTTATGTCGGCCACCAGGCAGTGTCTTCAGGAAGCTTGGAATGGGAGAAAAACATCCCTAACTGAGCCACGTTCTGTCTCCTGGAATTAAACATCCTTTCCTGTTTCTTGATGTCCACAATCCTGATTCATCTTCCATCTTTCATGAGTTCCATGTTTCGAACTTTTTAATTTTGTCCTTAAATTGTATGTGAACTTGACATCCACCTGATATTCTCTGGGATCCAGAAAGCATATGCTCCCTAACAGCTTCAATTAATTCTAAAATGTCATGGTTTTTATTTAAATGCTTCCAGCTACTACCAAAGTAAAGACACAAAGTTTCTCTCCTGGGTGTTCTCTGAGCTCATGGCATAAAGAGTCTTCTGGTTTTAAAATGGACTTCTGGCCTTTCCATTGGGAAGTTTGGTTATCTTCATCCATACGCTTTCCAGAGAATTTTAGAGGCTGGAATGTCATCAGCTGGTCCTAGTCTTTGTCACCTGTACCCCACACTTCTGCTCACCTCCATGGTTATTTGCCTTTACAAATCTACCTCTACAAATCCACCTCTACATTTTCTGGAGCATATCCCTAGGAAGCAGTTCTGGTCTCCCCACCTTCTGCTCATTGGCCCCTAAGGGCACCCCATTTACGTTTAGTCTATTTTTAGCCTTACATTTAGGACCTTCCACAGTTGGCTGCCGACTTCATCTGCCAATAATTAACCCAAGTTACTCCCACATCATCCAAACTGGAATGCTCACACATGCTGTTCACGGGGAATGTCTGTGTCTCGTCTCTTTTTGTTGCTATCCTAAGTCTTGTGCTGGATATTCTTTTACCACTCCATATCATTCTTCGCCTGTACTGTGTCCCTGGAGACTAATTTTTCTGGACTGCATTAGCAAGTTACCCTTGCTCTCTGATTTATGATTGGGTTTGGCCAAGGGGAAGCCTGTAGGATATGGGAGGTGCTGATTTCCTGGCTTGTGCAGATACCATAGATCCTATGGTGATCCTCTTCTACAGCTATAACTGTAACTATAGCTGCTTTCTCCTTTGTCCTTTTAGGCCTATGAGTGGGAATGGCTGTCCTTGTTGCTTGCTTAGGGGCACTTGAGCATCCTTTATTAGCTTTATTTAACCCAACTACTCTGTGAATAATCTTTTCATTAAATTCTCCAAGTTATTTTCTTGTAGTGCTCTACAAGTACTTTGACTGTTACAGCATTCTCAAGGCCCAGTTTATTCATAAAATTTGCAGATTTGCTGATTTCACTAATTCACTCAACAAATATGCATTCATCTTCTATGTTATAGGTACTGGTGACAGAGTGGGGAACAAAACACAGACCTTGCCTTTAGGGAGTTCACAATATAGTGGGGAAAACAGACATGAAACAATCAATTATAATGAAGGATGGTAAAGATTACAATAAGAGAAGAATGGAGAGCACACAGCAAGGAGACCTAGTCTAGGAGTCATTTAATGACAAGAGCTATCCACCATTTCTTTGGTTTTCCCTGGTAGCACTCAATATATTTTGAATGTGGTCTTATGTGGACACATTTTCTCTGCCTCTACTGCAGAATAAGCTTTTGAGAGTAGAGACTGTGTCCTTTTTACCTTTACGTCTGCCTCAGTGCTTAGCCTACTGCCTAGAATATTGTAGGAGCTCAACTATTTATTTAATTGAATTGGATTGAACCTTCTGAACATGTGGATCTTGGCTTTGGCCTGTCCACTGATGGCTTTATGTTATCAGACTAAGTGATGGTGAGATCCCACCCTTTTGGGGCTAACAGAAAACATGTTTTACTCTTTTAGTAAAAAAAAAAAAAATCAACTCCTCAACATGGGTGAAGGGTTTGATAGGTATTGGCAGCTTAATACACTCTGTTTTGGATATTTGCTAACAGGCATTGGAGCCATTAATTGTCAAGGTTGATCACTGAGCTTTATTTTATATTTCTTTTTTGCCTATTGACATGTGTTGTATTTAATAGCACCATGGCTGAACTCAGTGTGAAATATGAATGAATAGAGGTAAATCCAAATTTTATTCCAGAGAAAGGAGTTTGGGGAAATAAGTAGGAGAAAACCTTAGCACAAAGTTTTTAAAACTTGGATTGGGTAGAGAAAATTTAGGCAGCATCCTGAGGAAGAGCTGAGGAATAATGAAGTATTTAATGCAGAGGACAGAAAATAGAAGATTGGAAGAAGAGAGCTCAGGCAATGTGGTAGACCAGAAGTTCATAGATACATCACTCCTCCAAAAAAATAATTGTTGGATAAAATAATAATTTTCTTTCTATGATACATGGCTTAGCAGGAGACAAAGTAAGGGAATACTTTAGAGGTAAAGAATGTTAAAGTGAGAATCTACAAGGGCAAGAAAATTTTTAAGTCTAGCATTTGTTTGAGGTTCTCAGCCAATCCCTTAAACATGAGTTTTAATGAGCAGTGAGTGCATGTGGCACAAGATACAAAACATGGGTCTCAATAGTGTCCTTATATAAGATATTGATTAATTTTAAATTTATTAAGATAGATGTGTAACCTATGGTTTCTAAATTCTGCACTGATAGAATTGAAACAAAGTGTGTAACTTCCACACTAGTTGAGGGAGGGAAAAGAAAAACTGACAGAAGGGGAAAATATCAAATAATAAAAGGCAATAAAGACAGGAAAAAACAAACCTTGAAAAGAAATTGAACAAATGGGAAGCAAAAATTAAGACAGTATAAATGAATCAAGCTTAACAATAATCACAATCTACGTAAATGACATATTCTTCAGTTAAAAATCAAAGATTTTTGGATTAAATTTTTTACATTTATTTTTAAACTATTTGTTTATAAGAGAAACTTCTAAAAACATAAAGACAGAGGAAAACTGCAACCAAAATGATAAGTAAAAACATAATAGGTTAATACTCTGCAAAAGTAGGTAGAAGTGGCTATATTGAAACACTAGACTTCAAGACAAAAAGCATTACTACAAATGAAGAGGATGACTACATGTTAATAAAGTTGTTTAACTTAACAGGAAGATATAATTCTAAATTTATGTGTCCCTAATAACATAACTTTGAAGTATGTAAAAAAGAAATGGTCAGAACTGTAAGAAAAATAAACACATCGAAAATCACAGAGGAGCATTTTCACACATCTCTCTCAAAACTGATAGATCAAATAGACAATAAATCAGTAAGGAGTTTTAAAAAATTGAAAAACAATTAACAAGCTTGATCTAATGGACATACACAGTACACTAAAAACACATTATTTTCAACACATGGAACATTACAAAAATAGATCATACAATAGGCCAGGGAGAAAATCTCAACAAAATTCAAAGAATCTATATCATATAGTCCACATTCTCTAATAGTTAAATTAGAAATCAACAACGAAAAAACAACTAAGCAAATCCCATACTTGTGAAAATTAAAAAACACACTCTAACACATGAATCAAAGAAAAACGAGCAAACAAACTAGGAATTAGTAAATATTTAGAACTGAATGATTATGAAAATACTCATTAGAATCCCTGCGATATAGATAGTAAAGCAGTATCAGGGGGAAGGTTGTAGCCTTACTTCTTATTCTAAAGACAAAGACTGCAAAGTAACGGGCTGAGTCCTCATCTCAGGACGTTAGAAAGAGAAAAGTGAATAAACCCAAAGAAAGGAGAAGAAGGGAAATAATAGAAATAAGAGGAGAGATCAATGAGAGAAAAACTACTATATAGTAGAAAGTATCAAAAAAAAATCGTCTTTGTTTTTGTTTTAAAGACTAATCCAACTGACAAACTGCTGGCAAGATTGATGAACAAAAAAAGAGAGAAGACACCAATAGCCAAAATCAGGATGAAAAAAAGGGCATCGCTATAGATGCCACAGACATTTAAAAAAACAAAACATAAAAACAAGATATTATTTACTGCCTTATGATGATTATTCTGAATATTTGGGCAAAACAAAAATTCCTAGAAACCTGTAAATCCCAATTCAAGAAGAAATACAAAACTTGAATAGGTCAATAACCAGGAAAGATTCGAATCATTAGTTAAAATTTTTACCATAAAGAAATATCAGACTTAGGTGTATAAGATGAGAATTATTCTAATCTTGTACAAACTATTCCAGAGTGTAGGAAAATAAAGAAATATTTGCTATTTAATGAATCAGAGATGCTGAAAATGGATAGTTCCAAACAGAAAATGCAAATTTAATAAAATGTATAATTTGCAGTTAGCAACAAAAAATATAAGCCATGGAGCAGATAAAACCTTACAAAAGATATGCAAAACTATATTACAGAACTTAAAGATATTATAGAAGACTTAAATAAACATAAACACATATCAACAAACCATTTTCATGAGTTAGAAAACATTATCCTAATTAAAGATGTTAGTTTTTTCCAAATTGATATGTAGATTAACACAATTCCTACCAAAAGTCAAAAATATTTTTGTAATGTTTTTAAAAGATTCTAAACTATATCTGGAAGAGCAAATGGTCAAGAATAGTTAGACACTTCTTCTGAAGCAGAAAGAAGAGAAGAAAATAAGGGAACTCACCATGCCTGATAACGAGAATTAGAAAGCAGCAGTAATTAAAATACTGTGATATTGCCACAGAGGTAGAAAATGGACCAAGAGAACAGAATTAGAAATCCCCAAAATACATACACACATATAAGGAAATTTAATATATGGTAAAATGGCTACTGCACATCAGAGTACTAAGTCAGTAAATTTTGCTGGGACAAATGAAAAATAAAAATAAAGCCAAAAATCAATTCCAGTTTTAATTGGATTCAGTACTCGAAAAGCAAAACTTTAAAAGTTTTAGTACATCAGAGAATATTTTTAGGACATTAGGGCAGGGAAGGATATCTTTAAATAGATGTAAAAGTGAAAATCGTAAAGGAAAAGATTCATAAATTAGACTACATTAAAAATAAGAACATCTGTTTATCAAAACACATCATAAACAGAGTACGGAGAACTAAAAAATGAGAAATGATGTGTACAAACTTACTACCAACAAAAGACTAATATATAAAATATATCAAGGACCACAAATCAATAGGAAAAGATAAAAAAAAAATTAAAAATGGGCAAAAGGTATAAATAAGCATTTCACAAAGGAGAAAATATAAATGACAAAAAAATACATATATGAAAGTGTTCCCAATTTCAATAATTTTAAAAATTAAAATAAAAATCATAATATATGCTATTTCACACCAATCAGATTAGCAAAAATTAGTTTGACAGTACCAAGTGCTAGAGAGAATGTGAAGCAAGAGAAAGTCTCATATACTGACAATAGAAATACTAATTGAAAAGGAAAACATTTCAGAACTGCCCAATAAAATTAAACACACATATACTCTGTCACCCAGAAATTCCAGTCCTACATCTAGACCCTAAAGAATGCTGAGAGAAGATATAATAATAGAAAACTAGAAACAATGTAAATGCTCACTGTCAGGAAAATGGGTAAATAAATACAATGAGTTAATATATCACAGCAAAAAATGAAAATACTACAGCTATACACCATAACAGATAATTTTTACTTATGATTGAGCAGAAAAAGAAAGTTTACAGAAATATATCTGTAGCATATGATTCAAAACATAATATTAAACATTATGTATGTATATATGTATGTATGTATGTTTAAGACAGCACAGAAGCACAACAGGACAGTGACCCCTGGAGGAAGAAAAACATCTACAGGCAGTGGGAAGAGGGCTGGGAGGGCATAAGTTCATCAATAGGCTTCAAAGATACTGATAATATCTTTCTTGCATTGAATTATGGACACGTGTATTTTTTATATTGTCACCCTTTAAAATATACATTTACATTCTCTACACTCTTATGTATGTATGGTATATTTCATAATAAAACAGTAATCGATCAAACAAACAAACAAGGCTAGAGACTAAAGAACTAGAGTTGGGATCCATAAAATGGGCCCAGTAGGTTCTGAAGGATGAATATGAGACAGCAAAGATTTCCTGAGGTTCTGATTCATGGCTGAAACTGAGAAAAGCTTCATTAGAGTAAGAAAGCTTTTATGTGGGGCAGAGACTCCTGCTGGTGCCCTTGGAGGTTGCCAGGAAATTTCATGGGAAGTAAATGAATGATTTGAGAAGGAAAACGAGTAAAGGAGTATTGACCTTCTTTTGTATCTAGGAAGGTACATAATTTGCGCTCTTACAGATAAAAAATTTTACTATCTTTTTATAAATATGAAGGCATTGGTATCGGTTACTTAAAAATTAAAGGTTTATTTTCCCTCATTTAGCAGGAAGTTCAGAAGTAAACAATGCAGAGTTTGTTCAGTGGGTTAGCAATATTTTCTAAATGCCTGCTCCTTCTGTCTTTCCACTCTGCCATTTTTAGTGTGGGGTTTTTTTACTCCCGTGTTGCTTCAAACTTCTCATCTATCTTTAATGTATCATTAAGGTGTTCTCCTGATTCTTTTGTCAGTAAAGATTTTCCTAAAATTCTCCTATAGCCTGCCATTCATATCCTAGTTGTCAAAATGGTACCACATTGCCATTTCTTGCTGCAATAGAGGCTGGTACAATAATTATTTTTCCACTGTGTCCTATATAGTAGGAGCAGGCAAGAATGAAGCAGCAATCAGTGGCAGGGGTTTCTGGGTAGCTATGCAGCAATGTCTGTCAAAATACTTCATTAAGAATTCTTTCTCTTTTCTCCCCAGGAGCCAGTCTACTTGATGACTTATATAAATATTTCTCCTTCCATCACTCCAATGGAGACACCATGACTGTCATGGATCCAAAGCAGATGAATATTGCTGCCGCCCTTTGGGCTGTTGTCTCTTACGTCGTTGCAGATATGGAAGAAATGTTGCCCAGATCCTAGCAAGAACAAGAAAGAAGGCACTTTTGCCCTTTCTGACCAGGAATCCTGGGTCTTCAGCTTCAGAAAACCCTTCTTCACCTAACAATTATATCTGATTCATTTTCAAAGCACATACTTTTTTCATATTATCATCTGTCTTGATACTTTCCAAAGTCTCTGTGTCTAGAATAATGAATGATTTCCACCCTGCATAGAATCAACATGTGGTAAGGATCACAGTGGGAGCATTTCTTTATACACCTGTAAAAATGTATTGTTTCTGTTTTAATAAGTAAATACTGGGTAAATCTTTGGAAGACCTCTGATTTTTGTATATGAATTTATGAACATTAAATATAATATAGTGACTAACTTTTTTGTTTTATGTTATTTATTGAAGGAGTAGAGGAATACACAATTGTAGTATGGTCTTAGTTTAATGTATGGAGGCATTTAGTTTCTAATTTTTTTTTTATTAGGATTTTAAAAATAAGATACAGATTTTTTTTATTAACAAAAAAAGATGTCACCATTAGGGAAAAAAATCAAGTATGTATAATCATATTGTCTTATTAAAAATGAGTAATAGAGTCTATCATCAGATAAATGATAATACTATTTTACATTTATGTTTTATGCATTTCACACAATATTTTTATGACGTTTGGCTTATTCACATTTTGCTGATAATTGAGGCTCAGCGAGGCTAAATAATATTCACAGTCCTATAGAGCAAAAAAATTAATCCCTATCCATTTTGGGGGTTATCTTTACACTTCTTCCATACACAATGTTCAGTATTCAATAAAAAATTATAAGATACACCAAAAAATGCAAAAAATAAATAGCTAACTAATTGTCAACAGTTAAAGCAAGTAAGAACTAGACTAAGAGATAATCCAGATATCAGAACTCTCTGACTGGGCCTTTAACATAACTGATTAGTATGTTAAATGATCTAGTGGGAACAGTGGACTACATACATGAACAGAAAAGTTGTTAACAGATGAAAACTTAAAAATAGATTCAACTGCAAATGCTAAAGTAAAGACGACAGCATTGAAGATGAAGAACTTCCTTGTTGGCTTATCAGCAGACTGGAAAGGGGTGAGGAAAGAATCAATTAGCTTGGAAATAGGTCAATAAAATTATTCAAACTAAAACACTAAGAGAAAAATGATATTTTCAGAAAAACGAGAACTGAAAGTTTACAACCAGTATACCTTCACTAAGGGAAGTTAGAAAATGTGTACTCCTGGCAAAACTGAATGATCCTAGAGTGAAGACTAATAAATAAGAAGAAATGAAGAGTCTGGCTTCAGGCCAAAGCCTATATGTGATCTTTCAAGCCCAGCTACAGGCAATTACAAAGGCTTTGCCTGGCAGGCCTCATAGGTGAAAACTATCCTCCCCACAACAGACTTAGTGCACAACCAGTGCACCCTACTTTTCTGAAGGGACTTGGACCCTCTAGGCCAGCCAGACTCATACACATGTCTGCATTCCTTGCCCAGACACCTCTATTTAGAGGCCTGGGGGTCTTGACTAAGACAGTTTTGTCTATGGTGACTCAGTTCTTTTCCACTTCTAGCCCTTTCCTCTGTCCCCCACAACACACACACACACACACACACACACACACACACACACACACGCACGCACACACTCCCAGGACTATAAAATGTCAGGAATCTTTTGTTCAGAGTTCTTGGCAGTAAGATGATTTCCCTCAATCCGCCTGAATGTCTGACCCTTACCCCAAGCAGTTTTGTGAGAAAAAATGGAACACTAGGGAGCTGGTGCTCATTTTTCCTCTTGCTTACAGTATCTCGGTAAGTGGGAAAGACTTGATTGTTACTGTCAGTTTGCCCCAGTTGATTACCTCAACCTGGCAGCTCGACAGAACTTAAGAGCAAAGAAAGTGGTAATCATTTTAACATGGACTAAATAAAACGATAATAATAGTGTGGTGTTTGAAAAGAAAGGTAGAAAGAAGAAAAATGAGTAGAAGAACAAAAAAAGAGAAGTTACTAGAATTAGTATTCTAAGGTTCTTGTATTGCTCTAGAAGAGAACAAAGATATTGTTAACTTCAGGTTTCACTAAGTTAGTATGAATGCTAAATTTTCTAGGCTAAACATAAAAAGTAGAGGTAGATTGTATAACAACAAAATAACCCCCCAAAAAATAATGGAATAGGAAAAAAAGGCTTAACAATTATAGTATTAACAAATATATTAACAAATAATACATTCAGTGACCACAATGACAATAATCAACTTTTTTAAAACTCTCATAAGTTTGGAAAATAAATGACTTAATAAAAAGAAGAAATGACCACTGAGTAACCCATGAATCACAGAAGAAATTGTAATTGAAATTAAAACATTTCTACAACTGAAAAACATTTAAAAAATCTATATTAAGACTTCCAGAATTAAGATAAGCAATTTCTTAGAAGCAAACTTATAGTTCAAATGCTAAAAATAAAGAGGCAAACTAATTAAGTTTAAGAAGAAAAAAGAAAAACAAACCCAAAGAATTAGGAAATAAATAACAAATATGAGTAAAATTCAGTGAAACAGACAACACATATTCAATAGTATTTTCTTTGAAAATACTAATAAAAGTGCTTATGGAAAACTACACCAATAATTTGGAACCTTTAATAAATGGAAATTTCTAGAAAAATATAAATTACTTAGGTTAGCTGATGGATAAACTGAATATCTTAATAACTCTAGAAACATTAAATAAATTAAAACACCAGTTTAAAATGTCCTCTCTTCCCCAATTCTTTGGCCCAGACATTTTACAAGCAAGTTCTACCAAACTTTGCATAAGGAATCATTCCAATTGTACAAAATTATTCCAGAGTAGAGAATATGGACTAATTCTCAACTCATTTTAATCTCGATTCTGATATCTAAAAACAATGCTAGGGCACTGGTCAAGGTAGCAGAATAGATAAAAGCTGTGCTTGCCTTCTCTCACAATCACATTAAAATTACAACTAAACTACAGGCCAGCCATCATTGGGAGTTACCTAAAGTCTACCTGAACAGAAATCCTACAACTAGAGACACACAGAAGAGGCCACCTAGAGACTGGGAGGGACAGAGATGCAAAATAGGCTTTGTCCCACACCATGTGTGGAAGTTGAAGATCAGGAGATATATCTCAGCTGCTGAGGTCTCCCCAGAAGAGTGAGGAGTCCCAGCCCTGTACGGGGCTCCCCAGCCCAGGGTTCCAGTACTGGGAAGAGAAGTCCCCACAAATTCTGGCTGTGAAAAAAGCGGAGATTGTGGCTGAGTGAGAAAGAGGGATGAGGGACTTGCCTCTTAAAGGGCCCATGCACAGACTTACTCAGTGACAGACTCACTCAATCTAAGCTCCAGCTCTGGGGCAGCAGCTTGAAAAGCACCAGGGAAACATGGGAGGAACTGAGTTGTCTGGCTTCGGTGTAAGGGCTGGAGGGGAAGCTTCCTCCCAGACAGAAGTGCTGACAAAGGGCATTGTTCTTTGTTGAACTTTCCCCTGCCCATCTTGCAGACCCAGGTGGCCACCATATCTGAGTCTCCATCAACATAGCTAACACTGGTAGCCTCACCATAGTAATTATCTGAGACCTCAATCCTCCCAAATTATGGACCTACCCAAATTGCTTCTGATGGATTTTCCATACAAATGGCCTGTCTTGAAGGCTCGTGTTGCAGACTTTCCTAAAATCTCTCAAAGTTTCACAGAACCTAAACAAGTAACGTCTGTCCTCGGCATGCTCCGTACCTCATGCTGAGCAGCCCCACACCTGGCACTCATGGCAACAAGCCTCAGTTTGTAACTTGTCCTCTTGGGGCACTTCCAAGCCCAGTGTGGGTGGTGGACATCTGTGGATTACCTGGTGGCTCATGCCAGGTGGTCCTGGACAGAACACAGCAGGAGTTGTATTTAGCTTGTGGCAGGGCCTCTCCCAGGAGGCCCCAGCCTATATGCCCAGTGTCCAGCTTTGATCTGAGCCAGAGCACCACCCAGCATCACATCTGAGGATGACATACTCACAGGGCAGATAGGACAGGCATCAGAGCCCTGCTAATGTGAATCCTGCTCTGTAGGGTCAGCATCTGCATAACAGTTCCTCCACTGGTTATGTATAGTCATCACTATCATCACAACCACTCAACCTGAGGGGCAATCTCTCTCACTAACAAGCAAACAGCAACCAAGACTCAACTACAATAGCAGGGCACACACAACCCATACAAGGGATATACCTGGAGCACTTGGCTCAGGTGACTAGGAAAGATTGTGCCACTGGGACTCAAAGCACATCTAATATATAAGGCCACTCTACTAAGACTGGGAGACATAGCAATCCTACATAATACATAGAAACAAACACAAGTAGGTAGCCAAAACAGGAAGGCAAAGAAACATGTCCCAAAGGAAAGAACAGAACAAAGCTCTAGAAAAAGAACTAAACAAAACAGCAGTTAGAAGAATGCTCAGTGAACTTAGGGTAAGAATAGATGAATTCAGTGAGAACTTTAACAAAGAGATTTAAAAAAAAAAAACATAAAAAAGAACCAATCAGAAATGAAGAATACCTTAGGAGAAATTAACAGTAGATTAGATGAAGCAGAGGATAGAATCAGCTATTTAGAAGATAAGGTAGCAGAAAACACCCAATCAGAAGAGCAACAAGCATACAAACATTCATATCATAAGGATATCAGAAGGAGAACAGCGAGAGCAAGGAATTGAACATCTATTTCAAAAACTAATGACTAAAACTTCCCTAACCTAGTGAAGGAAATAGACATACAAGCCCAGTAAATGCAGAGTCCCAAACAAGATGAACCTAAAGAGGCTCACACCAAGATACATCATAATTAAAGTGCCAAAGGTTAAAGACAAAGAGAGAATCTTAAAAGCAGCAAGAGAAAAGCAGTTAGTTACCTGCAAGAGAGCTCCCATTAGACTGTCAGCTGATTTCTTAACAGAAACTTTATAGGCCAGAAGGAATTAGCACCAAATATTCAAAGTGATGAAAAGCAAGGACATACAACCAAGATTAGTCTACCTAACAAAGTTATCATTTAGAATCAGAAGACAGATAAAGAGATTCCTAGAGAAGAAAAAGCTATGGAGTTCATCATCACCAAGCTAGTACTACAGAAATGTTAGAGAGACTCCTTTAAAAAGAAGGAGGGGAAAAGAAAAAAAAGATGGAAAATATGAATAATAAAATGTTAATAACTATATATCTAGCAACACTTACTTTAAATGTAATGGATTAAATGGTCCAATCAAAAGATAGGGTGGCCGAATGGATAAGAAAACAAGACCTTTACATATGCTGCCTACAAGAGACTTACTTCAGATTGAAAGACACACATAGACTGAAAGTAAAGGGATAGACAATTATGTTTCATGAAAATGGAAACAAACAAATAAAAAGCTGGGGTAGCAATACTTATACCAGACAAAATAGACTATAAGACAAAAGCTATAACGAGACAAAGAAGGACCAAGTAATCCCACTTATGGGTATTTATCTGAGGAAACACACTACTTCGAAGGGACATGTGCATCCATATGTTCATTACAGCATTATTTACAACAGCCAAGATATGAAGGTAACCTGGGTGTTCATTAATGGATGAATGGATAAAGAAGAGATGGTGTGTGTGCATGTGTGTATTTATAATATGGAATATTATTTCAACAAAAAATAATGAAATTTTGCCACCTGCAACAACACAGATGGAACTAGAGGGTATTGTGCTGAGTAGAGTAAATCAGACAAAGACAAACATTATATGTGGAATCTGAAGAACAGGATAAACAAACAACAGAAACAAGCTCATAGATAGAGCAATTTGATGGTTGTCAGATTGAAGGGTTGGGGGAATGGGTGAAGAGGGAGGGGATTAAGAGGTACATATTGGTAGTTACAAAGTAGTCATGGGGATATAGAACATAACATGGAGGATATAGTCAGTAGTATTGTAATAACTATGTATAGTGTTGGATGAGTACTGGATTTATTGAGATGATCACTTCATAAGTTATATAAATGTCTAATCACTGTATTGTACACCTGAAACTAATGTAATGTTGTATGTCAACTATTATTGAAAAATACAAATATAAAAATTCAAAATGGGAAAAAAATTTTAAACAGTAAAAAACAAATAAGGATAACGTAGGAAAAATCTCACAGGCCAATTTCACATGGTCATAGATGAAAATAAGCAAAATAATAAACCATATCACTGAATAAAAGGGAAATAAATGACAAAGTTGAGTTTATGCCAGATATGCAAGATTGATTTGTCATTTAAATATCAACTAATGTAATTCATTTCCTTAACAATTTAAAGGGGGAAAATTATCATCTCTAGATGCAGAAAAAGTCATATAAAATCCAAAATCCATTTATGTTAAAAATTAAAAAGGATATTTTTAATCTGATTTTTTAAAATCTACCAAAAAAGTCAAGAAATATCATAATGTGGGATACTAAAACTAATTTTTCAAAGATAAGAAGTAAGATAAGGTTGCTTACTGGAACAATTTCTATTAAATAGTGTCTTAATGTCTTAGCCAATGTTGGGGGCTGGAGGAGTATAAGCAATGAAAAGGAAGAAAGGAAACATTTTATTTGTAGATAAATATGATTGCTCATGTAGAAAATTCAAAAGAATCTACAAAAATAATCAGAATTAAAAACAGTTTTAAGAAAATTTCTCAAGAAAAAAATCAATAAATATAATGAGAAGCATTTCTATACAAATATTTAGAATATACAACCAAAAAGATATCATTTACACTAGCATAAAATAATACAAAATGTCTAAAAATAAATTTTATAAAAAGATGCGTAAAATTCTTTTAAGGAGAAAATGATAAAACTTTATTGAAATAAATTAAAATAGAACTAAGTAATTGGAGAACTGTACCAAGTTCATGTTTTGGAAGACCCAAAATTAAAGATGTCCATTCTCCCCAAATTTATCTATAGAGTCGATACAATCTCAATTAAAATTTTACAGTGAGATTTTTGCATTTGCATTCTCTGTTTTAGTTTGTTGGTTTGTTTAATGTGTCAAGCTGATTCTAAAATGTAATTGAATGAAAGGATTAAAAATAGCCAACCATTTTTGAAAAAGGAAATAAAAGTAGAGGATCATTGCTGACATTAATATGATTGCCACATATTTTCTATATTTTTTCTAGAGAAAGACTTCACCTGATATTTTGTATTTGGTATTACCATATGCTTTTGGCAAGGAAACATCAGCAAAGTGGTTACTTCAGGTTGGAAATTTCAAGACCCAGTATATGATATGCCACACTCTATCTTACCCCCATGGCAAATGACTGTGTTCCAGATACTGTTTGTTCCAGGACCCTAGATCCAGGATGATGACCACACATGGCAGAACTTCCAGACCACCCATAGTAGACAAGAAGCATGAATAAGAAATGAATTAATATTATCTTAAGCCAGTGATAATTTGGTGGGAGTTTTGTTAGCACAGCTGATATTAACTAATTTTATCTTACCTTGACAGATATTGACTTATTATCAACCTGTAGTATTTGAGATAGCATGGCATTAGCACAAGGATAGATAAATAGATCAGTGGAACAGAGTCCAGATCCAGAACTGCATACCTATGCAGACTTGATTTATGGCCAGGTTAGTATAGAGGATCAGCAAAAAAGATAGACTTTAGTAAATACTAGAACAATTATCTGTTTAAGTAAACAGTTAAATTGAATTCCTACCTCATACCTCCTCTGTAAAGTCTTTTGTTGGGAACAGTTTGAAAACAAGTGACTGAATCACTTCCCTAACTTAAGGGCATGGTTCTCTGAAACCTATCTGAAACACCAAGAATAGTGCCCAGTCCATAATAGGTCCATCATAAATGTCCCTTGATTGGAAAATGTAAGCTACTTCTATCTCAAGGCAAATATATTTCTCAGTTTCTAGTCATTTCTCCTTTTCTCCTTGAGGAAATGATAGAAACAAGATGAAAATTCCCAGCATGGAGCCCTGTCAAGAGAGCTAACTGGGTGCCGGTGGAAAGTCCTGGAATTCTCTCAATGGAAGAGAATGAACTTCAGCAGGAAATACAAAAACTACCAAAGAGGGAGGTCTTTGTCAAAGTTGTACTTTAGGTGGTCCCATTTGTATCCTACCTTCACAAAAGGAGATAAGAAGCCATAAGTGGAGACTTGGATTGGAAGGCACCACCCAGAAACCCACACAGGCCACAACTCCCGTGAAAATGGCCCCAGAGAAACGAAGATTTTTCTGAGTAATGCTGGTTGTGCTGCTTACAGGATATCTTCCAACTCAATCCAAAATCTAGTCACGATCAAATTCATGCTGGATTGAGAAATGTAGCCCATCCAGATTCTTTAATCAAGCTCTGTGAGGTAGAACTACAGCAGCACTTTAAGGTTAATTTTACCCACATGCTGAGGCTAAACCCTCTGAGTACTCTACTTGATAGTCCATGGATTATAAGGTCTTTCTCTCTGACCAGAACAAACTATTTTTTTCTTTGTTCGAGCTTCTAATATTGTCTCTTCTAGTTGTTTCAGCTGTTTTTTCCCCAGCCTCTGATAGTTTCCTTCAACATGCACTGATCAGTACTCGGCTGAAGACCTAAGGGAAGGGTGGAGAGAGCCTCTACAGGTCTCTGGCACTCTCATTCTGTGAAGCTCTCTCCTTTCTAAGACTGTGTCCCATGAACTCTAACTGCCTTGACCTCCCTAGATATTCAGAGTGCTCTCTTCAACTCATGGTGTTTGCTTGGTTCTGTTAGGATTTCCCTTACCTGAACCACAGCTGGAAACTCTCTCAAGGCAGTAAACTAGGGCCATCAAAGGGCTCACCTCATTTGTTTTCTGTCTCTTGGGGACCACTGTCCTTGATTTCTTGATGTCTGGTATCTTGAAACTGTTGAGTCATACATTTTATTTGTATTTTTAATTGTTTCATACATCCAGACAAGTCTGACCCCTGCACTCCTACTTGGCCAGAAGTGGGTGTCAAGTGACTAATTT
Organism: Eidolon dupreanum; assembly: GCA_028627145.1. Classification (NCBI taxonomy): domain Eukaryota; kingdom Metazoa; phylum Chordata; class Mammalia; order Chiroptera; family Pteropodidae; genus Eidolon; species Eidolon dupreanum. The sequence continues at coordinate 26,677,398 of CM053511.1, read as the reverse complement.
TTGTCTAAAGTGTACACCCACATTCTTTTAATATTTTGTACACTTTGATTCATTCTTTTCTTACTACCTGATTCCAGTGTAGATACTAATGGATTTCATGAACTGTCCAAAGACCGAGTGAAAATTGATGGTATTTATGAATTATCAGAGTCCAAGGATAATCTATGATTTCTCTGGTAATCATTCTATGGCCTTTTGAACCAGTTTCTTCCATTTCCTTCAAGATTAGTGGAGGAGCGTTCCTCAGTAAGAGCAGAGCTACCCTCCCAACCTCCTCCTCCCTTTGCCTCAGAGCTACTGTGCTTTCTGCTTGTTGGCTCTGCACAACGTCTTTAGATAGTTCCCACAGGTTGTGGAGTCCGAAGTAAGTTCCATTTTGAATTCTCCACTCATCACTCCCTCTACCTCTTCCACTCACTCCACAATTTTAAACTTCAGAGCAACTTTGAAAATCTGTCACAAAGTTGTATTCTAGTCTCATATTCCCACCAGTTGGCAAAAGTGTCATTTTCTCCCCCACCTACTGCCTCCTGAGTCACTGTACCAACTTATTCCTTTCAGGAAGCTAAATCCTTCCTCTACACCCACCTTCTGCATAAGCTTTGGGATTGTACCCCCCACTGCCTATATCTTGGAAATGGTTCTAAGGAAATGAATCTTATTTCATCTCTTTGACTTTTCCCATAAGATTGTCTATTTCCCTGAAAAAAAATTATAGAGGGCCCAATGATAGCAGAAAGGGCCCATTTCTTAACTGGGCCATTTAATGCTGCCTTACTAGGGAAGTATAGAGGGACAGAGTCAGGGGACAATGTGAATATGTGCAAGTGGGGGAGTGTGTTGGTGAGGGTGGGTATCAGTAGCACTAACAGTAAGGGAGATATGGAAAAGGGCAGGAGAATTGGGAAAATATAAGAGTGGAAGAAGAAATAAATACGAAGAAAGAGAGGGGCATATAGAGTTTTTCTCATGAGAACTCTACCTGTGCGTCATAATTTTTTAAGTCTGATATAGCTATAGGCATTTTAAAGCATAATTCCCCCGTTTTCCATAAATCATTGTAAAAGGAACTATTTGTCTGCTAAGAAATGATGAATCATTTGAGTGGTGGCCTATTTCCTGTGCATGTAGTAGCTTTCCAATTTAGGGTCAAGTTGCTTTTCTAATTCATTTGTTTGAGTAGATTTAAGTGTGAACTGAGAAGAGAAACTCACTTAAATATTGTATAATGTTAAAAGGGTGAATTCTGTAACAGGAGAAGGGGGGATTAGAGGGGAAAAAGGTTGACTGCTGACTTTGTCCTTCACATTGTTAAGATGTGGTGTTGAGGGTTCTAGTGTATCTGGGAATGATTTGGAGTTTAAGTTCCCTGAGTGTCCCACCTTCCTCACCATAAATACACAAATGACACCAAGAGTGTTTTGACAATCCTCACACGTCATACTACATGCATTTTGTTGTCATGCAGTCCTACTTGCTCAGTATGCATCCTTTATAATAATATGAGATGCTTTCCATTTACTTTGAGTAAATATCAAACAGATTTTGATATCTACATCTCATGAAATATACATCCTCCCTAACTGTGCCCAAATGATTAATTTACTGCTATTGGATTATTAGCATAAAAATCTCATCACAACACAAGATAAAAATGTTATCACTAATTGCCATTTGAAGTGAAGAATGTTTTTTGCATAGAAATTAATGATGCATGCTTACTTCTCAATTCTCTGTTAAATCAGAAAACCCAAGACTATTTTGGAGCAGAAAGAAATTACCTTTGATGTGTTTTGTTTTGTTTTGTTTTATCTCCCTTAGATGAGCCAGAGTTCAGCAAAGCTATGGTTAATGGAGCTTTGTACTCAAATGACACAGGTGAATTCAGCTCTCATCTGATTAAATCTTCCAATAAATCAATTACTCAACTTCAGGTAAAGACCTCTTCCCTGGACGTTAGGGTCTCCCTGGGGCCCTGAGACTTGACAAATAAATACTCATATATTTGCAGCATATCTTAAGAGTGCTCAAGTCCTTAATACCATTGGTGGCCTTTCTAGTTTCCCTCAACCAGCCATACAACTATAGATGACCTTATTCTCTTTTCCAGGTTTAAAAAAAATTTAGCTGTGCCATAGATCTTGATGATAAAGTCACTTCCTAGTCCTCTTATTTCTCTTAATTCTAAATACCAACCAGGCTATCCAGAGAGTGTAACGGAACATGAATTATCCTGGAGTTTTGCCTTGCCATCCAAACCATCATCACGATTATCGCTAATACCCATCCTGGGCCAATTATACTGCTAAGAACTTTATACTATGCATTTTCTCTTTTAATCTTCATCTGATGCAGTGAGGTAGGTTCTATTTTAATCCACATTTTAGGGATGAGAAAGCCCGGATATATAGCTCATAAGTAAATTTTCCAAGGTCACGGAGCTAATAAAATGTGGCTGGAACCTACAAAATTCAAACCCACATATCTCCCTGAGACAAACATAAATTCTCTGATTGGTGATCCTACTAACCTTGATCATGTGGATACATCCAGTCTAATGGGCACATTTTTATTTCTAGGAATAGAAAGTGGGGTTTGAACAGTGCCATGCTTTCACCCAAGAAAGAGGAGCCTTGTGCTCTTAGAGGTTCCTACATATCACAAACACACACCAAAAATAAATTTATTAACGGATATATCGGGCTTCTGTCACCAGGAATCTGGTGCTCAGGACTGTACAGATGGGTCAAGACCAAGCATCCACTATCAAGCTAGTGCTGTTTAGGATCCAAAGAAACAGTGCTCCTCAGGTCCCACCTTTGAGAGAGACTGTATCTGAATGTTGTGAACATAGACACTGCCTTGGAGCTCAGAGAAGGTCTGAGGAGCAAAAGTACTCACGAAGAAAAGACAAATTCATTACCTTGTCAAAGCTTTCCTCTCAGAGAGCATGAACACAATAGATTTTTGCATAATGAAGTATTGTTCCCCTGAAGTGTTAAACATCTATTTTCTTAATTCCCATCAAGTTCTAGTTTGCGTTCTGAAAGTACTCATAAATAGGTATGGTATTCATTCACAACAGTTGTATGTTGTGGCACATTGCATTATTTAATATTTGTGATATTAAATAATTTGTATTCCTCATAGATCTGAGTATCTGTTGGTCTAGGCATAGCAGTTTTAAAATCTAATATTCATAGCTTATATTGGCAACTAGGTGGACATTTCATACTAGAATTACAAATAGTTTTATTTTTGTAAAATTAATATTTAACACATTTTAAAATTTAAATATTTTTATTTAAAAATTTGATATTCATTAATTCTAATTTATATTTCTCTTTAAAGCAATAGTTAATTGTTAACATTATTAATTGTGGTAGGACACACATAACATAAAATTCACCATCTTAACCATTTTTAAATGTACAGTTCAGTGACATTAAATACATCTATGTTTTTATGCAACCATCACTACCATCCATCACCAGAACTCTTTTATCTTGCAAAACTGAAACTCTAATTAAATAGTAAACACCAATTAAACAATAACACCCCATTACTCTCTGTCCCCAGCCCCTAGCAATGACTCTTTTACTTTTTGCCTCTGTGAATCTGACTGCTCTATGTACATTATATAAGTCAAATCATACGGTATCCTTTTACTGTCATTTCCCTTAGCATAATTTCCTCAAGGTTCATCCATGATGTAGAATGTGTCAGAATTTCTTTCCTTTTTAAGCCTGAATAATATTTCATTGTATGTTTACCACATTTTGTTTATCCATTTATCCATCAGTATTGATGGACATTCGGGTTGATTCCACTTTTTGGCGATAGTGAATAATGCTGCTATGAACATGAGAATACAAATATCTCTTCTAGATATTGCTTACATTCAACTGTGGAATTGCTGGATTTTATGGTAATTCTATTTTTGCTTATTTATTTATTTTTTTGAGTAACTGCTGTATTCCACAGTGGTTGCACCATTTTACATTCCCACCAACAGGGCACAAGGGATCCAATGTCTACACATCCTCACCAACACTTCTTATTTTTTTTTAATAGCTGCCATCTTAATGGATGAAGTAGTAACTTATCATAGTTTTGATTGACATGTGTCCCATTTTTGAATTAGGTTGTTTGATTTTGTCATTGAGTTGTAGGAGTTCTTTCTAATACATTCTGAATATTAGCCTAGAAATGTGATTTGCAAATATTTTCTCCCATTTCATGGGTTATTACCTTTTCATTCTATTGATTATGTCCTTTGATGAAGAAGATTTTTATATTTTGATGTAGTCCAGTTTATTTTTTCTTTTGTTACTTTTTCTTCTGGTGACTTATCCAATAAATCATTGCCAAATCCAATATTATGATGTTTCCCTATGTTTTCTTTAAAGACATTTATAGTTTTAGCCCTTACATGTCGATCTTTAATCCATTTTGTAATTTTTACATTTAGTATAAAGTAAGGGTCCAACTTCATTCTTTTGAGTGTGAATATTCAGTTTTTCTAACAATATTTGTTAAATAAACTATTTTTTCTCTATTGCATGTTGTTGGTACCCTTGTCAAAAATAATTTAACTACATATAATAGAGGGCTTATTCTATGTTCTCTTCTATTCTATTGATCTATGTTTGTTTTTATGCTAATATCACACAGTTTTGATTTACTATAACTTTATAAGTTTGGAAATCAGTAAATGTAAGACCCCTTTAACTTTGTTCTTTTTCAAGATTGTTTTGACTATATTGAGTCCCTTGAGATTTCACATGAATTTTAGAATGGATTTTTCTGTTTCTGTGAAAAACACTAGTAGAATTTTGATAGAGATTATATTGACTCTGTAGATCACTTTGGGTAGTGTTGACATCTTAACAATAATAAGTCTTCCAGTCCACAAATAAGGGATGTTATCTTAGTATGGGCTGCTATAATGAAATACCATCGACTAGATAGCTTAAACAGATATTTATTACTCACAGTTCTGGATGCTGGGGTGTCCAAGATCAAGGTGACAGCAGGTGCAGATTAAATTCTTGGTAAGGGCCCTCTTCCTGTCTTGTATGTAGATGCCTTTGTGATCTCTTCTCACATGGTCTTTCCTTGTTGTGTGTTCATGAAGAGATATTATGTCTCCTTCTTTTTATAAGAGCACCAGTTTCATTTAGAGGTCCCGACCCTCATGACCTAATCTAACTTTAATTAATTCCCAAAGGTCCCACCTCCAAATACCATCAATATTAGAGACTAGAGCTTCAACATATGAATGGAAGGAACACAAACATTCAGCCTATTGCAGGTAGCTTCATATTTATTTCCGTCTTCAATTTCTTTCAGCAATATTTTGTAGTGTTCAGTGTACAAGTCTTTTGCCTCCTCAGTTAAGTTTATTCCTAAGTATTTTATTCTTTCTGATGTTATTGTAAATGGAATTGTTTTCTTAATTTAGTTTTCAATTTGTTCATTGTTAGTGTATAGAAATGCAGCTAGCTGACTTTTATGTGTTGATTTTGTATCATGAATCTGCTAAATTTGTTTATTAGTTCTGACAGTTTATTTGTGGAAGCTTTAGAGTTTTCTACACATAAGATCATGTCATCTGTAAACAGGTAATTTTACTTCTTCATTTCCAATTTGGATGCCTCTTATTTCTTTTTCTGGACTAGTTGCTCTGGATAGAATAGTTAACTTTGAATATTTTAGAAGATAAATAATTTTCATGAAAACATATACAAAATGTTTTTAATTTTTTACATTTAAATTTACATTTTTATTAAATATATTTAAATGTTTAATATTTTGAATACAAATGCATTTTTAGTCCTTTAAAAAGAACATTACTTTCAGCAGAATACAAATTATGTGAAAATTTTGACTATAAGAACACAATTCATGAGCTTGCTGACTTGAAGACAGAAAAATAAAGTTTATGGAATACGTATATAATAAATTGTGAATTATGCATACTTTTATTATTTGTCCAAACATTACAAGCCCAATAATAGAATACCCAGGCATGGGAAATATTAATTAAATTCAACTATCTTTGATATTTTTCTGACTTTTATTCATTAAAAATGTATATACTTGTCAAAGCAGTATGCTATAACACATTTAATTTAACAGTTTGTTGGTTTTCATTGATAACTTAAATATTTAGGCATATTTTAAAATTTCTCTCTCACAATTAAGAAGCCCAAGAATAGCGAGTTCAGTCTGGCCTGCAGCTCTGTGCATTCCTTGCCCAAAGTCATGCAAACATTAGGGACAGACAGGTTTGAAAGTGCAAATCCAGTGGACTTCTTATCTAGGAAAGTTACTCTGATGAGATAACCGCCTCCCTACACTACAGCCAGAACACTATTTACACGTTACAAAGCTAATTATGTACTCCCCTGCTTGGGGCCCTTTGGTAGCTTCTCTTTGCACTTATGATAAAGTTCATAAAATGGAAGGTTTTGCATGTTCTAGCCCTGTCTTCCTTTCTAGTCTTTGTTTATAAACACTCCTCTTTTCACTCTGGCCACATTGGCTTCTGTTCTAGTTTTTCCAACATATCCCCTCCTGCCCAAAAGCCTCTGCACATGTGTTTCCTTCTCCTCATGATGTTCTTCCCTTACCTTTTTCTTTGTTTAGTTAACTGTGCCTATCCATTGGTCTCATCCCCTAGATCCCTTCTTCTGGGAAGCCTCCTTTGAATCTTTAGACTAGATAGATCCCAATAATAACAAAAATAATCATTATTTTGATGGTCATGCATAAAGACTAGGATTTACTGTTTGCTCTCCAATAGGCAGAGAGGTAAGCACGTGTATTAACTCTTTTTATTCTCCCAACTTCTCTCCCTCCATTTTTACAAATAAACAGTCAAGATTTAGATAAGTCACCTTCACATAGTCACATTATTAATGTGAGGTAGACCCGAGATTTTAATGAAGAGTATCTAACCCCAAAGCCTATATATTTAGCCCCAATGACACATTGGTTTTCTCTGTTAGGGGTCCTTATTCATGATTTGTTCATTCACTCCAGATATTTATTAAAGTTCTCCCATGTGCCAGTCACTGCAAGGCACTGAAGGTATAATAGTGAGCAGCAAGACAGATAAGGTCCCTGTACTCAAGGGTATTTGTTCTGGTGGAGGAACAAGACCATAAAAAGTAAAAATAAACAAACAAGATAATGTCAATAGAGGAACTGAACAGGTTTAGTGATAGATAGTGGTGAGGGAGGCCTCCTATTGACAGGATGAGCTCAGATAGATGATCTCTCTAAAAAGGGAACATTTGAGCTAAGTCCTGAAGGCTGATGGGATAGAGATAGATAATCATCCTTCAAAGTCCATTCTACCTTTTTTTTATGGTAACAGAGCCCCCAAATTTTAGCTAGATTATATTCTGCCATCCCACCTTGTAATTAGGTGTAGCCATGTGACTGAGTGCTGACAATGGATTATAACTGGAAGTGAGAGGAGAAATTTTCTGGAAGTCTCCTAAAGGGAATCCAGGGGAATGGGCATGCTCTTCTCCTCTCATCCGCTTTCCTGATGGAAGGTTGAAACAGCTACGGATAATTTGGATTATGAAGTGAATTTGGGAATGGAAATCACACACAGTAGAGAAGCAAACAGGGTCTCTGATATTGTGGAGTACCATATCAGCTCTGGACTGACTCCCTCGGACAAACTATATTGAAGTCATACTTCCTACTGAAAGACAACTGGACTTCTTTATGATTCTGATTCTGAAGATTTAATGCTGCTACTTGTGAAGTGTAGACTACAAGTGTCATGTACAAGCTTTCAGCCACAGTAGTGATTGACTAAACATCCTCAGGAAGTCATTAGAGACCCCTTTGGTTGCCCCTGACTCCTAATCGCAGGAAATGGCTATTTTCTCTTTCTCTCTGGATGACTTTGAAAGGCGTTTGGAAGGTGTTTGGCATGTCTGAAGAGCCACTCACTCGATCACATGGTAAATGCCAAACTGACATACATAAAAAACCACCAAAATGCAGACCTCTGAGAAATGCCTCTGTGACATATTAGTAATTTCACAAACACATTCAAAAGCTCAGATAAAGCTTTTGATGTTCCTGATCTTTGTACTTCCAAATTGTGGCTGAGCAAACAGAAATTATCAGTCTTCTTTGAACCCTTGGAAGTGGTGAAATTGCCTAAATCAGTTTGTTGACTATTTTCTGACTTCCAAAGGTCATGGAAGGTTTTTGTTTGTTCATCCTTCCAGAAACACTTTCACATTCTCTTCTAAGTTCTCTTGTTCTAGGAAATTTAAATCCATAATTTATCAGTGTGACATGAAAGTTTGAATTCCTGATAAAGACTTGGACAACTTTTCTAAAGACAGAAAATGATTTTTGAAACAGTTGTATAAACATTCTATTAGGAAGTAGTAAATAGAACTTATCAGCATGGAGGTAAATGAGTAAGGTCAGAAAATAATTCTCTCAGCAACATATTTAAGACTCGTGAAATTCTAAATGTGTTATAACTCCAAAAAATTCTGTGTAAAATCCAGGGTGCTGAGGTTAGTATATTACCGTGTATGTAAACTGGGGGTTGACCATGACTATAAGAGATAGATGATTTTGTACTTGTTTTTCAACAATTTTTAACTCAGTAATCAGGACTCAAAATAGACTCACACTCTTCATGGTAAGGAAGATACCATGGGAGTTACTATGTGTGGAGAGGAGTTAAGAGGCTGAGCGTTGGGGCCTCCACTGTAGTTATGACCTTCTTAATCAGGATTCCATAGGTAAGTGACAGAAATACATTTCAACTAATTTCAGTTAAAAAAATGGAATGGAAAAATATTGAGGTATTATGTGAACTCAAGGTCTTGGGTATAGCAAGGCTTCAGGAATTGACCTAGAGACTGATTCCTGCACAGCAGCTCTTCCCAACCTTTTCCACCTCACAAAAGTTATATTATTTCTATGGCCCATAGGGATAAAATAAGGAGGCTACTCCATGCAATTGAAAGTGACTTACTCCTTGGCATACAGATCAGCCACACAGATAAAGCTTTTTAGTCTCCCAATTTCCAAGTTCTTAGGAAATAATCACGGTCAATATTTATTGAGTCCTTTTTTTGTGTGGCAGGCACTGTTCTAAACACCACATGCATTTTATTCACTCATTAAATCTTCACACGATCCTATAAGGCAGCTATTATATTTTCCTATTTTATAGACAAGAAAGCCTAGGTACTTAGAGAGTAAACCATGTACCTAAGGTCATGAAGATGGTGGTGGAGGGAGGGTTTGAATTTACTTTGGCTTCAGTTTCCCTTAACCCTCTGCTATAGTGCCTCTATTGGGCACTAAAGCCATCTGTAAAAGGAAGTGAATTGACTGGGAAAGCTTGAGTTAGTTGCCTACCCCTGAACCAATCAATGATGAGAAGTGGGTGGGATCATGCTGTAGAAATCATCTTGATCCTTCTGTTACACCCTGTGGAAGGAGGGAGGAAGGAGCAAATCCTAGCAAAGGAGTTCTTGACAGACGTTCATAAGGGTTATCTTCCTCCCCTTCCTCATCCTCTTTCAGGGGCCCAGGATTGACTTAATTAATCTCTTCATTTAATAGCACACTATCATCATTATGCATCTCTTGCTTTATTTATTTCATCTTATTTCTCTTCTCCACTCTCATTTTCTCCCCATCTCCAAAAAAACCATTCTACTTTGTTTGATAGGAATCATTTTATTTTCTATATATGTGTCCTTATATAATGCATATTGTTTTGTGTACATGCATTTTTAATTCACATAACTGACCTTGGACTACAAGTCCCATTCTGTGTCTTCCTTTTGCCACTCAGTCTTACATTTATAAGATCTATCCATGTTGTCATCTTGCCGGCCCATTGCTTCTGACAACAGCTTATACTCTATGATGTGCTTTTCCCCCAACCTGTGTTTTGTCCAGTCATGGACTAGTGGATTCTATGAATCACTTCATCCAACTTGGGAGCCCCTTCATTTGGAAAGGCCCTTCCCTGCCTAGTGGAGTGTCCCCCATGTATGCTCCCGCAGTCTTCCATGTTTGCCTCTATCAGGACAGAGGCCACAGAGCAGCTTGGTTAAAAGTGCAGGATCAGGGGAAGACTGCACTAGACTCAGAATCCTGTTTCTTCCACTTACAGCTAGATCACACAGCCTCTTGTTGCCTCTACCTCTTTGTCAGCAAAATGTTAACTACTCAAGGAATTGTTGTGAAGATTAAATAAGAAAAATCTTTGGAAAGTGCTAACAACAGTGCCTGGTACAAATTAAGTGTTATTTGTACCTACTTTAATAACATTTTTTACATGTATTGGAATGGTCCATTTACCTGTGAGTCTCCACTACCAGATTATTAAATCTTTGAGTCCAAGGTCCTTGACTTTTCCAGAGCCTCACACATTGCAAGAACCCAGTGCATGCTTGTGACATGATGCTCTCTAACTCACCCTTGAGTCTGACATAGCTGCATGATTTGTACCTAGAAACCAACTGGGTTGAGGAGAGGCTCAGATAGAATAGGCTGGAGACACACCTTTAGAAGGAAGAACTTTCCTGGAGCTAAAATACTGTGCAATAGAAAATACAGCATCAGCTGCTGCATACAGCCAGGAAGGTCAACAGTTCACCCTTGGCTGGAGCATGGCCAGGAGCCAGCTCATGGCCTTATGTCAACACTTCCTGGCTTCATGAGTATGCCTCAGTATCCTCATCTGTAAAACAGGACTAATGGCATCTACCTCGTAGGGTTATCCTGAGGATTATGTGAGGAAACAATTATCAAGTGCTTAGAAGAGTGTCTGGTTTGGCCTCAGTTGGGAATAAATGTTAGCTCTTCTTAGTATGATTATCACCAAACTGATTACTCTTACAAATAGAGTTGAAAGATGTCACACTCATTTTCTTTCTTGTTTTGGGATCTTTGAATTTTTATTTTTTCATCTGTATGTTTACTTTTGTTTTATTTATTTATGACATTCTTTTGGGAATTATTTGTCAGCAGGTTTTATTTTGGAAGGTTCTAGCCCTTTTCCCTTAGCCTCAATATACGTGACCCTGAACTCACAGGTGGGCAGTATAGCTTCTCTGTCTTTGAAAGCTTCCTAAGGACAATATCACTCTCAGGTTGGACATTCTCTGAAATCCCACTTTCCAGCAACCTATAGTCAGATAGTCCCAGGAATACAACAAGGCACCATTTGCAATCACAGAACACACATAAATGGTAATGAATTTGATTCTTTTTGTGTAAAAAAATAATAATAAAGGGGAGGAAGAATGAGGAAATCAAACACAGGTCCAGTAGGATTACCCTCAGAGTAATAAGCCTTTCCCATTAGCTTTCTAAGCAACTTTTAGGCTGCTGCTGTGCTGCAGAAAGACTCTTTTAAAAAATGCTTTAGTTTCATTCGTGGAAAGAAGCCCTCAGGGCGAATTACTGGCTGCTCTACATTAGAGGCCTAGCTATAAGAACCATTAGCTATAAAAAGAAAGGTTAATTATGAGAACTCCATGGCCTAAGACGAGGGGTTTCTAGTGACTCACTGTGAGGGGGCTAATCAGAAGGTCACATTTGGTGGCAACAGCCCCCTCCGGGCAAAGGTTTACTGGGGAGTCTGATACCATGTGCAGTGTTTGGGCTTGTGTGAGGACCAGGAGGACTGTTTGTGTTGGGGTTCATTAGCCGTGGAGATTATTGCCCATAGGGATCACTAACTAGTGACTGGAGAAAGGGGGCAAGAGCAAGAGGAGCTGGTGAGATGCAGCAAAAGCTCTCATTCTATAAAATTAGGAACTTGGTGAAACTCCAAACAGACTTCGTCTAGGGCTAGTTCCCTGATCCATGAGGATTACAAAGTAGGTGTAGACAGCATTTTACCAGATCTTACCTCCCACTCTGATCCATTCCCAATGATTCTGCATTTAGCTGTGCCTTAAAACATGCTCACATAAGAAGCACTTATTTCCAAGACATTGCATTAGTCTGTCTGGGACAGCTTGCCTGATAGTGTATTTAAAGGCTAGCATTTCATGTATGTGGAGACAGTTTCCCACCCGACAGGTCTTGCCTTCATCATTTTTTGTGCTGAGTAGAAAGGTGATATACTTGTCACCTTCTGCAGAGATATGTCACAGGAGCAAACAATACCAATGCTTATAACTCTCCTGGTTTGTTCTGAATTAGGAATAATCTATATGGCTGGTATAGAGCAGAAGAGAAAGAATAGAGAGGGAGAGAGAGGAGTAGATGAGAAAACAGATTCTTGAGAGTACCAGCAGGGTTGTAATCTTGTTCGTTGCTTCTAGGCACTGCTGACTGCAATTTGCCTCTGACTCATCTGTATTGAATGCTCACTACAGCCCAGGCACCATGCTAAACACTGTAGGTGAATTAGCTTATCCTCCCAACAATCTACGAGGGAGGTACTATTTATACTTCACTGTTTTCTAAAGGAGTAAATGGAGGCACAAAGAAACTTGTGTGGGGTCATATACTTTGCCAATGGTTGAACAGTCTAAACTACTCTACTAAGCTGCTTGAGCTCTGAAAGTGGTTTGTCTTAAGCATAGAGCCTGGCACAGAGTAGACAAAACACTTTTATTTGCAAGTGACAGAAACCCAATGCAAAATGACTTATGTGAAAAGGGATATTCATACATTCACATGCCTGAAAATTTCAGGGGATAGAATTTGAAACAGTTGGATTCAGAGGCTCAACCAAGCTGTCAAGACTTTGCTGGCCAAGGATCACCTCTCAGTTCTGCTTCTCTGTTGTCCTCACTCTTCCATCATGGCTATTGGCAACTTCAAGCTGACATTCCTATAGCTTGGCAATATCAGCTATATGACAGATTCTCTATCCCAAGAGTTCTAACCATAGCCAAAGGAGTCGGACTGACTCTGATTTGCTCAATTAATCCAGTTGCTGGGCCATCTATCCACCCTTGCTGCTGGCTGCTGTGGTAGGTCCCACTTCAACTACACAAACTGAAAATGAATGAAGGTATTTCCTCCAAAGAAAAAAATGGGATTGTTGCCAAAAGAAGAGGGGACATCTCTGGGAACAATCAGTGTTCTCACAGGGTTTAGTAAATGCATGAATATTGAATAGATGGGTGGGTGGGCAAATGAATGGGAAAATGCAATGCCCAAAGCAAGGGTCTCTATGATGGGAAACTTAAAAGGAAAATACTTTCTTACATGTATAAATAGTAAGAGAAGTCAAGGTTAGCAATACTTTTGGTTCTCTTCTACAAAAATAAAACAAAACAAAACACCAAGAGTTTTGAAGGAGGTAGGTGGAGAAAGACTATTGAAAAATAGGTACATGAAATAAAGAATGAGAACATGGGGAGGAATTTCTCTAATAGAGACAATTATAGTTTTAATAGGACATCTGCTTCAAATAGTGCGGGTTTCTGGCTATTGCTTATATTGGAACACCTCTTCTTGGTGCAGTAAGAAGACTGCAGTCGTCATGGGCAATTATATTGTGCATTAAGTCACATGTGCCATCTGGGAAGGCACAAGCCAGCAGGATTCTCAGGAAATATGAGCTCACTTCACAGGGCTTCTCAGATGCTCTTTAACTTCCTAACTCAAGCCATTCTTTAGGTTGCTCCCTAGTTTCCAACCTTGTTTGTGTCCTCCTAAAGCTGCCATTTTAAAAAGTTGATTTTCAGAATGGGGTTTGGCAGGGCAAATAGAGAGCTCCAGTTGGGAGACTACACCTACCCTGCAGAGAAGGTTATGAAAAAGGACAGAATGATAGATTTCAGCAGCAGTTTCAGGGAGAGAAAATGAAGAACCATGTACACACTCACATAAACACCTTGAACTGCTTTTATGCACAACTTGGATTCAGTGAGCCCTCAGCATATTTCAGTCCTAAACCCATCTTATTTTATTTTTCACCATGTGTTCCATTTCATGAAAAATGTAATCTGCAGTTTTCTAATCTGCCTGTGCTTCAGATTTGCCCTTAAAATTTATTAACCCATGTTTTATTCATTAACACAGATGGCTGCTTCAGTCTTCTATGGTAAAGTAGTTTATGTCTTCTGTGTTTAAATCAAGAATTTGTGAGAATTTTTTTTGTGGGGGGGGCGTCCTCCAAGAGATTGAAGTGTCTTTTTCAATCTGGAAGTTTCAAGGGGCCTTGGGCATTGGGGTTGCCAGGCTAGACAGCTCAAGTCCAAGGCGTCTTTAGAGGCACGATGCTTTATCCTTTTAGCTCTGGTAGGGGGCTGAGTTTGCTTGCCATCTGGGTCCTAACATCCTGACCACTTCCTCCTGTATGAGGCTGTGTGATACCTTTAAGGCAATTAGGGTTGACTGTAAGAAAATGTTATGATTATAGAACGTGATTCACCAACCTAAAGTTAGGCCAAAATTGAAAGCTGAAGGAAGAAAGAGCAAAGTAGGGTCACTTTTACAAACTGAATTAAAGGAGGCACAAAGCAAGAAAGCTGGTTTTCTGACTGTACCTCAGGCAGAAGAACGGAAGTCCTGCAGGGATCACAGAGTCACCCCTCAGAGATCTGGAGGACATGGAGATTCAGCTTACACCCTCTTGATTTCATCTGTGAGGAACCTGAACCCCGTGAGGTTGAGGCACTCAACTAGTGGGGGTTAGGACCCCAGAAGTCAGGCTTCCTCCATCCAGCATACTTCCTGCTTCCTGGGAACTCTGGGTCTGAGGGCTCCAGGGCCAAACCAAACACACTTCCCTGAAGTGTTTCTGCTTTTCTCTAATGCATTAAGTTTTCCACCCTGACCATACATTAGAATAAACAGAGAAAACTAAAAACAAAACAGAACAGAACAGAACAGAACAAAAAATTGAACGTCTGGGCTCACCTGGACCACTTAAATCAAGCTCCCAAGGGGTGAGCAGTGGACATCAGTATTTTTTGAATCTCTCTAGGTGATTTTAATGTACCAATAGCTTCAAAACCGAAGTATTTATCTTGGCTGGGATTGATCTATTTGAGCGTGTTGTGAGCTAAACTGAACCAAGAAGATATGTTGATAGTGGCAGGGTGAGGAGGAGGGCATCTACTAACACAAGACACACCTGGAGGGAAACCATGGCCCCCAAAGCCATCAAGTGAGCTTGTCCCTACTGGACCGAGAGAAGAGCACATGGAGACAAGGGTATCTGAAAGGTAGCTTCCACCACTGAAAGACAGCTTCTTCCTCCTGCCCTCTGCTGGCTAGATTCTCAGCATAGATCATTCCAAGCCCACCATTTGCCAGCACTTCTGGCTGGTGAGGTATTCTGCAAGATTTTGTGCCTTACCTTATCTTATTACCAACCTATTTTTACTCGTTTCAGTTTTAAACAGATATAATTAATGGTATCAAGGACTTTCCAGCCTACAAATTTAATACCAAAATGGTTGAAATAGTGTCTTGCTGACAGAGGGAAGAAACATCTCCTTATAATTTGCCATGCAAACAGTTGGCTACATTCATAATTGTGCCTTTTCACATGTAAATCTGAGAGGTGATTTGATATGTGATCTTAACTGAGCCTTTATAGGAAGGTATGTCACATCTGGACTTTGCTTTGGGAACTTCTACCCCTATTCACCTTGGTACATAAAGTCAAGCTAATATTTTTAAAGGAATGCTTAACTGTATTTCTTCTCTCTTTTCCCACCCACCTCTACCACCATTTCCTTTGGACTCAACTCTCATAGTGCAGGTATGATTACTGACAGTTCAGTTGACTGTATAAATAAATTTTTTAAAAGGAGGTAACTTCTCACATACAGAAACAGATAACCTACATTCCCAGACTTGATGAATTTTAATACATAACTTAGTCTTAGAAAGAATGAAGCCTGTAGCTCAGACTGGTGACTAGGCAGACTGGCTAAGGATGAAAACTTTGTCAAGAACTTTGGATTGGAGGGTTGAAGGCAGGAAATGACATGTTATTTGACTTAAAACTTTATCTTTTTATTTTATTATTATTTTTAAAATTTAGGATTTAAATTATATTTATGATGCTCTTTAAAAATAGAAGAAATTGAAGATACCCAAAAGAAGAAGGTATCTTCAGGCAGTAGGCAGTTCAGTTACAGAGAGAAATCAGAAACTACCATTTCATTTCCAAATTTTCTCCTCTACAAATGGAGCTGTCCACTCTCTATCAACCATCTTCCAACAGGAAGAAGAATTTGTGAGAAAAGTCAAAGTTTGACTTATACCATTCCTTTATCCATAAATAACTAAATGATACCAAGTTTTTCTTTATTCTATAACTTTAAGAATAACTAACTATTAGACTGTAAGAATTGTGCTCCTGATGAATCTCAGCCACCCTTGACCTTCTGGCTTCTGCCTATGACTTGCATAGCTTTGTTATTGAAAGATCCTGGCTGACCTTCGACAAGTCATCCCACTTTTTTGGTTTCATCTCCTTCTTCTGCACAAGGGGCTGGACAAGATGAGATCTGAGGCACTTCCAGTCTGCCTTCTTAGAGTTCTAAGCCCCCACTTTTAATGTGTGTTTCCATTTAAGTGACAGATCTGTGATTGATCCAGAAGGAGGGATAAGCAACTGGATCTTGCCATCCTCTCCAGAAGTGCCATCACATTGGCTTATTCCTCTACATATAATACTTGATAAAACTATGAAAGGTTCATTTACTTGCCTATTTCCCCAGTTAGGTACTGCTCCCTGCCGTACTTTGTGCCTTTCATGATAATTATCTTCCCCTCTCCACACCTAATTGTAGCAACCGCTCGTTTGCTTAATAAACTTCCATTGAGCACTTCTACAAGCTTGGCATGGCCAGGCCCTGGTTTCTGATCTTCACAGAAGAGAAAGATAGTGACCAAAGCCTGGAATGCAAGCTACAAAGTTCAGAAGAAAAAGAGGTTACACAGCTTTAGAATTTTCTCCTGGAAGCCAACATGAGGAGCTAGAAAAATGGTAAGAGAAACTCAGAGAAACAGCCTCAGGCCAGCTTTACACTAAAGATTTCGGAAGCACTCTCTAGCATTGCTTTGTCTCAGCTTTGGTTTCTTTCTTACTTCTAGTAAAACCAGAAGGCTAATAAAACCAGATATCAAAGCAACTCTCACGTTTTGCATCCAAGAAACAAGCCTCTAGACCACCTTGCACTGAAACATTTTCAGCAAGGATTTGTCTTCTGGGGGAAAGGAGAGGAAGTGAAATATAATAGGCTGTTCTGAAGGGAGGAGTGGAGGAAAGTAGGAGGGACCGCTACTGAGATAACAACCACGATAAACGAAGCTTGGCCCTACATGTGTGCACCTGCATCTGGAGCACGAAATGATTTGTCCCACACAGACTAAATCTTCACAAGTACAAAAACTGGAAAGGGAGGGAGCAGACAAATCCTCATTTGTATATTTGTAGGAAATATCTAAATTTTGGCTGGTGATGGGGCCTTCTGGGTGAGAAACAATGCCCTGAACAATTATTGTCCCCATTCCTGCCCTTCAGGCAAGCACACTGTTTTCCTGTCCATCCTGAAGTCATCACCGGTGTGTTGCTATCCATTCTGTTGACATCTGCAAACTTCCCTGCCCTGAGAAAGGGGGATTTGCAACTGCACACTGCTCCCTGGTTCTTTGGAGCATGTTCTTCACACTGTGTTTATACCATTCAATGAAGTGTGGGCCACAGACCGCTGACATCTGACTCACAGGGGAGCTTGCAGAAATGCAGCTTTCTGGTCCCCACCCAGAACCCTTGACTTTAAATCTGTGTCTGAAATTATCTTTTTATTTCTCTACTAGTTTCTCTTTTGTTCACTGCTATATCTTTAGCTATCAGAAAAGTCCGAGGAACATAATAGATGCTGAATATGTATGTGTTGAATAAATGAACGAGTCAGTGTATTTTGTGTGTGCCTTTGGTGATGGTGGTCGATTTAGGAAACATGACCAACATGATCCAAGCCATTCAGACCAAATTCAAGTTCTAGGACTTTTGTTGGGAATGAGGATTTATTTTATTACTTGGATGAATAAAAGGACTGTGAATAATTTTGCCTGAAAATAAAGCTAACAAAGAGAGATGTGGAGCCAAGGGACTGAGTAAAAGAAATAGGGTCCTGAGGATACTAACCCTCTGAGTCCAACTGTGATCTTGTCTATGATGAGAGACAATAAATTCTTGTCTGCTAAAGCCATATTGATGTGGGTCTCTATCACTAATGGCTGACCAAGTCCTGACTTGCAGACTTCACTGGTGGTTCGCCATCAAGACCTGCATGCTCTGTCTTGGCTGCAGCTTTTTAAAAGTAGAGATGGTATCCGTTATTCTTTCTATATCTCTTCTCCTACTCTCTGCTCCTGGGATTTAATTTAAAGCAGGGCTATCTTTTTATCTTTGTAATCGTTATAATTATTATGAGAAATTTATTTTTGAAAATGACTTAAGAATTTACAAGTCCTTTTGCATCTGTTATCTCATCTGATCTTCTCAACAACCCATAAGTCAACAACGAGAGTATAATCCTCCTCCAGTTCATTGATGGGAAAACAGACTCCGGAAGATACTGAAGACCTAGACATAGAGTTAGATAGCTAATAACATGGCAGAGTCCGACCAGGATTCTAATCAAGCGCTCTGATCACAAAGCCTTCACTTTTTCACATCATCTTTATTCCTCCTTTCTATGAAAAAACAATAGACCTAAAGTTCAGAGAGTTTTTCCTAATGTATCCATGAACTCCAGCCATAAAGGACAATTAAGATGTCCTAGGTCTTGTCAGAATGTTGCCAAAACCCACAGGATGATGTGTGGCCTGGGGCACTCATTGGAGTTCCCAGAAACCTTAGAATGGGCAGTCAGTTGTGTCCATGTCCATGGTGACTTCCGGGCCAATTTACTGGTGCACATGGTGTGGATTAGGACCATGAGTTTGAATGGAGGCCACGTTCTCACTATGTTTAGCAGAAAAATGTCATGTTTTGGGATTTGTGCCCAAATGACATCCTGAGGCACAAGAGATGATTCTGCCCAAGACACCAGTCCCCTTCATAAATACCTAATGCTCACTCTTCAGAAGCTGGTGTTGACTTAAGCTTAGCCATATATACACACACATTTATAACCTATTTATTAGATTTTTAAAAATTGTACCCTTTAAAAAATGAATATAGAAGTAGGCCAAGGAATAAGATGTCACTGAAAAACAAATATAAATATGATACTAATTAAAACTGTAGCAGGATATAAGTATCAACCAAAAAGCACCACCTTATTGAGAAAAATCAGTTCAAAGACACAAGTCAGAATATTAAGGCTGGCAAAAAGAGTTTGTACTTAGGATTAGGAATTCAGAGTTTTTCATAAATTTGAAATTTGTCATTGGAATCAGAGCCATAGTCATAGAATATGCCTTGAAAGTTACTAATAGTAATAGTAGTAATGATGATAAATATGTTATCTGAAATAAACAATGAATAATGCTTTATAGTTAGCAAAGAACTTACTCTCTACATATCATCTCCCTCGCTAGAACAGTCCTAATGAAAACTTGGAACTCATCACAGGTAATTCAGAGGTAATCCCATGTATATCAGATGATATTCTAAATCATAGGCTCTAAGAGAAGGAATCATTGAGTTCAACTAGATAATTCCATAGATAACAAGCACAATGTTCGTGGAGCCAGACCCATAGCTACACACTATATATTTATTATCTCATTTAATCCTCACAATCCTCATTCCCAGTTTATTGATGATGAAACTGAGGCTTAGCCAAGATTAAGCCATCTACTCATGGTTATTCAACTAGCAAGTGAAAAAGCCAAGCTATGTGTCTCAAAAGTGGCACTATTACAGCTCAAGACACCCAGCTGTTCTGCTCCCACATGAGCCCACATTCTTTACTGGCAGAGAGCCAAGGCAAAGACAGATTTCCTGCCTTGGAAGCAGAGAGTCCAAAAGAAGACAAATATGAGACAGAAGACCTGTATTACTAGCCGATTGACCTTTTGGAAATCAGACTTCTAAGGCCTCATATCCAACATCTGTAAAATAAGACACTTAGACCAAATGCTATTTAAAGAATCATTCAGTTCTAACATTTGATGATACCATAAAATACATTATGTCTGGTGACAAGCAAATATGACGAGAAGGGAAATTTTGCTATTAAAAAACAGAAGAAACAGGGGAATGACCACAGCTACTTCAGCATTCTAGAGAAACAGCCAAATTCCTTCCAGGGAAGATTAGAGGTACACATTATTGAGTCTTTGGTTATTAGCATATTTCTTTAAAAAAAAATTAAGACTATATATATATATATAAAATATGACTATATATATATATATATAAAATATGACTATATATATATATATATATATATATATATAATTTGAGCAGTTTTAGTTTTATGGCAAAATTGAGAGAAAGAAAGGTACAGAGATTTTTCATGTAGCTTATTTTAGCATATTTTTTATAAAATAGTCTTATAAGTCTTCCAGTGCCCATAACTAAGTGAACACAGCACTTCAGAAACCTTCTCAAGACAGTGTCCCAGGTGGCAACCAATAAATGATCAAAGTGGGCATGCAAGATGAAACACATTATTTAGCTCTTCCATAGAAGAATTATCTGGGTTTTTAAAAAAGTGTATGTCTTACAGATGCCTCAAGGTTATACTACAGTGGTCAAATTGTAGGTGAGTGGCAACCTCTTAAACAAGTTCAAGGCCTGCTAAATGTATTTACCACAGACAAGATTAAAATGTATCTGAGATAGCCCAAGCTGCGGTTTCCAGTCAGATCTGGCAGTCTTGTTTCTAAACTCTCAGAGCTTAACAGCTGTGAGGATAGGAATCACTCTATTTCAGCCAGGATTGAGGAAGAGCAGCTTGTCAGAAAAGGGCCATGCCTGACCATGGGGATTCTCTCTGGGAGAATGGCAGCTGCTCTCAGAATGCTGACTCCCACAGGGCTCACAGACAAAGTGCACTGATTCTCATGCATATGAAAGCATCCTATCGATCTTTTACTTCTTTCCCTTTGGGAGTGAAGATGAGCTTGTGGGATCATGGCAGCAAGCTGTAAATAATAGTTGAAGGTAGAAATGGATGATGAGAATGTATGGGCAGACTTCTGGCTACTGGGCATTCCAGTTCTGCCTGCTTCAATAACCCCCAAATCTCTACTCAGCAATGCCTTCAGAAGGAAGGATGTGTCTTCCCTGATTGTATTTCTACCACACTTTGCCTTCAAAACATCGCTGCCTTTTCTCTGTGAAAACTTAAATGACACAGTCACAGCTGTGTAAAAACACAGCTTTCTTCTCAGAAACTGGTCACTCCCATTAGTCCCTTTGATTCTGTGTATGTTCTCTATGAGGAAAGGGTATCTCTCAGGGTCCCATCAGTGGTCAGTCAACACATGCTTACTGAGTAGCCACTAAATACCAGGTACAAGGGATATAACTTACATCTACAAAGACCTTTTTTCCAAATAAAGTAACATTTACAGGTTCCAAGATTCAAGACCTGATTAATACCTTTGGGGGACACTGTTCTGCCTGCTGCAGCTCAGCTCTCTTGGCTGGGCTGATGCCCTGAGTTCAGAGGAGTTAACATCATCCTCTGGGTAACAGCAGGATCAAAGCCCCACTGATAGGAAGAGCAGTTGTACCTGAGAGAGCCCACTCCAAGACCCAGTGAATGAACAGGGCATGTTTATTGAATGGAGACACCCCAGCCCTGCACAAGACTGGGCTCATTCTTCTGCAGGAATGGGCAGAGAGAGAAATGGCAGAGTTGACCCCAACCGAAGTTTATACTGGCCCAGGAATTCATCTGGGAAAACAGTCTCACTACTAGCCCACTTAAGGAAGACTCAAAGGTTCTTTTTTCCCTAATCTGTGGAGTTTTCCATGCCAACAAAAATAGCTTAGCTTTTTTGCCATGGAAAACTTTTTCTCCCATGTCCAGCCCCACTCTCAAGAAGGTGAAGACCATCTACCTTCATATCCACTGACATGATACTCAGCATGAGAACCTGGAGTACTTGAATTATTTAGCCCAATAAGGACAATATCTAGTTTTCCTTTTTCATGGGAATAACAAACAAGTAAGAAAATTCCAGACTAGCTTTTTTGCACTGGTTCTCACAATGACACCTAAGGTCTCTCATGAACTTGCTTCTTTCTCTATAGTTATCCTCTTTCTCTACAACTTATCTCTCTTTTCTCTCCCACCCACCCTCTTTGTTTAGCTAGGGGCATATATACATGTAAAACCATAACCCTTAGATCTTCACTTCCAAGATAATTCTTTCGAGGGTGGCCTACTGTAGATGCTGTTGGCACCCTGGCCCTATTTCCTACACAGTCACCATTGCCATAAATGCTAGCTGAATTCCTGCTTCCGGTGAGCACCTGTGACGCTTGGCCCAAGGTCTCTCTCTAACTGCTAACGCCTCCTATATCCGCTGTGCTCACTGGAGTCCACCAGGAGTCAATGGGAAAGGCCCTTTATCGACCACTGAGAAGTATGGACAAACAGCCCAGCCCCCTCTCTCCTTGGACAGGATAACACCCAGGCCCACGTTCTACACTGGCCCCAGTGTTTCTAGTTGGTTTGTTCACTAGACTTGCCTGATGATGTCCCTTTATTTAGCTGCCTTCCCATCTCAGTCTCATTTCTCCATACCCCTAATTGCTCCCTGTAATCAACTTCCCCAAAAACTGTTTGCACTGAAATACTTGTCTCAGAACCTTCTTCTTGGAGAAGCCCAAGCTAGGACATCCTCCTGTCATCAATTTGGGATTGCCTGTGCTCTCCACACACCCGTGGGCATAATGCTTTAAAGAAGCAAATCTTCCTATCTGCTATTTCAGGCATACACCCTGAAATCTGGTCCCTTTGGCCATCATGTGAAAAACTGGATATGGTCACACATTTCCTTCTATTCTGTCAGACAAAACTGCTCCCCCTGCTTGCTTATTATCTCATTTTTACACCTTAGTTTAGCATCTTCCACAACAAACACACACACACACTTTCTTTCAGAATCTATTCCGAGGCTGTCTTATGGTAAACCCAAGTTTTTCTTGTTCTTTTGCTGATTTCTAATTTTTTACCCATTTCTTCCCCTTCTCTTACTCTTCCCCTACCCCCTGTTTTTTTCCCTTAGAATAAACTGGTTAGTGATCTCTAGAACAATTCAAGTCAATCACTTAACCTCCTTTCTCTACTGTCAAGCCAAATATAGGTGGGTGGCTCTTATAGGGACCCTTCATTATCACTTGCCACCACTGCAACTCTTTCAAATCAGAAACTGGGCTTCTTTTATCAGCCCCTTCCAAAGCTGTTATTATTTATCTTTCTGGTCTTTGAGTTTCTTCAATTTAATTGACATCGTTCGAATGCAGACAGCCTTGAAGTATACCCAGGGTGGCTCAGCCTGACTTGCACATTGTTGCTTTCATCAATGGCGAGACCCCTGCATCAGCTTTGCCCCAAAGTGATCTATGACCTCAGTCAGTAATCATTGCTCCACTATGGGGAGTCTATCACTATGAGCGGCCATTGACTCATGGATAATAGTAATGCTTGCTTACGTGATTTAAAAAAACAAACGAACAAAAAACAAATATAAATAGCTAATTCAGTTATTGGTCATTTGATCAAACTTCCTCAATGTTATCTTCACAGAACCTCAATCTCTGGAAAAACCCTTAACCTGAATTTAAAAAGTGAGGTCTTTGTTCAACACGGCCTCTACCTTTCCAGGTCTTTTTTTCTGCTACCTCAGGAGTTCCTTAATCATTATGAGGTTGGTGGTAAAGGGAAGCCATGAACGCCAGTGCAAAGTGCCTGGGCTTTCAAATCACACAATCCTGGATAATCACTACCTTGGTTCAACCACAGCACGTGATCTAGACAATTTAAGTAGCCACTCTGAATCTCTGTTTCCTCAATCATAAAGTAGGGATGATAAAATCTACCTTGCAGTGTTGAGTGAAGATTAAAAGAGATAAAGCATATCTTATTTATGGGTCATTTATGGGGAGAAGAGTATAGTGTTGAAATCTTTCATTTGATGGTGGATTTGTTGACTTCTTCTCGATGTTCTGATAATATGTATAAAGAACCTAATGCAGTGCAGGCACAGAGTGGACATTCAATAGACACAGACAAGAGGAAGAAAGACAAAGCCAGCCAGTGCACATCAGATTTTTATCTTTAGCAAAACATCATTCTAGAGAAGGAGTCAGCGAAATGGCCTATGAGAAATCTAACCTACTACTTATTTTGTGTGGTTTGTTTTTTACATTTTAAAATGTCATTTTAAAAAATAAAAAGAATATTTTGTGACACTTGAAAATTGTATGAAATTCAAATTGCAGTGTCCATAGTGAAGTTTTATTAGAACTCAGCCATGCCCACTCATTTATGTGTTGTCTGCATCATTGCAGCAGAGACAATATGAGCCACAAAGCCTAAAGCATTTTCTATCTGGTCCTTTATAGAACATGTTTTCCAACCCCTGATCTAGATAAATATTTTATATAAGCTATGTTTACTCTTCAAGTTACCACAGATAATGGGAGTTTAATATAAGGCTACAATCTTCTACAGAAAGAGCCAGAGCAATAATAAAGTAAGATGCTGGCATTCAGTGGCCCACTACCCTCGAACTGATGCCTAGCTGCACACAGACCTAGTTCTACATGCCATGGCTGCCCCTGCAGTTGATGTAAAGAAAGTGGCAGCAGGTGGCATTAAGCTAGAGAAGAAATCTCAAGGCCTAAATTCAGACTATAAAATCTGTCTTGGATATTCCAGATCTTTCAAAAGCCTGGTCCATTTTATTTCTTTACCTTCCTACTATTTATTGAGTACTATCTACCAGGTGTCACTTGAATACATTTGTTTCCTTGAATCTTCTCCACAGACCTATGAGGTCAGTATCATTATTTCCATTTTATGGGTGAATAATCTGAGATGGAGAGAGATTAAACAACATGCCCAAGGTCACTCAGCTATGAAAAGTGGAGTTAAGGTTTTAAATTGGGTTTTACTGACTTCAAGAGCCCTTGATCTTACCCATTACATTCTACTACCTCACATATGAATATACATATACACACACATGGGTAAAGGCTGAGCTCTTATCTGTTCTTTACTTTACCATGGAGATGGAGTGGGAAGCAGTGTCACTGCTGTGGAAGCTTCACTACAGTTGAGTAATCACACCTAAATGGGTAGATGGCTTGTGTAGACTTTTATTTCTCATCTACCAGAGTGCTCTATCTCTCAAGATGTCTAGTGTCTAATTTCTCACACATTTGGGATCTGGAAACTTAAATCTGAAAGTGAGTGACTCGGTGACCCTCCAAATTGAACTATGATGTGACTTTTCCCTAGAGATGCCACCAGACAGTGAAAAGCATCACCAAGATTTGATTGCCATATTAAGAGACCAGTCACAGTGTGCAGGAAGTACTCACCTGTATGTCCTCTTGGAGCAGACCCTGCACTACCTGCCTGAGAACTTGGGAAGCTAGTCTGTTGCAGGAGATGAATGGGCCCAGAGGAGAGGGATCTTCCCAATATTTCAAAAAATAATTTGAAATGAAATACTGAATTTTATTTTAAAAATTATGTTTTGGACAGCAACTTAAAGCAAGATTCTGTGTCCTTAGGACATCCTAAATACTAATTCTGTTTAAAAACATTGAAAGTCATCTTTTAGTACAAATGCTCCAAAACATACTAAAATTTTAAGTGTTTAAAATAAAAAACATCTTTAATGTTATAAAACTTTATTTTTCTATAAAACTGGAAAAAAAAACATGATCTGAGATCCCATTTTAAACCATAATACCTCCAAACCAAAATCAGTTATTGAGATAAAATTAAAGAAAATTAAAGAGTTACTATGGAATTTACATAATAAATGTTTCTTTGGGGGAAAATGAAGTAAAAAAAAAACAACAACAAATACTAGGGAAGGGCTTAATCTATTTTTTTAAAAAGTAGCATAAAATATATGTCAAACACAAATACCAAAAAAAAAAAAAATACTCAAAAAGAAAAAACCCTACAAGACAAATAATTAACTAAAATTAATAGTTAAAGGATGCTGGTCTATGCCTAATGGCCACTGTGGATTTTGATCACAGACTAGATGGAAGACAGTTTTTTTCAGTGAGGCTTTCTGGAGCTGTCAGGAAAACAGACCAGGCTGACAGAGGGCAGAGGGACTTGATGGAGGGAGGAACCAGGAAGTCTAAAGTCTGGAAAACCAGGAATGAAAACATGAGTCTGTAAATGGCAGGTACATCCAAAAGACTAAGCAAGGCCTACACTCCTATAAGTGGTACATGGGCAGAGTGGGTCTCGGTTTTCTCTGTTCCACACCCATATTCATTCCCTTCCCTCCAGCTCTAGCCCTAACTACAGACCTTTTCAAACACATTCAGGACTTGAGTCACTAAAATCATCTTTGTACGCCTTGTTCTTACAATTCTCTCTCTTCCATTAAAAAAAAAAGTGACTACTCCCTATTATCTGCTACACTTTCATATCACACTAGCACATTTCCCAGGATTTGGGCCAGAGTTATGCCATGAAGTGCACACACTTTAGCACTTTATGGGTGCAACATGAAACATAATTCCCTCTGAGAAAGCAAGTCAGCTGTAGGGGAAGAAGGTGAGAATCCAGGTGATTTTCCTGATTTCATCTGGTGGCTCTGGAAAGAGTAAGGCTGAGTAGCCAGGAAGTAGTGAGGAGTTCTGGAGTAGGGTGGAGTGAGAAAACGATGGCCCATTCCTCCCACACAGTGAGGCCACACTAAGAACTCCACCTGTGGGTTGTGAGTGACCACCCAGGATAATTAAATATGCTGCACCTGTGGTCAATTCTTCAATGCTCAATAACTCAATCCTATTTCCACCCATTCTTGAGCACTTGCTATGTTCTGGTGCCACACTTAGCAAAAGGTATATGCAAAGATAAGTAAGAATACCACGTAGCACAGTGTAAGTACTAAGCAAATGTTTTTGGATGGATGGATGGATAGATGGATGGATAGTTGATTGGATGGATGGATGGTTGGTTGGATGGATACATGGGTGAATGAATGAATAAATGAAAACTGTCTCTGACCTCAAGATTTTCTTCAATAGAGAAGATATGAGCATGGAAAATTTAGTGCTAAAACAACAAAGGTATAAAATAGGAGCCATACCAAAACAAAAGAGTGACTAATTACTTCTATTTGGTTGGGTCAAGTGTGTTGGGTCTGGATTTTGAAGATAAGTAGAAGTTTTCCAGTTGTGACCCAAGTAGAAAAATAATGCGTGCAGAAGTACAGAAGTGTTATATAGCATGGTGCATTTAGGGAACTGTAATTGTTCAACAGGGCTGGAGGAGTGAGTATAATAATTGGGAACCCGATAGTCTGGGCCCAGGGTCATACGGAAAAGCCCCTTTAATGGTTTCTTCTGATGATAGGATGTCTTGCATCCATCTGTCAGGGTTAGATCACAGAAAGCTTTCTGTGTTATCCCAAGCAGTATGAACTACCAGAAGAAAAAATGGAATTCATGCAGAATCATCCAGAAAGTTTCAAGTAGGCACACACACCCAAATATCCCAGTCATTTCAGACCAAAATAATCTCATTGCATGTCATGACTAAGTTGTCTATACCCTCTGGGGCTCAAAAATTGGAGAACCCCAGCTGTCCTCTGGCTCCCCTGTGTGCACTGGTGGTTGGTGCTCTGCAGTGCCACACTGTTTCTTTATGCTGGCTCCACATTTTCTCTCATATTCAGTCTTGTCTCAAGACATGGGCCAAATGAAAACAAACTGTCACTGTTGGCCCCTTTCCCAGAGAAATTATATTTAGCCCCCAAAAGCAGTACACTTCAAAATGGCATGGTCTTCTGGGCTAAAAATGGACATCCGGAAGGAACTAAATGTGGAAAGTGATCCAAAGGTGAGTATTAGGCCACTGAGAGTAATTGATTATTATGTGCTTCAAGAGGTCCAGTTCGCAACTCCTCCTGGGCTGTGCCAAATTAAAATAGATGGGCTCATGACGTGCTATCATCAGAAGCAACGATTAAAGGGGCTTTTCCATGTGGCCCCAGGCCCAGAGCCAAGGCCAGTCAGGGCAAATGTCACCTGGCTCCAACATCGAGCTCCATAACTTAGCATTTGCTGTGTCATAATATAAAGGCCTTTGAAGGTAAAGGACAGGAACAGGCATTATACAATGGGAGTAATAAAAATATCAAGCATGTATTTTTTAAAGTTCAACCTTTGCAAGAAAATGAAATATATATAAAGATATCATTTTAAGAACTTTTAAAAAATAATTATAGACAGTATTAGTGAAGGTTTGGGAAATAGGTACTCCAAACAATGCTAGCAGGAACATAAATTAGCTTACCTATTCAAGATTTGTCTTGGAAAAAGCACTTTGACCACAGGAGGCAAAATGGATTGGAAGGGACAGACTCAAGGAAAGGAGACCACTTTGGGGAAAGACTATAGGTAGAGGGCAGATGGCCTAAGTAAACCAGTGGCAGAAGGATGGAGAAAGTAAACGAATAGAATTCACAAGTCTTGGGATTTTATTGAACTGAGTAACTTGGTAGACGATGTCATTCGCTATAATAGGAGTCATCATCATCATCATCACCATCACCATCATCGCGAACCTTTATAGACCATGGAGTGTAGATAAGGTGCTGTTCTTGGCACTTTGCAAGTAATAATAATACATTTAATCCTCACAGCAGTTCTATTAAGTAGGTGTTAGTCTTGTCTCTATGTGACAATGACAGATAAGGAAACTGATGCATAAGAATTGAACACCTTCCCAAAAGTGATATATTGAGATCTCTTCACCTTTATTCATGATATTTTAAAAAATGGAAATAACTTCAAAATACAGCAATAGTGGATTGAATATATAAGTGGTAGTTCAGCCATATAGTGGAATGTATGTTTTAGAAGACTCTTTGATGAATGGAAAAAGACTTACACTGTAAGTGGGAAAAAATCAGTTGTAAAATTCTGGGGAAAAATTATATTTAAAATGTGTGTGTGTGTGTGTGTGTGTGTGTGTGTGTGTGTGTGTGTAGTTCCCATTATCTGATGAGAAAAGGTTATTTAAAGTAAATCCACTTAAAACGCAAACATTAAAAAGTGTTATAATGAATAACAAATAAAGGATTGATTAGGCTTGTGTCTTGAGAAACTAAACTAAAAATTATAAGATTTTTGTTTCTCTTGTATTTAACATTATATAAGTTATAATTAAAACTTTGAGCTAATTCTTGGAACTCATACTGAAAGGAGGGTGGCATATAATCTTTCTGACAAACTATACGATACTGACTTGAGTCACCCCAAAGTGGAGCCTGAGTCAAGGACCCATGTAGTTCTAGTTGACGCAGAGAAAGATCCTGCATGGCTGAGGGACTATGGAGATGAAAGGAGGGAAGGATCACTATGCAGGGTGCATTATCAAGGTAACTCCTGGGGCAATTGGGGCGTAACCTTACCAGCAACCTTCTGAGAAGGATAGAGAATGTCTCTCAGGGCACGGGCCAGGAGGACTACTTCTCCATCAGCTCCATGGTCAACATCACTTGTGGGTTGTTCCTGGGGCCATTAATTCTCCCAGAACTCTGGGCACTTGTGTCTGTTGGAAGAGCAGCACTGGTTTCAACATCATATAAGCCCAGGAAGAAAGTGAAGAGTAGGAGCCATCAGGGTGGAAGCCTCAGGGAACCTTCTTTCACCCTGAAGCCCCGGCTGTGATGAAGGTGAGCCCCAGCCTCGAAAGTGACCAATACAATAGCATAAGCACGATAGTGTCCTCGTTTGAATTGCAGCACAGTAGTAAAGAAGACCCCTTCAAAAGCATTGCGTAGATATTTAAAGTCTCCATCATTTTCCTCAAAAGCCTTTCTTACGCTTTAATATTCTACTTTTTTAAACAACCTTCCATAACCTCCCCTTTCTGAGTTTCTCTTTTTTCATTAGTTGTCCTGACCCTACCGAACATTTGTTGATGGTTTATATGTGAGTCTAGTGATTCTCCAACATAGTGTTTATCAGCTTCACAAAACAATGCATCTTTTCCAAGATTTACACTTTCTCTTTGCAGTGAATTTACAATGTATTTGCAATCAGCAGAGATAACAGCCACCAAATGACAATGTCCTTGAAAGGTACAGCTTTTCTCTTCTAAGTCTCAGTAGAGCGAGGGCAGTCCCAATTCCCCTGGCTAGATGATCCTAACTCAACTGAGCCCTCTTAGGATGACCAAGGTCACGGAACTTTATTAGCAAGTACCAGAAACATCAGTAATAAATGGGCTTTTGTACAAGATGGAAGACAGAAATGCCTGTCCCTAAAATCTGGGATATACCCAACCCCCCATGATACATATTACGCCAAGCTGCAGCCCCTGGGTTTTTACCAGCCCAGGTATGCAGATTCATGCTCTCTCATGCAGAGAGAACATGCCAGTGGATGGGAAGTAGGGGAAGGTGTGAGGAAGCATTCTCCAAAAGCTGTAACCGGAGGCAATAATGCAATGACACTAGAGAGTGGTAAGAATCCAAATAAGACAAGAACTTTGCCACTTCATTTTTCAATAGTGTTGTGAAATCTGAATGGTCTCAGAGCTCAGTTGTCCAGGGCTCGGTGGGTGTTCATTTCATAACCTAAGACCAAAAGCTCTCAGCTGAGTCAGACTGTAATTGAGTGTACAACCAGCAGTGCTGCCAGCAGCTCATCAAACAAAAGCATCGAAGGCTCTGAGTTGGGAAAGGCACAAGTAACATTTGCAGGGCTTTGGCCCTCCTGAAGAAGGAGCTTCCTCTATAGTGGGCCTGCCGTGTTTTGGTAAAAGACAGTGATTACCAGTTGATCTGACCCAGGTAGAGGTGTGCTAGAACAGAAGGAGGCCACTGCCAAGGGAACTGATGCTGGAGTCAACACAAGTGGGTAGGCACACCCCATTTTTGCTGATGTAGCCCTTCTGCCTACCAACTCCCTTCCCACCTCTGCAGCTGTAACTCACTAACATACCCATTTCCAAAGCCTGGCAGGCCATCCCTACTCAGCATAAGACAGTGTTCAGGCATAGTTGAAGGGTCACCACTTGACTGCAACCATCAGCTTCCTACAAATACAGCAGCCAAGCCCATGGCTGCTTGGGGAGGATGCAGAGCATGGAGCATACTCTCCCTCCATCTGGAATAAGAACTGCTATTCACTAGAGCCTATTCAGAACCAAATCCTTTTATAAGCCACACAAGAATCCTCCTGTGAGGTATGATCATCTCCATTTTCCAAATGAGAATTCAGGCTCAGAGAGGTTAAGTAACTAGCACAAGGCAACCCAGCAAGTATCAGACTGGAGATTCCCACACTGTTGTCAGTCACTAAGGCAGATGGTGCACTGCCCACTATACTTGCTGTCCTCTTAAGGCATGGACCAGCATTTCTCAATGAGGGCACTAGTGGGACTCTGATAGGACAATTTGTCCTTAATGGTACTGCCTATGCATTAGCATTCTGAACTGCATCCCAAGTACCTATAGCATCCTTCTGTACTTGTGACAGCCTAAACCACCCCACCAACCCCATGTGGCCCACTGGTGCCAAAGACATCTGTAGTGTAATAAAATATTTTAGTGAAAATAAAATACTGTATGTGTTTCATGATTTTAAATACATGTGTATTCCTAAATTAATAGATTAAATACTTAAGTAGACATCTAACCAGTTGACCTATACTCTAGAGTTTTTATAATCAGGTTGGCAAAAACAAAACACTTTTGGGGAAATCTCATTGAAGAAATGGAAAATTGCCTTATCTTCTTGGTTGACTTTCCATTTGTGCAAAAAAAAAAAAAAAAAAAAAAAAGAGTATCTTCAGGAACTTGGTCAACAACAAGAATGCATTGAGTGATGACCTGGATATTGTGGGAGCTACTAACAGGAAACCAGCACCATCCTGTCCAGGAATTTGCATGCTTACTCAGGAGACCACACATGTGGGCGGGAAACTATTAGACCACAGGAGATGGTGGGGTGGGCAGGGCAAGTCTTCCGTGGCACTGGCATGGCCCTCTTGTGAAATCATGTTCTCCAAATTCAGTTCCACTGTGTTGAACTTGGAAGCATCCCGCGTCCATGGCACCCATCAACAGGAACTACAGGCAATGCAAAGTAGCAAATGAGCCCAGAGGTGCCCTGTCTTGCCAGCACAGCCGTTGGGAGTTGATGCAGTGGTCTCCGATAAGCCAATGCCTGGTAGGCGAAGCAAGGGATCACAGGGAGCCCCCTAGATCCTGCACTGGAACCACTGTCTGCTATGTTGACAGGACCAGCCATTCTTTAGGTTCTTTTTGAGACCACGAGGTATTCTGGGGTTGGATTCTGGCACTTTTCAGGCAGTCCAACAGTACCAGGGACCTCCTGTGCCACAGCTCCTGGCACACCTGTGGCTGCATGAGTGTCACACACAAAGTGAGCGCCTTCAGCTGCAAATCGGCTGTGCCTTTTTCCTTTGCCTCCAGAGCACCCCGACCAGGCTCTCAGCGCCCTGCCACTGGCCCTCTAACACGATGCTTCGTCATGAGCTCGCCAGCTGGGCAGGGGCATGGCTGACCTGGCTGTCAGTGGCAAACAGCTGGGTAGAATAGGCAAAAACAAATTTATTTTACAACCACTACCTTGAAGGCAACACTCATTCCTTTTCCAAAGTGTGTACTGTTGGCAACTTCTGAAATTCATGGGAAAATTTGGCAAATCACATGCTGACATTTTTATCTTGTTAGCTGTCAAGATGAGTAAGTATGCGTGTTTAATGCCATCATTCAGCCTGAACCAAGAAATGCTACTACTCAAGAAATCTGACAAAATAAATATATTTTCTAACCTGATTTGTCAGATTTATATTAATCCTTTGTTCAGAGCTTGTCATAGTTGACCTTAAATAGACCTATGATGACCCAGGGACGTAGAAACCTCAAGTTGTCACGTGCCCCACACATTAGAGTCACAAGCTGCCGGCACAGCCCTGCAGAGATCTGTGACGGGGCAGCTGCTCAGTCTGCCTCTGTACATTTCACTTGTCTTTTAGTATCTAATTACCCTACAGGAGCCACTGAGGAGAGTGAAGTAATTGCCACATCCTTTTTTTTAAACTTTCTTTTTAAAAAATTATTAAATTTATTGGGGTGACATTGGTTAATAAAATTATATAGGTTTCATGTGTATAATTCTATAATACATCATCTGTATATTGCAATGTGTATTCACCACCCAAGTCAAATTTCCTTCCATTACCATCTATTTGACCCTCTTTACCCTTTTCTACCTCCCCCACCCCCATTCCCTCTGGGAACCATCATATGTTGTCTGGTCTATGAGCTTCTGTTTGTTTGCCTTGTTTGTTCGTTTGTTGCTTTGAGTTTTATATCACACATGAAATCATATGTTTTTTGACTTTATCCATATGAATTATTTTGCTTAGCATGATATTCTCAAGATCCAGAATTGCCACGCTCTTAATAGTCCTGTCTGCCTTTCCAGACAGCCAGAGCAAAGTCTGAAGTGAGTTCAAAGGCAGAGGAAATGATAAGAGCATGGATTCTGGAGATACAAAATGTTGGGGTGTTGAAGGACTTCAGAATAGAGAAATGAATTAAAATGCCCCTCCTCTTCCCTGTCCAGTCAGCTCCAGTCTGGCCCCAGGCAGCAGATTAATTGCTGCCTCATCTTTGACAGTTCGGGAGTCACTAAAAGAGAAAGCAAACCACCGCACCCCCAAGCCCTAAGGGGACACCATCCTGGGGGCCAGTCCCTCTGAGTGAGATCAGAAGCATTTTTAAAGCCGTGCAGAGGGCGCCTGATGTGCAGACTTAAAGTTCTCCCACATCAGAGGAGGGTGAACTTCTGGGCTCAGGCTGGAATCCCTAGAGTCAGGTTCAGAAGGGGCAAAATGGACATTGAAAGGACAATTTTATTTTCTCCAAAAACTCAATCTTATCTTTAAGCTTATCAAATATTTATATTATGTGCTTGCCTTATTAAGATAATTGTAATTCAAAACTCTCTAACTGGGAAACTGTCTAAGTAAAACTGATTTTCCAGAAAAAAACGTACCCGGTTTATACTGTGATCTTTTGTTCTCGTAATAGCTAGAATTTCTGAAGCATGTCCTAAAAACTTTACTTATCCCAATTCACTTAAAACTCACAATTGCCCTATGAAGGAATATCATAATCTGCATTTTGCAGATGATGAAGATGAGGCTTGGAGAGGTTACATGAAATCTCAGACAGAGAGAAAGCAGCAGAGTTGGGGATTGTGTTTAGTTTTGTTTGACCCCAAAACTGGTGCCCTTGGCCATTACACTTTACTGCCTGCCTGCATGAGAAGCACAATCCCAAACTAGAAACTGTTTTCTTCCTGAGTGAGAATGGACTTTCAACGACAATCCCCAAAACACTGACAATAACAACAGCAAAACAACGGTATGTGGAGGTTCCAGGCACTAAGTGTACGGTGGGACTGGAACCCAGCTCTCCTTCCTCCACGTCAGACCCTACCCCAGCCATCCCCCAGAGAAGAGATCAGAGTTCAAAATGACAAGCCCATGTGAGAGCCAAGGCCACCACACCCCAGCTTTCTAGGAAGTCCACCTTAGGAGAGGCGAACCAGAATTGCATCAGCTGACAGCACAACTGCTGGCCAAAAGGTCGTACCTGGGTTTGCTTCTGCATCTGAAAATGTGTATGCTTTCAAAAGGCACTGCTCAGAGGCCGTTTAGGTGCTGGCCTGCACCACCCACTTTTCCTCTAATGAAACTTCCTTGCACATTACCTCTGAGAAAATAATGTCTAGGGAAGTTCATCTGGTCCCCCTGAAGAAGGAAAGACTAAACAGACCCTTCTCAAGATGCTGACTTGAATGCATCGGTTAGCAGACAACATGAGAGATGGTTAACCAAGACAGAGTTCAGTGAAATGGAACACTCGCCACACTGGTTTAGGCTGCAGCTTTGCCATTTATTCATTCTTTCGTTCGTGGGTTATTTATTAAGCACCCACTAGGTGCCATGCCCTGTGGTGGATGCTGTGTAGACACAGATACACAGGATGGCCACTGCTTTTATGACTTTAAAGTCAAATAGAGAAAAGTGACATAAATATCTGCCTATACTTAGAGTGTAGAAGATAAGAACTAATATTCACATGGCAATAAAAAGTAAGAGCTAGCAGTTATTGAGCACTTGGTATGAGCCAGAGGCTGTTCGTGCTGAACCACTGTCATGTATCAATGTGTTTAAACTTTACAAAACCCTCTGGAACAGGTCCAGCTGGTATCTCATTTTATAGATGAGGGCACTGAGGCTTTGCAATATTAAGTCACATGCCCAGCACCGTGCAGCTGGGGCGTTTCAGGCAAAGCTTCTCAGAATTTGATTCAGGGATATGTGACCCCAGAATCTCGACCTAAAGGGACCTTTGTTCCACCCCTACATGGCCACTGTGCAGCCACAGAGAAGGGTCTGCCTCGCAGGGTTGCTGTGAGGATTAAAGATGTCAGGTATGTAAGGTGTGTGTACTCTTTAGCGATCAGCCATGAATGTGAAGTTCTCTGCGTTCTGTGTAACCAGGTCTGGGCTAAGTGCCTCTTTGTCTCTCTGTGGGTCAGGTTGACAGATAGTCAGACAAAGCTTCAGAGAAGTGACCTTTAACAGGGTCCTGAAGGATCTATTCTAGTTCACCAGACAATGTGTTACGGGGTTGGTGGGAGAGGAGGACACAGATATTCTAGGCAGTGGAAACAACATGAATAAAAGTAGAAATGGATATGTATGGCTGGAGGCCATCTAGGGGCCTGGGATGAAGAGAATAAAAAAAAGCTGCCCAAAAGGTAGGCGGGGCCAGACCTGGAGATCATGGGTGTCACGCTACCAAATTGCACTTGTCCCTGAAGGTGACAGAGAGTGCAATGGAAAGGCCACCGTAACAATGTGGAAAGTGAAATAGAAGGGAGACCTGGATGGCAGCAAAAGCCCAGTTAGAAAACTGACACATCGTAATGAGAGTCATTCATTCATTTGTTCATTCATTCAGTCAGTCAGTCAGCCAGTCAAACAGCAATTTAAAGATTGTCTATACAGCAGTTCTCAAAGTATGATCTGGGGGACCTCGAGGAGGTCTTAAGAACCTTTTGAAGGTATCCAAGTGGTCAAAACTATGTCCATAATACTGCAAAGACAGTTTTTGTCTCTTCCACACTCATTCTCTCACAAATGCCCCATGGAGGTTTCCAGAGGCTGCACAGCCAGAGCTAGTTCAGCGGATTGAAGGCATGAGCAGACGTGAGAATCCCTTAGCCTTTTATTAAGTTAGACATAAAGAGATTTGAAAACTGTTAGATCAGCCCATTCTCCTCATTAAATATTTTTGGTTTTAGAAAATATAGTCATTTTTCTTAAAAACAGAATATTTATGGTACCATGTAATAGGTTTATTTTTTAAATGAACTAATAAATAATTTAACTAAGTCTTTTAAAATTTTCTGCTTTAATTTACAGTATGGTAAAATTAACAAATATAGCCCATATAAAACAATTTTTAAGAGTGTAACAGGGTCCTGAAAGTAAACATTTTGAGAACCACTGGCCTAGTATACAGCAGGTAGTGTCCAGGACATTAGGATTAAAGCAACAGACAAGACTTTGTCCCTGCCCTCAGGAGGCTGTCATTCTAGTCAGATGAGATAAGTGTGTTAAACAGAGACAGTCATTTCAGCAGGCAGTGACTAGACTCTGAGAAGCATAGAGCCGGGTGATGGCGCTGCCACATTCGTGCGTGGCCAGCAAACCCCTATTCATCACTGTCTTCTCTTGCTCTCACGAAATGCCATTGTCCCCAAGGTTACTGCATCCTCTGAGGGCCACTCACATGATGCTACTTTTCCCTCCCACACCCCTCATGGTACAGCCATATCTGGATGGACCTGAGAAAGGTGTCCTTCGTGCTCAGGATCGCCTCCTCTAGTCCTTCTCCCTCCTTCCTGCTGAGGCATTAGTTTTGTTAAGAAGCTCCCCAAAACCCACTGAGAATCACTTCCTTGGACACTCACACCATTCATCTCATAGAGGAATCTTTTACACTCTCTTCTCCTCAAACACCTCTTCCCTATCCTCACTTAAACTTCCTCATCCACTGAGAAAATTGAAATAATGTAAAAAGAAATTCATATTCTTCCCTCACCTTCTGTTAAATAAGATAATTGCCACAGTTTTTACTGCATCCTTTATCAGTCTGGTGTTTCTTCTTTATTTCTTTCTTTTTTTTTTTTTTATATCTGCCTCCCAGACTAGAAAGCAAGCCTAGGAACCACATCCTGTCCAGCACCTAAGACAGAGTCTGGTATTTGGTTCTTTTTCAAATCAAAGAGGCAAAGACAAGATCATTAGATGTAGTCCCTTCACCTCAAGGAAGATGATTATTAAAATCTTCTGGAATGAAGCTTATTTTGAGGCCTATGAACTGCATCTTCTGAAGCATGAGCTGCTACCTCTCAGCTCTGTGCAGTCATGATCTCAAGCTGCCACTTACTCAGACATGTAAGAAGATGGCCCTGTGCTCAGTTGTTTTCTCCCCCTAAGATTCCAGATTTAATTCCATTCTAAGCCACACATCTTTACTGAGCAGCTACTACATGCCAGACTCTGACGTGCTGGAGAGAGAACAGCTCCCTTCCTCGCCTTCATTTGGTGAAGTCTGGGAAACTCAGAAGAAAGTACTTCTCTTCCAAGAATAACTGCTTGGGAATAATATCTTGTTCTGGGATTGGGAGAATGTCTCTTTAAAATTTGAAGTAAGCACAATGCCTTGCTGAGTTTCAGCAGACGGGGCCAACACTACTCGTGTAGTCAGGATTTTGCTTTACTAAGCTGGGTTCCCACTGGCTCTTTTTCATATTACAGCAGAACTGGCTTACAAGGAACACTTTCTTTCAGGGGGTACTAATCGCTGAGAGACCATACCTAAGGCTCAACCACTTGACGTAATCAACACAGAAGAAGCACAAACAGCAAACAGAGTTTTGCATTCCTGTTGTCACTGATCGTCTTCTAATCCAGGTGACCCAGGGCTCCCTAGAAACCAGAGACACACGCCTCCTCCCTCCCCCGCACCCTACATCACTCATCAAGCTTGAGTTAAAGGTGTCAGACTATTTTCACAAATTCCTTTATAAACCCAAGTTTATTACCACCTGCATCTCGAAGAAAATATTCCAAATTCCAAGTTTATCACCATCTTTATTCAGTGTCCCATCAATCTTAGATAAAACACCCCAAGTATCCTCTTAACTCCTGCAATTGAAAAAGGAATTATTCAATTTATTAATTCCATTCATTCATCATTTATTCATCATTTACATGCTGGGCACAGTATACAGGGTCCAGCAGGCATGCAAAGCACCAATTGCAATGCTGATAACAACTGCTAAAACGGAGGCAAGGCAAGGTTCCCAGAGCTTCTGCAATTTCAGGCCATGTTTTTCTCTCTGTTTGAAATGATAAAAGCTAAGATCTACAGAGCACTTAGTAAGATGCCAAGAACCATGCACAATTTAATTTTCCTCAGAACTGAACACGACAGCTACTTAACATCTTTTTGCCTCAGTTTCCTCATCTAAAAGATTATTAAGAGTCTTAACTTGCTAGGCATAAACATAACACAGCTTTGTTTCTTTAGTAGCTGCAGGCAACTACTCTCTGCCACTTTTAGCCATTATGTTTTACGTTTCCTCTAGTAGGATTTGATGCCAGCTCGTATTTGTTTCAAAGTTCTCCTGCTGGCCCTCCTGTGCTGACTGGATTTCTAGCTCCTATGAATTGGAGCCGTGATCAGGGATGGGTTAGGATCAGCTTTCTCACCACCCTCACCTCTGATGCCTCTTCTAGATACACACCTCCTGGTGTTGGGCAGGGAGGAGGGAGGGAGGAGCGCCTCCTTATTCCAGTGCACTCAAAGAATATCCAATGATCTTTTTAACTGAGTCATTCTTTACAAGCATGCCCCACCCTGTGGAGAGAGGCCAGTGAGGCCCTGGGGTCAGTGCACATGGGGCGGTCCCGTTCCATACAAAATTATACGTGCCAATAGATAATACAAATTGACCAGTGATTAACGAGTATTCCAGGAAAAGAAAACATATAAGTTTAAGGAGTGCTAGGTTATTAACAGTTAAACTTTTTTCTTTATATCAGGACTTTGAAGGGTCCTTAATATGCTAATGTGTGACTTTACAAGATGAGTATCAGTAGTACTCTCCTCTCCTACCCACACAACACCTGACTTACACCAGGTGTCCCTCTGTTTCTGCTGAAGGACATTTTAAATTCTCAATAAATTTCCATTTTGTTTTTAAGCAAAACATGAGCCAAAAGCATCATCTTGTGAGCTGTAAGTCTATGCCAGCTTGGCTTCGGGATGCTGACATGGCCCTAAATGTCACCACATGTGTGTTAAAATCCCCAGCTTCTCCCACTCTGCAGCACCTCTGAGATCTTTTACCAGAGCTCTTTACAGGGAAAAACAAGCACAAGAAATAGATTACCATGGTGTTGCATGGCAGTCACCTAGGAGACCAGCTGTGCCTCTCAATTCTGAGCACAGCCCCAAATAAATGAGGCTCTATGCCTCCTAGCTAAGCAGTGGGACTGCTCATTTAGCATGGTGGACTGTTGAGAATGCAGACACTTTGAGCTTACCCTTCTGCCCCTGCCATTTTAGAGAAAAGGACAGGGACCCAGGGAGATGATGTGGCTTTCCCAACATCAAAACGCCACTGCTCTTCTCATTAAAACATAAGTCTCCGCTTGGGTTAAAATTATAACAGTTTTTCTAATTGCTTCAGAAATAAATATACGTAATCTAGAGTCCTAGCCTGTGGGAGGCGAAGAAAAGGAGAGGACAAAGGTAGCCATCATTTGCTGTTAGGACAGCAAGGGATTCCCTAGGGAGAGGCAAAGTCCTTGTGCTTTATCCTCAAGTTCTCAGCTGCACTCACTCCTGCCTTTCACTTGATCTAGAGATTTGCCTGAAAAACTGGGACTGGCAACTGCCAAGGATTTGGGAGAGACTTTTCCCAGGTCCCTGGAGCCTGTCGCCCAGTTCCTACGCTCCTGCAGAGAAAGAGTAGTGTTCACAGCTAGCAGTTACTCTGGTAGAGGAGCTGGTGGATGCTTCTCACCTCTCTTCTCCTCTCTGAGCCTCTCCCTTCCTGGCATGGAACCCGCCGCACAGAGCCCAACTGAGTCCATCAGAGGCCCTTTAGGTGTGCCCCTTATTTGGGGATATTTGGATTAAGCAGAGGACTGCCCTAGGAATACAAAAAGGAGAGAAACACCTCCTGATCCTCTGCCTGGAAGAGCTCACAGTCCCCTGGGGGAGAGTGAGACAGTGTAGTGGACCTTTCTCCCTGATCCTGCTCTCAGCGCCCATGCACCTTCCCTAACAGCACCCTGATTTCCTCCTAGTTTGGGTCTTAGTAGGATGGTAAATCCAGGCACCTGCCCTCTGAAAAGAGAAACAAAAAGCCCCGCCCCCCCCCAGAGCGCCGCCCAGCGCCCTAGCGCCCCACCGCCCCGGGGCCAGGCAGGACCAAGCTCAGTAAACAGGTGCTTTCCTCGATGTGAGTTCTGAGTGGGTCCTCCGCAGTGACGATATGGTCAGAGTTCCTCCATCCCCAGGGTGGCAACCTTAGCGCACAGACCTGTTAAGATTTGACTCCAGGGGCTTCCCTTCCCCAGCTGTCCTGACCCCCGCACCCTCCAGGGCCACTCGGCCTCCTGTCTGCTTCCTGCCTGATGTTTCAACAGTGCTGTGGATTCTGAGTGCCTGACCTACCTCCCAATAAACCCCCTTTCCCTTGACTAATCAGTCACTATCTGTCACTTGGAATCAAGAAACCCTAAAGCAGGGGTCCCCAACCCCCAGGCTGCAGACCGGTATGGGTCTGAGGCCTATTAGAAACCCAGGCAGCACAGCAGGAGGTGAATGGTGCGCGAGCCAGCGAAGTTTCATTTGTGTTTGCAGCCACTCCCCAGCGCTAGCACTGCCGCCTCAGCTCCACCTCAGATGGTAAGACATTAGACTCTCATAGGAGCACTGGTCCCTGGTGCCAAAAAGGTTGGAGACCACTGCCCTAAAGGATGCAAATTTGTACACAGATAATTCTCAGCAGATGTGTTAAGTGCTAAAGGTATGCCCCAGTGCCTCTGAGAGAGGAAAAGTGTTTAGTGCGGTGAAGTGGGGAGCAGTAGGGGCAGAGATCCAGGAAGCCTGCAATAGGTCCCGCAACTGTCCCAGGAGCCACCTTCTGCTGCTTCTATTTGACAGTCAAAGCCAGGTCTCCACTCTGAGCGTCCTCCCCAGAACTGAGATCTGGTTACTGCAGATACAGTCACAAAATCTGCACCCATCCCTTCCTTCCACCTCTGGCACAGCCCAGGGAAAGCCGGGTGGGGTTCCCAGTGGTGACAGTGAAGCCAAGGAGAGGGGGAGGACCTTTTTGGTGGCCTTGCATCTTCACAAGCAGTCTCTCCTGAGTTCCTCATCCAAACCTTCCACTGAACACAACTTTCGGCCATGGCAGCTTTGGATTCTAGTCTCTTCTGCCCCTCCCCCAAACTAGCTTGCTGAAAAACTCCCCTCTTCATGTTTACTGATCTCCATTTCCCACAGAATTCCACATTTAAGTTTTATGTTTTCATGGAGACTATGCCTGTAATGCTCAGGATTAGTAATTTCCATAGAGACTCTAGCAAAACAACAAATCCATATGAATTAATTTTGACAAAACTCTGGTTCAAAAAAGGGAAGACAGCCAATCGTATATTATAGTCCTCAAACCCCAAACTCACAGCTTATGTGGTGTTCACGTATCAGGGGCAAAAGTGAGATAAACCCGCCCTCCCTCATGCCTGTCCCCTTAGTGAGGACACTGGAAATAGGTCTGGGAAGGATTTGTTCATGGTTCGATTTGTTGGCTCCCAGACAAGAAGGGATTTGGGGGAAAAACATTATAATGCAATTTTGACGAAAATCTCTTTTCAGTCGAAGATTTGCAGAACATTAAACACTATCCACAGACAGCTTCAGATGGAGTCCCTAGAGCAAGAGAACTGAGAGCCTTTTCAGTTTGAGTTTTCTCCTTGTTATACTTGAAACATCTTCTTCCACTTGGGATGTTGTGTTTGAGGTTTGGCAATGAGGTGTCATTTCCTTAAAAGGGAAATTAAATATGTATTTTGATGGCTAAGTCTCAGGTAGCCCATGTTCCCAGGGGAAACGAAAGTCTTTGAAAGGAATGTTTGCTTCATTCAGTATAAATAATGTTGATTTGTTTATGTCTTAACCTCTGTTTGGTGATTAATAAGCAAAAATATATCTTCTGAGACTTGGAGCACACTGGATCCTTTTTAGTGGGCCACACTGGGGTAAATAAAGATGAAAAGAAGAGAGAGCCACTGTGACGCCAATGAAATACAGTGTTCTTAACTCAATTAATCTGAAGTTTGGATGACCTAGGCTGTTCCTGGGGAAAATATCAGCTCTTTCATTGGTATTTTTCTTTCTTTCTTTTTCTGCTTCCAAAGTATGACTCCTGGGCATTTTAAATTTACTTCTTAG
This sequence comes from Eidolon dupreanum, assembly GCA_028627145.1. Lineage (NCBI taxonomy): Eukaryota > Metazoa > Chordata > Mammalia > Chiroptera > Pteropodidae > Eidolon > Eidolon dupreanum. The sequence goes on along the minus strand of CM053511.1, from coordinate 26,634,618 downwards.
TGTTTAAAGAAGTAAGCAATCATGTCCTTCAGTATGGGTGATATAGTAGAATCGGGGACCAGTCAAATTCTTTGACCTGATGTGAGAACCAGCTCCAAGAGTTACTGGCTGTCGGCTCTTGGAAAAGCCGTTTCTAAATCTGTTACTGCAGGTGTGAAGGGGTTGATAAAAACCCACCTCACCTCCTGGCGCTACTATGCAGATCCAGTGAAATAACGAATTAAAAGTGGTTTGGGAATTGGAAAGCATGTCATAATTGTAACAGAGCAGGAAAAGGAAGCCAGGGTTTAGTGTGGACCCACCGTGTACCAGGCACTGGAGAAACTGACTCTGGCAACAGCCTCCACTGAGAGCTCTCCACAACTCCAGTCCCACCACTCAGTTGTTCCCCAAGTGGCAGCCAAAATGACATAAATCAGATCATGTCATCCCCAGCTTTAAAATGTTTTACCACTGCAATTAGAATATAGCAGTTCCTCCTTATTTACAGGGGCTACTTCCCAAGACACCAGTGGATACCTGAACCACAGATAGTACTGAACCCTATATATACTATGTTTTTTTCTATATGTACATACCTATAATAAAGTTTACTTTATAAATTGGGCACAGTAAAAAATTAAGAGTAATAATAAAAGAGAATCATTATGACTATATACTATAATAAAAGTTAAGCGAATGTGCCCCCGCTCTGATAACTGATCTGATAACCTCGATGGCTACTAAGTGACTAACAGGCAGGGAGCAGGTACAACCTGGGGACAACAAACAAAGGGGTGATTCACGTCCAGAGCAGGATGGAGCAGAACAGTGAGAGATTTCATCCTGCCACTCAGAATGGCATGTAATTGAAAACTTATGAATTGCTTATTTCTGGAAATTTCCACTTAATATTTAAAACCGTGATTGATCATGGGTAACTGAAACTACGAAAATCAAAACTGTGGATAAGGGGGAGACTATTGCAGTAACTAAACTCCTCGCAATGGCCTGTGAGGCCTTGCCTGACCTGGCTCCTCCTCCAGACACCACTCTGTGCCTAGTCTCTGCTTTAGTCACACTAGTCTTCCTTCAGTCCCTTGGTCACACTGAGCTTACTTCTGTCTCAGACCTTTGCACGTCATTCCCTCATTATGGAGGCCCTTCCTCCTTCCTTCACCTGGCCAATCCTTTTCATCCTGTTCAGTTTACATGTCGTTTCCTCCCTCTCAGACAGGACTATCATACCAGATATGTTGTACAATACACAGCTCCAGGGGGCGCCATTCACAGAGACTACAGTTTGTGCAACAGCTAATGGGGACCCTATTCTTAGCCTTCACTACTTCCATTACAGCGTACTTGACTTGCACTGCACTTCTCCTTCACAGCAATTTGCACATTTATAATCATTTATTTATTAAATGTTCGTCTTCTTCACTAGACCATCAGGGTCGGGACCATGACTTTCCTGTCCACCTTGGAATCCTCAGCTCAGAACAGTGCCTGTACACAGAAGGTACTCAGTAAATATGCATGAACTGAAGTATGGATGAGTACATGTCATGCTGTCTCAATCTAATGAGCACTGACGTTTGACAGATGTCTCAGCAACTGCCCATTGTCCATCTCCATCCCCAGTGCCAGCATGGACCTGGAAGCAAAGGAGTCCATATATGCCGCAGGTCAGGTTCAGAGGATTCCAGAGGAAGAAAGACATGGGGCCACTGGGAACTGAGTCCTGCCTTCTGCTGCTAAAAGACACATCCCTGCTTGCTAGAAATAGTTTATCTTTCCAGAAATGAATTATTCTAAGGAAAAGTATAGCAGAGCAGAGTCTGAAGTCGTAAAGATCTGAATTGTAATCCTGCCCTATCATAGATTAGTTGGTAATTACTGGCAAGTGATTATAAAACGTGCTGTTCTTTATCTTTGCTGGGATATTTTTAAATTAAGCAAGTACTTTATAAGCTCTAAAGAATGGCTCTAACAATGTGTATAGGATTATTATTTACAGTTGAATGCAGTTGTCATTGCTCCCTTCTCATCTGGTTCTTAGGCTGCAGCTACCTGTAGTCATAACTTGCTGATTAACTAATCACAAATGAGTTAGGGGCAGGAGATAATGCCCACTCTGCTTTGCATATTAAAATAAATAACGCTAGCTAACTCAGCACTGTTGTTTAGTGAGTCCTAGTTCATTCATTGATTCTTAGGGCAAACATTAATCAAATGCCGTCTCTTCACCAGGGACTGTGTTATGTTTCGGAAAGTGTATCCTGCCCTTGAGGGCCTCACCAGCTAGTGCAGGGGGTGGGGGCAGACGGACCCACCGTGCGAGAAGAGGGGAGGTCTCCTCTAATGCAGAGACGAACAGTGTCCATGGCAGAATGGGGAGACCAATCAACTCTGCCTGGGAGAGGAGATGATTCTCAGTGACATCTTCTTGCAAGGCTACCTTGGGTCTGGCAGGATGCAGAGAAACATCTGCAAGGAAAGGGAGAGGGAGATGACTTTCTGGAGCTATCCTGGGCAGCAGAAACCAATTGGATCCCTTCCATTTTTAGTTACCTGCTTCAAGATTCTTAGTTTCCCATCATCAGTCCAGTAGGGGAATCAAATGGGGGAACTGTTGGCAGAGCACTAGCCCCTCCTGGTCTCCGAGGCTCAGGCCCTCCTAGGTGGGTTTGCTGGTTGGATGCTTGTGGGCAACAAGATGATTCCAGATTCCCACTGAATATGTGGGGTTTGGTAAGGGCACTCTGCCCAGGGCACTTTCCTTTAAGTTTTGTAAACTTGTGTATTTCAGACAAAATATCATTCTTAGGTTTCTGACTTGTTTACATTCCTCAAAATGTCATTCTTTATTCAAGGTAAAAGAAGCCTCGATAAGCCTTTTTTTTATTATTCCCCTAAAAGCATTTTTGAATCCCCAAAGTTAGAGTATGTTCTTCAGATCTAAACCTGGAAAAGCAGAGAAAGTTTGAGGTAGACTCATTCCCACTGGTGACACCTGGGGCTTTCACGGGGCTAGTAGTGAGTGGGAGGCTGCTGTGGACCATGAGCTTGAGCTGAGAGCATGGTCCTGCCATTCCCATCACACATGGTCAGAGTTGGGGCTGGCTTTTTGTTGACCTACTGAAGCTCCTTGGAGCTTTACATGGGCTGAATGTGTCAAGAAATGTTTTAATAAGGTCTCTGGAGGAAAGATGAAAGTCAAGGAAACAAACAAGGTAGCTAAATATTCTGCATTAGAAATATGCAGAAACGTGAAGATGAAGGAAAAAGATAAGAAAGAAGACAGGACGGGAAAAGGTGAGGACTAAGCAATATGGAGGTGGCCAAGACCCTTTAGAAACGGGATTGTATGACATTGTGTTATGAGTCATTTTTGATGCTGCAGTGCTATTCCCTTCACCTTCCCAAACCATCAGTACAGTCACCTAAACTCAGAAATGTTTTAGAGAAGATAAGGGAAATGACTGAGTTGCACGTTTGGGTTGAACAACCCAAGTGGGATGGCAAGACAATGGTTTAACTGACTAATTTAGTGGAAGCAGGCTCTCACAAGCTAAGGTAACCACAAGGCTGTGTGTTGCTCAAGAATTTCCACAAGAAAATAACAGATGTTCCATGATCTGTAAAATCTATCCCTTAAGGGGCAAAGAGACCCCAACTAACATCTACATTTTATACTTTTATTATCTCCTTTGATCATGCAGAATATAGATATAATATACCTTGTCTTCCAAAGAAAAAGCCCCAAGAATATAAGTTATTTCCCTAAGTCCCATACCTATTTAGGAACAAATCCAGAATTTGAACCCAAGTCTTCAGCTGCACTTTTGCTCAACATTTTGTTTTGAAATTATTATAGATGCACAAGACTTTGCAAAAATAGCACAGGGAAGTCCAGCTTTCCCAGCTCCTGTTGCAATTCATGTTCTCCCCACCACACCTGAAACCAGGGATAAAGAATTGAACTGCAAAGACTGGAGTTTCGTCTAGAGCAGTCCTTTTAGTTTTACAGATCATCAGGCACTGAGTCTCTTGTTGGGAACCAAAAAGAATTGTAAAAAGAGTTTGGCCTGAAGACTGTTCAATCCCTTGGACAGTGGTTTGCAACTCTGGCTGCACATTCGAATCACCTGCTGGGCTTTTTAAAAACACCAGCCTCACAGGTTCTAACAAAATCAATAAGGTCTGGGGCTTAAGCATCTGTAGTTCTCCACATCCCTCAGGGGTTTCTAATATGCAGCCAAGGCTGAGAACAACTGCTGTAAAACTACACCACAGGTGTGTATCGATGCATTCCGAAGAGAGCTCTCTCCCTCTCATCAGACCCCGGTGTCAAGCTACTCTCCTTTATGGCCCCCATCGCTGAGGCCTGAGATACCTGTTAGAGGAGCCTGTGAATGGAGAGGCTGCGGGTGACTGGCAGGGATGATTTCTCTGTTGTGTTTACTGCAGAGCGTTGTGGTCCTGCCACTCAGAGCTGTACTTCCCTTTCTGAAATAGTAAATCAGCTCCAGGCACATCAAAGGAGATTATCATTCCTCTGGTACCACTTTGTTTTCCAATACATCTAAGAGAAGCGGGTCCACTTATCTCCAGAATGCTTTCCCAGAAAGCTCAGTCACCTGCTGTGTGAGGTCACCAGTCCACAATTTGCATCCATCACACCTTGTAAGGAAATGGAGGAATTGGCTTGCTTTGTTTTCCAGCACTGGGGAAACAGATTTCTTCTTAAGCTGCACACAATAAATTGTATTAAATCCTTTCAGCAGGGTTTCCATGGCTATGTGAAAGCAAAATCATACAGTAATTGTTTTAAATAATACAGCAAGGCAAGCCAGAGAGTACATCTTAATTTTTGTCATCTGCGCAGTGGTTCTGTTTGTATGGAAATGTTCCCAAGGCAGAAGAAAGGTTTCTGCATTCACTGTGAGTTGCTTGGCAAATGTAGTGCAAGGTCAAATACAGACTGAAATAAACAGACCTACTGAATCCCTCAGCCCCTTCTCTGGCCATGTGAGCCCTGCTTATTTTATGTGAGAATTCGAATGGCATTTATTTCTTTGCTACTTGAGCACTGAAACCCACCGTGTCACTGGATAAGCCTGGCTCCTGCTTCCGGGGCCTCCACAAGGAGGGAAAATTGGGGTACACTCTAGACAAAGGGGACATCTGACAGCATCTCTAGATATCAAGTTGTCCCCTGCTACCTGGCATATTCAGGAAGATTGGGCCTTTCCAGTAGTCTTAGCCCAGCATTCATTACATAATGTCATGGATTAGAGCCAGTCTTCGAAACTGACCATCCTAGGTTCAGATGCAAGCCCCATCAACAAGCCTGCTGCAAGTTACCTCAACTCTGAGATTCAATTTCTTCAATTGTGAAATAAGCATAACGATACTTACACACCACAGGTTCTGAGTCTTAAATGAGGTCATGCATGTAAGATGCTTGTCCTAATATCTAGTATTAGGGTTCAATAAATGGTATTAGGTTTTTCAATTATCATTATCATTATTATTCTTTAGCTATAGAAGAGTTCCCCTCACAATAAGGTAAATCTGAGGGTTTTTGTCTGCCTGGGGGAAGTCCAGGTAAAATCCAACAATCATTCCTGAGGCCCTTCCAGATGTCATAGTGAGTTGTGAGGCCTGGCAAATGGGAAAATGAGGTCAGGTTCCTGCCTCTGGGGAGCGTTCACATCAGAACCAGTCCCCTCATCAACCGATGCTGGTGAGCATGACACTAGACTTGGCCGAGGCTGTGACCCATGTCGTGTTATTGCTCCAAGGAGAAGTCCATTCCTGACTCAGCACAATCATTTGGGAAGGAAGAAGAGAATTCTACACCATCATCACTGATGGAAACATCATCCCACATCATCCCGCAATTCAACTTCCAAATAGAGACACAAGAGAGTCCCTCGGCCAAGTCCCAAGAAAAGTTCACAGCAAACTTCACCCTGGGTCTTGTCCTTTAACCACAGCCAATGTTGATGAGAACCTCAAGGGGGTAGACACTGGGAGACGTGAGAGGAAAGAAAAGACGGGAATGGGGAGACATAGTTCCACCAAATATGTATGAGATCACTTGGCAGACAAGCCAGCATTGTAAGGAAAAGAACACTGGCTCTAATCACAGTCTGCCATTTTGAACTCTGCATGTTTATTTTAGCTTTTTTGTTTTTTAATATTTTAGAACATAGACAATAAATAGTAATAGAATACATGAAGGAAAAGATTCGCCCACACAGAAGTCATTTTTAGAGCCAAAACCAAGACATAGTTGAGATGCTTTGCTTTACATCTGTGCCTGTGAGATGCTCCCTTTCTATAGGCCCCATGGGAGTCTTGGAACAGAACCACCAGATTCCAGGGGCTGAGCCTCTGAAAGGGCCAGTCTATGGCTCCCAGGAGGCCAGTGGATCTTATCCTTTGGTGCCCCTGGTTTGTTCGTGGCCTCTGCTTGCAACTCACTCTTTGTCAATCCCAAGCCTGTTCTTTTTACCAGATAGCTCATGCCCCACTCTTGGCTCCACGCACTGGGGTTTTGATTCTACACTCTGAATCATTCTTCCCTTTCTGTAAGAAATGGCCATGTTTGAAGCTTAGTAGACTTCTTACACATGTAAAGCTCTTTGCATTTTGGATTGCCTCTATCCTCTTTAGTCCAAATGTGCTTCCACACATACACTACTTTTAATTTTTCGTGAGCTTCCTAAAGACTCTTTTGGGTTCATGCTATTAGTCAAAATACACAGTCACAAACCTCTCTGAGATGGGCTTCTTTGTGCCTTGGGCTTAGTCAGGCTGGGAAACAATGCCCTTCAGATTCCTTCAAAAGGGTTGTGTCTAGTTGAGAGGGTCTACGAGGCATGCTCTTGAAAACTTTCTAAAAGCTTAACAAGTCTCTTAAAATCATACCTTCAAGATGACCAATATCCATTATATCATGGTTACTTTAAAAACATTTTTCAACTACAGAGCTTGGGAATGAGAAACAACTTTATTTCTAAATCCAGAACGTCTGCTTTTTTCTATTTCATTGAAGTTTGCTTGAGACTGAATAGGTCAGTTTTTGGCTCATCTCTCCATATCCATACTTTATTATTCCTGCCTCAAAGAAACCAGTATGCACTTTCAACATTCTGACTTAAAGTGTTCTTAGCCAGATCTACTACTTCATAGATATTTTTTCTGTTTCTCACATTACCACAAGCAACAGTGTACCAAATTATCCCTCATTACAGAACAAAAGATGCCTTTTCTCAGCCTCCAGTAACAAGTTCCTCCTTTTCTTTCCTATTTTCATTTATAATTTCCTTAAGGACCCCCTGGCTTCTTCCTGCTGCTTGGCCCCAAAGCTAATGTTCAATGATTTACATTTTCCCTATGGCAGCATTCCACTTCCCAGTACCCAATTCTGCCCTAAATATCTATGGTTACAAAGCAAGCCACCCCAAACTTAGTGGCTTAAAATGACAATTTATTATTTCTCATGGCTTTATGGGTTGACTAAACTCATCTGGGTGGTTTTTGCTTGTGGTTTCTCATACAACTGCAGTCACATGTCATCTGTGGCTGCAGTTATCAAAAGGTTTGGCTATGGTGGATATTCAAGATGGCTCACTCAAATAACTGGCAGCTGATGCTAGCTCGGGGCTGGGAGCTCAGTTGGAATGCCTAAATATAGCCTGGGCTTCTGACAGCGTAACGCCTGGTTCCAAGAGGGAGCATTCTGAGAGTGAATATTCCAGGAGCCACAAACAGAAGATGCAACGTCCTTTATGACCTAACTTCAAAAGTCCCAGAACATCATTTTCATTGTATTTTGTTAGTCAGGTGAGACACTATGGTCAGCTCAGATTCAAAGAGAGAGGAACCGGATCTCACCTTTCAATGGGGGGATAATCAAAGAATTTGCGACCATATTTAATTATTTGCCACAAAGTTCCTACTCACTAAGATCTAAAAGTAATAGTTTATGAAAATTATGGGTCAGCTCTGCATGAGGTAACTTATTTCTCTAAATGTTAATATTGATCCTGCTCCCAAGACTATCTTGTTGTCCCTCATGTTACTAATATATATACATCCTAGAAATATACAGACCTAATTTGCCATTCTTCTGAGCTTGGTATCTGCAAAACATGTTACCTTTGACATGAGAATGCCAAAACAGACAATAGCTCTGTCAAATAGTCATCCAGGGGAATCCAGATCAGGACTATTGCTTTTCTTTAGACAGTTTCTCTGTGAATAATTAGGGTGAGCTGCCTGAAGCTAAGAGGAAAATACCCAGATCAAACACGTTTATAACCTTCCTTTAATTACCGCTACCAAGTGGCAGACCACAGTATAGGTCTCCGCCCAATTATGCACCTTATGCACCATCAGTTTTGGTGGTTTAATAGCCATCGGCCTTGTTTTGCTATCTTCATCCTTCAGAATGGTTATTTTATGTGGGTGAAAGTAAGTGACCATTTCCCACTTATGCTTCCTCTGACTCTGTGTACAAGAATGGCAGAAGGGATGAGATTGTTAGAGAGGAAAATAAGAGGGATAAAATGCACCTAGGGTCTCTGCAATTTTGTAACTATGTTGAAGGACAAAAGAATAGATTTTGTGCTGCTTAAACAGCCATTGGTAGTAGCCGCTCACACTGCCGAGAGGCAGTATAGCTTGGTGAGAAAGGGCACCAGCTCTGGGAGCAGATAGCATGGATTCGATACCTGTCCCTTCTACTTAAATGTGACACAATGGACAAGTGATTTACCCTCTTTGTGCCTTATTTACTCAGTTCTCAATAATACTTACTTTACTTTTCTAGTAGTATCATGCAATTGCTTGATCACTCCCTCCTGGCAACATCCAGAGAGTGACTGAGGAGTTAAAGAGAGATGACTTAAGACTTGGGTGATCAGGGGACACATCTAAGGAGGTGGCATTTAAGCTGAGCCTTGAATAAGAAGAACCAGCAGGTTTGTAATAGTCATAGCAAGTGCATTCATTTCCTATGGCTGCTGTAACAAATTACCACAAACTGAGTGGCTTGAAACAACAAAAATGTATTCCCTCATACTTCTGGAACCCAGACATCCAAAATTAGTGGCAGGGCCATACTCCTTCCGAAGTCTGTAGGGGAGAGTTCGTCCACTGACCCTTCCACCTTCTGGTGGCTCCAGCATTCCTAGGCTTGTGGCCATATCACTCCACTCTCTACCTCTGTGGTCATGTTGCCAACTCCTCTTCCCTGTGTGTCTTCTCTTCTGTGTGTCTGTTCTATAAGGATGCATGTGACTGCATTGAGGGCCCACCTGGATAATCCAGGATAATTTCCTCCTGTCAAGATCCTTAACTTAATTGCATATGTTTTGCCTTATAAAGTAATATTTACTTTTTTTCATACAGGTAATATTCACAGGTTCCAGGAATTAGTACATGGACATATCTATTGGGCAGGGCGGGGGTTGGGGTATCATTCGACTCACTACAATGTGGTCAAAGAATAACCGGAAAGACTGAGTAGGACCTTTCAATCTGGTAAAAGGTTTAGCCTAGCAACAAGAAGCAAGCAGTGGTTTCAGGTAGAGTTCTACCAAGATATGTGTTATAATAGTCACTCTTGCTGCTCTGTGAGGAATGGATTTGGCGGAAGGCAAGGAGAGTGGCAACAGGAAGACCAAGTCAGGGGTTACTGCCAATCTGAAAACTTAAGTAAGTATAGGATAAATTTGCCATTCTCAAAGTGGATTACAGTCAAAAAGTTCTTTGTTGAAGTCTGTAACATAGTATTGCTGGTAAGAACAGTCTTTTGATAAAGCAAATTATAATTCTAAATGTTGTGAAACATGACTGTTCTAGCTCCACTTTATTTTACCTTAAATCTAAATTTACTTCCACTATTAAATGAAAGGAACTCATACTCTCTCTGCCATAGCATTTGAGATTTTTTCCATTATAATGATGCCATGGTTTTATGGTCAGGAACTCAGAGTGGTCTTGAGAAAAAGCTGAACCTTTGCTTAACTAAAGTCAGAAAGAGCAATCTCACATGAACTATGCTACAGAGAAAATATTTGCAATGGAATGGGTAGGCAACAACCTAATACCGCCCCCTCACCCCTGCAGGCCTCGCTTTATCCCTTGCAGCCAACTCAGTTGGTGGGTCCACTAACTTATAGATGTGCTCAGAAGTGGACATTTTATGGTGATGAGACCGAGTGTTTCTGTGATCAAAAAAGACAGTGCTTTGTTAATTTTTAGGTCAAAATTCTCCCTTTTATGCATAGGGCACAGATCTTTGATGTTTTAACCAAGTACATGGGCTTTCATGTGCTTAAGCTAGCCTCAAAATCTATTTCAAAACCAAATTTTGTCTTTACCAGCTGTTACCCGTGTGACTGCCCTCTGGCTTTGTGTTGCCTCCTAGGGAAAAGGGAGAGGGAATCAACATTTATTGGAGACCCACTCCATGAGACACACTTGCACACATGCCCCTGGGGCAGAGACCACTGACTGTCTCAACATTTGTTTTTTTCCCCTCCACCTCAGTAATAGGACCCTTAGTTTTTAATTGGATTCTGTTAAATTTTATTTCCAGATAAGCAATGACAAATTTCATATTAAGAGTGTGTCTCAAATATTGAATGAGACATGTTAAAAATTATTAATTATTTATCCAAAATTCTAATTTAACTGAGTATTCTGTATTCTTTTTGCTAAATCTGGCACTGGACTTCCCTGAGTAAAGATGGTGTTTCTCAGTTTCCCTTGAAGTTAGGAAAGATCATGTGACAAAATTCTGGCCAAAGGGATATAAAAAAAATTTCTTAAAGGAAGTGATTTTCCCCTCTCTCTTTCTGCTTCCTACCTGCTTGCTCAAGTATGAAGGAAATGCTAGAGCTCTAGCAGCCATTTTGGACTATAAGGTGATCTTAGGAATGGAAGCCATTCACGGTAGAGTTACAAGCTAGAAGGAGCTTGTCTTATTTGAGCCACTGCTATTTTGTTTTCTTTGCTACTTGTAGCTGAAATTAGTAGTAACTAATCCATTAAATCATCTAATTTTCACTCAACCTTAAAATAAGTTGTATTATCCAAATTTTGGCAAGTAGAATTCTGAGTCTGAGAGAAGTTAAGCCAGTGGTCACGTTGTAATTGTTGTAATTGTTGAACTAAGTTTTGAAACCCAGTCTCTATGAATAGTATCCTGTGCTCTTATTTTTCCATGCCACAATATGTCTCTGGGTGAAAATTCTTTTATCAAATTCCTAAGATTTTGTAATATAATATCAAATTTGCTTTTCATGTCTGGTATCTAAAGCGTTTAGCTCTCTCCTTCATCGCAAATACAGATTATAGACATTTCTGGCACCTGTTAATGTTATATGATTAGACCTCCATCCTTATATCTAATATTTGAGAGAGCTGTACCAAAAGACACAGTACTTATTTATTTCTTTTAGGGTCTGTAAAGAAATTTATCTTGTCTATATTTTAATATTCCCTGCAAAAATGTCTTAACTGAGTTATGATTCAATAGGAAGTTTTCAGATTTTATAGAGAATTAGTCTTAAAAGATATATTTGAAGAATGTTTCTATATCTATTTAAACATATTGTGTTCCTTTCTATTCCTGTTAAAATACAATTTTTACACAACAAATTTCACCTAAAATTTAGTGTCAGAAGAAAACTTAAAAATATCTATTCAGGTGCAATTCTATGTTTTTGTTTGTTTATTTTGTTTTGCTTTGCCAAACATTAAGAGAACAAGAGTCTAATTAACTACTCTTTTGCCTTAGAGCTAAATCTCACATTCATTTGCAAGTCATTCAACTACTCCAAAAATTGAAATATTTATTTTTGTTTATCTATTTTTTCTGTTTCTTTAATATTTTTTCTTTCTTATTTCTAATTATCCATTTTAGGTTATATTTTTATTAATATTGACCACTTAAAATCTGCTTTCATTTATTGAACAAATGTCTATTCATTGCCTCCCTTGCACGTAGCACTTGCCTAAAGGAGATGGGTTACAGGCTATAAATTCCTAGCTGAGCCTTTGCTCGTAACTCAAGATCACTATTTTCTTTTGAAAGAGGTTCACAAACCTCTCCCAAATAATCTAGTCCAGAGTTTAGATGAGGATCAACAGTAAACCTAATATTTCCTCAAATTCACATTCTTCCCTGGTTTGAAAATCAAGATTTATCCACATTACTCCAGAAGACATGCAGCAGCCACAAATTTCAAGCACCATTAATAGGACTAATTTAGAGAAAAATGTGAAGAGAACAGTATTTTGATAGTAGCCTTTCTGTTCCCTTCTCTTTATGCCATGGGGCCCTTCTCTGGGTTCCCAAATGCTGACTACTTCTGGGCCCCCTTCTCACCTGCTTCCAGCTACCAACATCCTTCTCAAAGGATATCACATAAATTATTTCCTTCTCTTTTTGAACATCACTATTTTCTCTCTTAGGAGATAATGGAATCTTACCTCTTATAGCAAATTGGAGAACAAAAGGCTTGATCCTCATTAAAGGAAATGAATACACTAATGAACAGGTCAAAAACAATGTGAAAAGCAAGCCCCAAGGGCCCTGCAGAAAGTAAGAAATGGAGGCCTTCCTGGTGTCTGAAATCAGCCATGGAGTCCAGTGTCCTGGATGCCTGTGTTGTCCCACCCAAGGATGTGCCTGGCAGGTTCACATCTCCATAGTGATGCAGCCTGGTTTGTCAAACATTGCTAGGCTTTCAGAGAGTGGAAAAAACAGCCAAGCAGACAAATTGAGTCTTTTTGCTAGGCCAAGGAGGTAGAATTGGAAATTTCATTTTTTACTCCCACCCCTAGAAACAGTTGACCCCATCATTTAGGAGAGCCTGCACTTTCTGCTGTTTTAAGCTGTAAGAAGAGACTAGCAACAGTCTATATTCCCAAAGCTTGCTCCTTGTTGTCAGGCCTTGTAGGAATCTGCTTGACCTCTCCAGGAGTTCACTGCCCTCACTGGGTGCTCCCCTACCCCAGTTGGGCACCCCACTCCCCTCCCTGCCCGCCCAGCTCACATTCTTTTCACAGGAGGTAGATAGATCTCGATGCTGTCACCTCCCAGCCTCACAAGGGTAACCCACCTGCAGTGAGACGTCATGGTTTACAAAGCATGTTCATGCACTCTGTGAGGTAGGTTTATAATAGCTGCTTGACTGTTGAGGAAATAAACTCAGGAAAATTTACTGACTGGCTTAAGGTAAAAAACAGTAGAGTTCTGACTAAGAGGCCATAGCTTTAACTTCCAGACAAGAGTTATTTTCTGTTTCCTTCAGCTAACAGTGTCCACTGGGAGCCAAGCAGGTTGGCCTCCTCTCAGGAGCCTCGCCCTAGCAGACCCTTACCTCGTCCTCTTCCCTCCCCTAGTGCTTTGCTTAAGCTTTTCAAATCCTCGTGAGCAATTTGTTGTACTTCATTCCTAAACTTGTGAGTTTGTCATGGTGGAGCAGTTTGTGGTACTTCCTTCCTAAGCTGTGAGTTTGTCATGGTGGAGATTCTGTCTGGCTCAACTCTGACTACCCATGCCTCACATGATAAGTGAATGATAAATGATAAGTGAATGAATGAACTTTGGGCTAGATCCTCAGCACTGTCTCATGAACATGCTAAGAGCACTCTGGTCCTTGTTGCACCTTGTATAGAAAAAGCAACAAAATCTTCTTTTTGGCAAAGTTATCTCTACAGCTATATTCCTTGTGGAAATGAGCAGGCTTTGGATTCTGTGGGATGTTTTAGTGGGAAAGATTTAAGACCCTGGAGTAATGTCTGCCTCTTCAAGTCCACATCAAAAAGTCAAACAAACCAGAATATGAGTTTTCTTTGTGTGTGTCTTAATGGCTTTGGAATTGTGGTCAGTGGAAACAGCGTAGTTTGCAGTAAAAATATTCCTGACTAGCCAAGTGATACAACAGGCCAGTCATGGTGAAGGAGAGAATGAACTCTTTCATTCCACAGCAGCCCGGGAGAAGGCTTCTGGGTGGGTCTGCCCCTAAGAATGTTTGTGAAGTGTCATTTGAGTAACTCTAGCAGAGCTGGGATGATGAATTTCATAACTGAAATCAGGAATCTTGTCCAGAATAAAGTTTGGATGTTTTTATGAAATCATGGAGCGGAAGAGATCCTAAGTGAGGATAATTAATCTACCCCTCCACTTCTCTACAGGACAACACTGAAGTTATCCTAGAAAATTTGCTTTTTTTTTTTTTTTTAATTTTTAAATCTCCAGAATAGGAAACTTTAAAAACCTCCCTGGTTTTTAAATACCTCACCACCTTCATGGGAAAAAAAGTGTTCCTTATTTCTAACCCAAATCTCTCTTGCTGAAGTTCAAATTCATCTCTTCTTATTTAGGGATCAGGCCAAGGATTATTTAATGCCTTGATCAATTTTCATCAATACATAAAGTAAACTTATTGAGTTTTTTAAAGATGTTCTGAAGTATATCTATGTGCACTCTTGGTTGCAAGTTTCAAATACCCAACTCGGTGACTAAAACAATAAAGATCCTTTAAGCTGAGAATGCAGTCTAGGAATGGAGTCTCCTAAACAGCTACCTCGGACATGAGAATCATGAACAAAGCACTGGGAGAATGAAGGGGACGGAGCTAAATATTTTTGATCCCCACAAATGGAAAGTACAAAGAAAAGTTGAGTTTTGGTACCTTCATAATGTCAGTTAAAGCTTGTATTCTCTTTTCTATTCTGCTTTCCACAGAGTCAGAGTCACCTGAAAGCTATTTCCCTCATGGTAGCAAAACAGCTGCAGCAGTTTCAGGCCTCACATCCTTATACCACACCATCCCTCCCATGCAACAGTCATGAAATACCCCTTGATAATACCAGCTTAGGTCAAATGCCCATGCTTGAACCAAGAAGTTGAATGTACCAGATGACTTGATTTAATCGGGGTCTACCACTGGACTTGGGAGTGGTGGTGGTCAGCTTCTGAGAAGCATTTGGGTTTTGTGGGGAAGAGGAATAAAATGGAATGAAAATCTCAGTACTATTAGGGAGAAGGTAGGCAATTGGGTGCTAGATAGTTGTGGAAAAAAAATTCCCCAAGTTTAAAAAAACATGATATGATTTTTTACACCTAAGACATCTCCTCAACCCCATAGCTTGTCCACTTAGAGACAGGATTGTATAACTCCCAGATCAGTGTTCTCCACACTCTCCTGATGATGAGAATCACCTGAGACTATTAAAGATGCAGCCTCTCAGATTCCTCCTCTGGAGCTTCTATTCCATGGGTCTGGGATGGGACTTCAGGATTTTTAAGTCAACACATTCTCCAGGTAATGCTTTGAGACCATCTCATACCCACAACCAATCCTGCACAGCTTTTCCTGCTCCATAAGCAGGGGCATACACTGCTCCTGCAAAGATCTTCAAGATGAGGGGACATACTCTAATTATGATAGTTCAGTATACATAGAACAGACTTTGGAAAGGTATTTTTGGACCTGGTCATTGTAAGTATTGGTCATGAGTCTGTGGGTGGTAAAGAAAAGAATTGCTAACCATTGTTGAGCATGAAACTTGTGAAGGATGCTGAGCTGAGCACTTTGCATAAAATTTCTCCTGTAAATTATGCATCTCCTTCTGTATAGAATTTTCAGGTAAAGCAGAGACTACCATTTTTCTAAAACTCTTAATAAGAGTTAAGTCATCTTTAGAAATATAAAAATCAGGATCCCCATATAATATTTTATTTACTATCTATTGTATGAGAAAATATATAATATTAAGAACTCACTATTTTGTCAACATTTCTTTGGTTGAAGTTACCTTCATCAATTTTTAATGTATTGGAAAAATTCCTGGAATAGCCAGAAGTTCCCAAACCTCTGGGAGGAGAAAGCCAGAGCTGTGGCTGCCTCAGTTTCTGTGTGTGTGTGTGTGTGTGTGTGTGTGTGTGTGTGTTAGAAACACTTCTCCCTCCGCATGCCCACTTTCCTTGCTTTAAACAGCAAGATGATGCTGCCCCACAGTCCCCAGTTTGGTGTTACCTCCAGGCCAGGTACCTGTACTCAAAGGCTATCTTTGAATCCCAATTCCAAGTTCTAAAAGGGAGACCCTGATCAACTCAACATAGGCCAGGCATCTGCCGAGGTCCAATTAGCAGCTACTGAGAAGGAGCGAGCTCAGATGATACAAACACAGGCCAGGGGCCAGTTTCCACTGGGAGAAAGAACTTAATTCTCAGAGAAAAAGTCCTTGGAGGCTGAGAAGATGTCTCTCAAAAGGCTGTTGATACAACTGCTGTGAATTCTGTAGCTCTTAGGTGAATTTTTGTTTTCCTTTATCTTAGAGTCATCTGGAAACATTTGAAAAATTTCTGTGTGTACAGTGTACTAATGGCTGCCTGGAACTCCTGCGATAACCCCAGTCCTCCCGAGTCCAAGGCCAGCACGTGGGAGCCAGTGCTTTATAGGAAGAGGAATAAACCAGATGATTCTTGAGAGTCCTTGACCTCTCTGGTCACATCCTTGGAAAGAAATGAGAGAGAGAATGCTTTGTTTGCTAGATGCATTAGAGGAAGAGAGACTGGCCCCTTTCCCCTGGGCCTCCCCCGCAGGGCTCTCCCAAGGTCCAGCCCTTCCCACCCTGGCCTGTGGAGGAGCCAGCCTGGCCACTGTGCCTACATGGCTAATTGTAACATTTCAGCCTTCCTTGGCAGCAGACTGCCCACTTCTTGGCAGCTCTAAGCTGCAGGAGACTAATAAAATGAACCCTAATGAATGGATGGCTCTGCAGTAATATTGAACTCACAGATTTATTCTTGTTGATAATTTGAGTGGAGTAGACCAAAGGGACTCTTAGCAGTATAACTAGGAGATAAAATTCTGATGAATGAAGCATTTACCTTGTTGCTTAAAGAACAGTGCATAATTAAGAGGGTCGTTGACCCTAATTGAAATGATATTGCCAAGGTGAACCAAATAGCAATTCTCAACCAGATTGTTTCTTGCCCACAGCGGACTCTTCTGCAAGCACAGGAGCTAACCGGTTTTGGTGGAGTTTAGAAATTAGCTTTGCTAATAGGGCTTTTTAACCTGGATATGAAGCTAGATCTAAAGAATGCTCTATGTTAGATTCTTAATAGGCCTTCTGGCTAAGTGGAAGGGACCAAGACAGAATCAGGGGGTCTGGGCATTCCAGGCCTCCATTTAGGATCTGCAGTTGCTCTGCTGTCTGCCCAGGCCAGAGGAAGAATTTCCAGAGAATGTAAGAACCAAAAATATGTTTTAAAAAGTATGGCCCACCGTAATATGTAATTTAAAATAAATATAGTAGTTAATTTTAAAATTAATTCAAGGAATTCTCATAATGTTCTGAATTTTTTCTACTATGGTAACTTCAATGCATATTTTAGAAATATCAAATTCCTCCTTAAAAAACAATATTTTAGTTCCCCTCTTGGGGAAACCAACAGTGTGGATGAACAAGAGAAAGAGCCAGGACTGACAACCAACAGACCTGAATGCCAGCCTTGGCTCTGCTTCTCAAGCACCTGTGAGACCTTGAGTAAGTCACTTGACCTTCACGGGTTTCACAAGGTCATGCAGAATGGGATGGTTCCTCACCAGGCAGCCATGGGGATCAAAGGAAACGTCAATGGTGCTTCAGAAACTTTGAAACACTGTACGGGTACATAGAGAGGGCCGGATATCAGAATATTCATTATGCAGATGCCTGAAATGCAGAATAGAACCAGAAGTCAAAAGGTTTCATGTCACATAAACATTCACTGAGAAAGTACAGTTCTTAAAAAACTAGTTCCTACTCGGAACCTCCTTATAATAAGTGTAAGCATTCCTTCCTGCCAGAAGAGAGATGTCTACCCCTTCCTGAGGGTCTCAAACCCACAATATCTGACCATATGCAGTACAAATGTATGGCAAAACAAAATTATAAACCTTGCAATAAATGAGAGATTTCATGAGATTAATGAAAGTGATTTTGGATACTGCTCAATTCAGTTAGTTAAGCCACTAACCAAGGAGTACGGACAAAGGTAGCCAGTTACCACATAAAGAGAGAAAAAAGCAAGATTAGTGATGTTTCAAAGAAAATCATTTGAATGCCAAGGGGGGAAATGATTTAAAAAAAAAAAAAAACCTCAGATATTTAGTAAAAATTAATCTTTTTTTATTGTGTTACAAAAGTTAAATGTGAAGAATTCAGTATCAGGTAATCATGTAATTTTTCAGAAAATTTTTCGCAGGTAAAGAAACGTTTGTTTTTCATTCTTTAAGAATTAGCAGATAGTTGGTATTATGACCTAAAATTTGTTCAACAAAAAATAAATTTATTTTTATAAAAAATTTTATAAAATGTTTTATTTTCTAGGCAAAATCACAAACGAGGATTTTGGTGTGTGGCTTTTTTTTTTTTTTTTCTATTAACAATGGCCTTTTGGTCAATGTTTTAAATGAATTCACTTTCTAGTAGACTTCTTTTCTTCTGATATCAAATGTTCTCAGATAATGAGAACTTTTTATAATTATTGAATTATTATTGCTGATTTTATTATTTCCCAGTCTCTCTCAGTGGAAATAGTGCTGACGGTCTTCTCAAGCCCAGGGGAGGGAAAGAAATGAGTTTCCAAGTTCTTTGGAAATGACAAGGCCCAGGGTGTCACTTGCGGAGATAAAGACAAAATGGCTTGGAAGCAATACAGTGAGTGAGTGGTGAGCCCAAATTTCGGGGCAGGATTAACGCCGCATACCAGGCCGGGTACAGAGTGCACTGGGAGAGGACATGGCAGGAACTGGCTGTGAGGCACCAACACCATGGCCTTTGTACCCTCAGACCACCAGTCTGGACTTGGTTACCCCTGTTGGCCAGGTGAATGCACTCCACATCCTCTCCAGGGGCTTCATCGCCCGCCCCACAAACCCAAGAGAGCTGGGGTTTCAGGACATGCTTAAATCCTTCACTGAAGACTTAAGTTCAATGTATTTGTCAGTGCCCCTTGGGAACAATAAAGCCCTACCTGACCGGAAGGTCAGTTGAGGAATTCGACAGTCCAGAGTCCTTGAAGGTACTTTATGCCTGCAGGTTCTGGGCCACCAATCAGAGAAGTTATGAACCAGGAAGGTATGATTTCAGGGTGCTGCTAGGCAGACCTGAGCTCACTCACAATTCTACCTCCTTGCTAGTTGTGTAACTTCAGGCAATTTACTTGATTGATCTAAACTTCAATTTTCCTTCTATAAATTGAGGAAAGTTTTGCTAATAGGTCTGCACCTTGAGAAGAGGATTCACATGCAGGCCATTTATTTAGGACACACTACCACCAAAGGAGATGGGGAAGCAAACAGAGATGGAGAAAAGTCAAAGCAAGGTACAATTTCACAGCCTGGTCCCCTGGGGACTCGGGAGGATGTTACACACCAGTTTATCCCAACTCTTGCAAGGGACCTGGTCTTTTGTGCTCCTGTACTAGTGATTCACTGGCTAAGGGCAATGGGGGCAGTAAACGCCAGGCGCTTGGGCTCTCTGTGCTGTGGGCAAAGCTGCCCCAGGAGCCCTCAGACAGACCTCTGACAAGGATCTGGGCAGAGGACAAATGGCATCTTTATATGAAGTCTTCTATACTTAGAACAGTCCCATCAGGTAGGACTAGTATCTTCATTTTTATGGCTAACAAAACAAATCCAGAAAGTCAAAATAAATTACCCATTGTCACACAGCTAAAAAGCAATGAAGCCCAGATTCAAATGCGATTACGTCTAGGTTCTAAAGGGATATTCTTTCCATCTAAGCTTCGGGGGCTGCCCCTGGTAGATGATATGGCAGAGCCTGCCTGTTCTCTGCCCATTATATTCTGAGTATCAATCTGCCCAACTTAAATAATACATATCTCAACTTTCCTTGCAACTACAGATGACCAATAAAAGTAAATGAAATCATTGTGTGAGGCTCCTTTAAATGAAATGGATTGCATCAGAAGGCACTCTTTTTGTCTTTCCCCTATCTTCCTTCTACTTAGAACACAGATGCAATGTCTGGTGCTCCAGAAGCCATAATGGGCTATGGAAGCCAGAAGCCTATAGATGATGAGCTCTGAACTTATTCTAGGTATCTGGACTTATTTTATATGAGAGAAAAATAAACCTCTGTTATTGATGTCACTTTTATTTCTTGTCTGTTTCCAGCAGTTGGATCTAATTCTAACAGATATTAGATTGTATGATATATGTGAGCACTTTTAAGCAAGATTTTACCATCTTGAACAAAATAAACTACCCACTTGTCCCAAGCCCTCTGTCTTAGGAAACTGGTGTGCATCTCTATGCTACAAAATCAAACCTATAGTCTCAGGCTTTGTTTTCTAAATGTCAACAGATGTCAGATAAACTGTGAGCAGACTGAGCTTTTAAAATTTCCAGGGCAGGCATGATGTTTTACCATTTGAAACTGGGGAAACGGGGCACATGCTGAGAGACAACACCCTGAACTGACAGGGTTCTCTGAGACCCTGGAATCACTACCACCACCACCTGGATTACTCTTTCTTGGTCTCCCACAGAAGTCACAGCTGGCTTCTCCCCAGGAAAGAAACAGTGTTTTCCCCTGTATCTTGCAGCCCCCTCAACTTCCCACCATTCAGCATCTTGTTTCTCTAATTGCAGCTCCGGGAAATGGTGCATGACTGGAGACATGACAATGACTTCAATCTATATTCTGCCATTTGCAGGAAGAGTTGATCAGAAGCTTCAGTCAATAGTGGCACCTTCTTGGTCTGGAGCACAGCAGAAGGCTTACATAATCAGGGACGGTTTGTCAAAGCAAATTTCACATGCAACTGATTCCATCACCTTGGGATGAGCTGGTGGAATAAATAATCACCATACACATTTTGTTAGCTACGCCTCATTAGAGATGGATGCTGGAAATGGCATCCTGAAGGCTGCTTATCTGTCAGTGCTCCTTTTAAACATGGTAAGCATTCCAGACTGGCTTTTCTAAAAAATTAGTCTGTTGCCATGGCCAGGTGCAACTCGTCATGGTTACCAGTGTTGTGGGAGCCAAGGGGAGAGAGATGAAGGCCTGAGATCACCTTCAGAACTTGCAGCTCCAAGTGCTGGAGGGAAGCTGGGAAGAAGTTTTTTTTGCAGAATGAAAGTTTGATCAGAAATCTTCCAAAGAAGGGTCTTGACTTCAGCAGGACAAAATTCCAGCCCAAGTCACCATGTATTTCTATACCTTTTTCTGCATGTCTTGCCTCCCTGACTCTCTATAATACATTTGACTAACTCTGCTGGGACCACCTCAGTACAACAAAAATACAGTGGTGGAAAGTGGCTCTGCCTTCAGTGGGCCAAAGTTGAGTCAGAAGGTAGAGTTACTCTTGTCCCCAACCACGGCTCTGATGGTAGCCCTCCCTTAGTGGTCCTTCCCCTCCCCACCACTTGAGGGCAGGGACTAGTCACTGAGCTCTCCATTTTCCAGGCACACACTGTATCTGGTACACAGTAGGTGCTCAATA
Source organism: Eidolon dupreanum (assembly GCA_028627145.1). Lineage (NCBI taxonomy): Eukaryota > Metazoa > Chordata > Mammalia > Chiroptera > Pteropodidae > Eidolon > Eidolon dupreanum. The sequence continues at coordinate 26,613,077 of CM053511.1, read as the reverse complement.
CACAAATTAAATTGAAATGGACTGTCACGCCCTCAGTTCGGGCTTCTTTTAACTGTGCGTAGTTTCTCTAACATGAGAACCACTTGCCAGGTCCTCTCACAAACATTCCAGTCTATTCTTACTGTGTCAGGACAGGGGCTTTCCAGCTAACATCAGCAGCAGGCAAAGGACAGAATGGAAACTGCTGATGATATTGGTACTAGGCAATGGAACTAAGACCTCCTTTATGGATGTGTGAATTATAACCTCACAGTTGTCTTTTTGGGAGATGCTGAGGAATATCAATATCATGTTATTGGTAAGAAAGACAGAGAGTTTCCTGGATCCAAGGTTTCATATTAAACCAAGGTTTCATATCCAACTATACAGGTTCTCTTGGATTGTGAAAGCCCAGACTTATCATAAAGGTAAGATTAAAAAAATGCTCACTTGCTTCACAGGATTCCTTTACATTTCATTAAACTTGCCAGCTGTCTTTGTTAACAAAAAAATTATATACAACTTTCAGCATTGTGCTTGGTCAATAAAGAAAGGCTTGTGCGTCCAGTGCAGCCTGGACCTAGTCAACCTGCCTCCATGAGGCTGGAATATAATTCATTCCCAAACATTTCCAAATAGATGACACTCAGTGTGTCATCAAAGGGTCTCCAGCCTGGTTCCTTTAGGTGAAAAACAAGGGATACGAGTCCTGGGCCCTAGTGGAAACGGCTCTGCTTTCAATGGACTGAACTTAACCACAGCCATGATGCTGAATAACTATTGGCTATTTCATTCATCTTTCCAGGTCTCGTTTCCCCAAGGGGGAAAAAATGAGGAGTTAAATAAGGCAATTCTGTGTCTTGTCAGACCTGATACTCTAGGATTCTAAATCAGAAGAAGCAGAGGCAGAGGGGTGGGCGAGGTTAGAACGGGCTGAAATGGTCGCCTGGTGCAAGAATTAAGAGAATGAAGACCTTTTATTTAAATTTCCACCCATGTTCGACAAGTGAGTGCAAGGTTATTCATAAGAACACACTGGCCGAATGCATTCTATCTAAACTTGAATTTGAGGAGAATGTGTTTGATTTACTTCTCAGCATCCACCAGGGAAGTTACTCCGTTATCAATTTGGCTTCTAAAGAGTCAAGGGGAGAGGTTCCTGTTTTAGAGGAATCAGCACTGAGGCTGGAAATGCAGAGAACTTTCAACTTCTCTCCAAAAGTGAAGCTGCACTAGTTAATTGTTTTCTCCACGGATGCCAAACTTACGCATTCAACAAGATGAACAGCAGCAGGGTGCAGTGCTGGGCGGGAAAGCAAGGATCTGCTGCGACAGCCCCTGACTTACACTCTCTCCCCTTAAAAAACAAAAGCATTAAGTTTATGGATGTGTTAGTGAGTGAGAAGGCCCTGTAAAGAAAGCTTTTAGGACGTAAGTAATGACCAGTGACAGAAGGGGTTTCGGGGACTCCTAACAGATTATTGCTCACTGCATTTCAATCTGCCTGCTCAGCCTAGGGCCTGCTGCCCAGAGCTGCTCAGCTTCCCTAAGAACAGAGAGCTGTGTCTTTGCCAAGGTTTCAGGCCCCAATCCTGCAAGGAAGAAAGGAGAGGTGATTGTGTGGGGCTCAGCCTGGGGGTTTCCTCTCTCTCTCTCTCCTTCTTCCTATGATGACTATACATCCTTTATATCTTGAGGAGGATCCCACTGAATGGAATACAAGGTGGACAATCCCCACAGTTCCATCTGCTTTCCACGTGCCTATAATGCAGTAGGGCTGCCATGTTGCCCAACTCCAGGGACTCCACTCACAGAAGGCCCAGATGTGGCTTGGGGCTTTTATTTTTAACCCGACTTGGCACCTAGTATATCACGGAACCATGATCTACATTTCTTGTACTAAAATCTAGCTTTATTTGTTACCTGTGTACTCAGTACTTTTTCTGCTCAAATTCTAATAATATTGTACACAATTCTTATATCCTAGGCTACACCAGCCTCAAGAAAAATCAAACTCTTAGGTTAATTAACTAAGTCACTTGCTCTAGACCCCATCTGATTTTGTTAACAGGCTCACTACCCTTACCTCACCTTCAAGTCATGCCCCCACACCCACTCATGTCACATGAAGACACTTGTAGGCCCTAAACCACCCCCACATGTGAAATATGTTAAAATATATCCACAGCTTTCATGGATGGAAGAATAGACAGATGATAGATAGACAATAGATAGATGATAGATGATAGAGAGAATGACAGATTTATATATAGTTATTTATATCACATATTCTATATTGTTTTGCTATAAATATTTTGAAAGGATGTTTAATTTTCATAAATCTGAGTTTGTGAAGAATAAATTATTTTATTTTTATGATCCAAACTTTTTATACTTACATATAGCTATATGAGACCTATACATAATCCATTATTAAATGACCTAAGTTACATATTATATATACTTATTCATTTTAGCTTTGAATTTTTCTTTATATAACTAATAAATATTTCTACAAGACCTGAAAAACTTGTAGGCCTAGGTATGAGGACTAATGAATAAACAGCCTTGTACTTCTCCCCTGTCCCCATACAGCCCAGCCAGCCCCAAATCCCTTTCTAATGGATCCAAGTAATCCCTACTCCCATATCCTGGCCACTAGGTGGATACTACTGCTGGGTGCATTTTTCTGTTGCACTGGGCTCCATGGTTACCTGAGATGATCACACCCCCCAAAATTGCTGCTCTTTCTTCTCTTAAAAATTAAGGCTCCCTCTATGGAAAGTTTATATTAAGTTTCCTAAACATCGGGCCATAAGGTTACTGTGTCTCCAAAAGGACACCAGAACTTGACTCTCCTTTGCCTAGGGGTGAATTCTGAACTCCCCAGGGCAGACTCCCCCTCCTCCCCTTGCATCATAAATACTCCCAGTATCTGGGGGTCTGACTAAATCCCAATGCACTTGTTCTCTGACTTGAGAAATCTGTCTTGGCATCCCAGAGTGATCCACACTCACATTTTGAGAACATTTTACACTCTTCAAAGAATTGTTATGAAAGATAAATGATGGTTTGACTCAAAAAGATGTTCTGTCCTGAGGATATTTTGACTTATAAGAATACTACTGTTTAAACCACAATTATATCATCCTGTATACATTTTTGTACTGGAAGTATTTTCTGGAAAAAACTCTATTAAGTCAATTTGATAACTTGATCAATTTTTAAAAATAGTGCAGTTAAACTCTTTCTGATTCTTTCCATTTTCATTTGTATTATATTTCACAGAAGTTATTTACACTGGAATTCTTTCCCATGCGAGTTTTATAGTAAGGCTTTGACGCATTGATCAGTGTGCTTTGTTTACATCAAATATTTTTATTGTAACTTCTGCCTTTGAACATTTACTTTATAGATCTTATCTCTACAAAATTCGATGTTCCTAAGTCAGGCTTCACATTGTACTGATTTTAAACATTACTAGCTTTAATTTCTATTGATTATTTCTACCAGTGATATCCATTATGAGGTGTATAGGACACTGAGCGTGGTGTCTCTTTCACAGCAAAGCCACAGACTTCTCGCACCCTCCCGTCTTCCAGAGCAGGCCTATGGTTTGGGGCTGCACAGTGAGTGGGTGAGGCATGAGCTCTGGAATCAGATCGTCTGGGTTACATTGGGCAAACTGTTTATTCTCTGTCTTCCCCTTTGTAAAATGGGGTGAATAGTTGTGCCTAAACCACAGGGTTCTTGTAAAGATTAAAGCATGATACAAAGTAAGTGCTCCACACAGTGTACGGCATAGAGATACCATATAAGAATTGATAGTTCTTGTTATTACTCCAATCACCTTGAAAATCCATCAGTTATCTATTACAACAGTAATAGACCATCTCAAAACCTAATTGATTAAAATAATAACAACTTACGGCTGAATAATATCCCATTGTGTGTATATACCACATTATATTAATCCATTCATCCATTGATGGACATTTGTTTTTGCCTTTTTGCTATTATGAATAATGCTGCAAAATACTTCACGTACAACTATTTATTTTAAAGGAACGAAGTACTGATACCTGCTACAATGTGGATGAATATGGAGCCGGTCATAAAGGTGTCTCCACAGAGACAGAAATCAGATTGGTGGTCGCTGGGAGCTAGAGGAGGAGGAGATAACTGCTTAATGGATACAGGGTTTATTTTTGAAATGATGAAGGTATTTTGAAACTAGAAAGAGGTGATTATACAACATTGTGAATGTCGTAAATGCCACTGAATTATACACTTTAAAGTGGTTAATTTGATGTTCTGTAAATTTTACCTCTATTAAAAATAACAGCAATTGATTATATCTCATGATTCTGTGGACAGCTGGGAGGCTCTGCTGGCTTCCCCTAGGCTCCATTCAGCAGGAGGATTGGCTGAGAGGGCAGGGCCTCTCTTTCCACCTGGTCTTTCATCCTCAAGAAGTTCAAACCTCAGCAAATCCCAGGGCTCAAGCACTTATCAAATCTTTATGCTACATTTGCTGATGCCCCATTGGTCAAAACAAGTCACCTGGCCAAGACCAGAGCCAGTGTAGGAGAGGGACTAGAAAGGGTGTGACCACCAGGAGGCATGTGATTCATTCAGGCCATCCTTGTAACAAACTTCCATAGGCATCATTCTAATCATCTGCTGCAACTCAGATTTGGGTCTGAAACCACTCTTAGATCCTGACTGACAGAGAACAGAAAGCTGGGCCCTTTATGCTGTGTGGCTTTGGAACAGAGATGCAAGCCTTAGATATAGTCAGAGATATCAATGGAATGAGACTGGGCTTCCTTCCTGCCCACAACTGCACACCCTCCCATGCAGCCAAACAAAAATAAAATCACCCCTGAAAAGAGGCAGGTGGAAAACAAAGTGGTAGCACCTTGTCTCAAGAGCAAAGGGAGTTCATGGCAGATGCCCTGGACTGATCTGTAGCAAAAGGCCTCTAGTGGTAGAGCCCAGAGCAAGGGCTTCCAGAGAGGGTGGGGTTCCCAGGAAGGGTGGGGCTCCCAGGGAGGGATGGGTACTGCCAAGACCACACTCCCCAAGTGGGGCCACTCTGGGGCTGGGCCCTCATCTGCAAATAAACAGCATCACAGCACTGCCCAGGACCTGGGCCACATGAAGTCAGGAGCTGCCAAAATTTCACTTAGCCCTCATTTCTCATGCTGAAATGTAGCTTTCAGAGAGTATTCTGGGTTGAGACTTTTCAGTGTAATCTTGGGGGCCAATTTTTAATTTACTTTTCATTGATTTAGATTCTCCAGGGATAAAGAACTCCCTGATCCCCTCCCCATACATACCCTTCCAAAAATAACCAAAACCAAATCCCTAGTTGTTGAAAATGGTTTTACTTTTTTTTTTTTTTTTTAACTTTTTTTTCCTCTGTGCTGTGGAAATTGGAATAAAGCTTAAGAGAACAAATAGTTCCTCTAGGTTGGGCTGGAGCCTGGACTGCTTTATGATTTAGAGATGTGTGTGGGTAGGGGTAGAGAGTGGGGGGATGATCTCACCTGCAGGGCAGAAAATAGAATGCAAGCCCCATGCCAGCAATAGGCAGGCTGAGCACCCCTCTCCAACTCCCCCCGCCCCACCCCGCTGCTGAAGGTGCCTACGGGGGTCATCCTGGAACACCATTTATGGTTCTCCAGCTCATGCTATTGACCACCACTCCAGCATAAGGAGGAAGAGGAGCTTTCTCTGTCAAAGGCCCTGCATTCTCCTCAGTATCACATCATCCCACACCTGTCTCCACGCAGCTAGCTCAAGTACAGAGCAAAGCTTGACCACAGATGAAAAGAAGAGAGGCATTCAGAGGTCCCAGATAATTGTGCACAGTCTCTGGGTCCCCTGCCTGGCTCTGCTTTCTCAGTGGTCTCTGCTCCCTTCACTTTAAATGTTCATCCTCAGAACAAAGATTCCCTTCTCCCTCGACCCAAGGCTAGGCATCTCCTCCCAACTCCTTTTCCTTGCCGAAGACAAACATTTTCCCCACCAGCTCCCAGGCTCACCCCTTGTACTCCTAGTAAAATTATCTGAACCCCACCAACCCCAACCAGTCAGCCTGGGCCCCTTCTGTAACCCGCCTCCTTTTCTGAGAGTCTCACATCTGAAATTCTCTTCCCTCATTTGCCTCTTCTCTCACCACAGCCCAGCCCAGAGGGAAGTTCTGCACAGAGCCCACCATCCCCACCAGGGGGAGTCCACCTCTTTCTCCCACTGATGTTCCTCTACTAAGTGTGTGTGGAACATTTCTTATGAATCATCTTCTCCATGTTATAAATCTATTCTAATTCTGTCCTGCTCTCAGTCCTAAAGTAAATCCTGCAATCTTTCTGAACCTCGGGCGCTTCACCTGTGTGGCAGTCTTATGTCCATCCCCTAACGGACTCTGTCCAGAGTTGGAAGATGTGCACCCACCTGTGTCCCTCTACTGCCCGCCATCTTAAGGGGTGACTTGTAATGGCTTATCTCCAAAGGAACAGACCCATTGCATAGAGAAGACAAGGGGGAGCTAGAGAAATGTAAGGGAGCTATGAGGAGGGTAAAGGGCAGGCCACTGGCTTGGGGAAGAGAGACTGGAAAACTCCTTTACCTCTCAGAGGTAGATAGACAGTCTCATAGTTCCAAGGAAATCCCATAATCCCATCTCCAGACTCCGAGACACCAACCTATATCACCCAGCTCTGAACAGCTTCAGAGGACTGCGCTGAGCCTCCGCCTCCTGAAGGAGCCTTCTTTGTCTGTCAGTAGTAGCTGCCGGCCTCACTTTTTGAACTTCCCAGCCTCACATGCTCAGTCAGTGATCACTATCTGATTATCAATAAGAAGCACACCAGAAAATGCAGAGGAAAACTTCTAAAACCTTGAGAGGATGATAATAAATAATAACAGCAATGACAACAACAATAAAAACAGTCTAGATCCCTTGAGAGCTTAAAGCAATGTGTACTATGTCACATAGGTTGCAACCATGTCACATTCAAGTCGCAACCAAATTTCTATAATATAAAGATAGTCATACTGTGAAGGCAAGGTAGGGAATTGTTAGTACTTGATCCTTATAAATAATGGCGGGTTTTTTCCTGCCCTTCCCACATCCTTATTAACAAGGACAACCCAGAAATGAACTGCTGTTCAGTGGGCATCTGTTGTTTTTGCCTCCCCAACACCCATCACCACTTCTTCTGTTACTGGCACCATGATTTCTTTTTATTTGGAAAAATGATTCCTTCCCTAGTGTCAATCCTTGCAGCTTGGGTGGGGCTAACCCCATTCCAGGCTCCAGGGCTGGGCAGTGACCCAGTGCTTAGTAACTGGCCCAAGTGTGCATAATGACCTAATGCACCAACTGAGTCAACCCCGGGACTTTTTTTTTTTTTTTTAACTGGCAGGAAAGAAACACTATTTTTCTTCGTTAGGGTTGCTGAAAGGGTAAGATTTGTGGGTCTAAAGCATAGTCATCTTGCCACCAGGAGGGAAGAACCTGCCAGAAAATAAAGTTAATTCAGAGGAAGGAAAAGCTGAGAGGTGAAGAAAGACATCACTTGAGCCCTTGCATCAAGCTTTATCTGAGGCCCAGATCACTCCTGGACTTTTCAGTTTTACTCTAGTAATTTTTTCTTATTCTGTTAATTTGTGCCTTGTTTTTTTATGACTTCTATCTAACTCAGAACTTTTGTCTCTCTTTTACAAAACAGAAAACTGAAGCTTAGAGAAGGCAAATAACTTACCAAGGTGGCACGCACTCAGAGTTTAGATATAAACCCCGGATATGCCTGATTCCAAGTCTTAGCTGCCATACTCACAACCTCCCATTGTATTCCTTTCCCCAATTCTCTAGGTCTCAAAACTAACTTTGGGAAATAATTAGCAGTCAACCATTCTAAAACATTGCTTGTTGGCCAGAAGCTACTGGAGCACTCAGAGGCAGAGGACTACCCATGGATGACGGTCTGGCAGAATGATCTCATTTTAGATTGGCGTGGGTCACTGTGGCTTCAGCTCAACTAGGGTTGAGGAGTATTTAAAATGGCCAACAATGTGGGATAAGGTGGCAAAACACTTACACCCCACCCTAAGTAGAGCGGTCCCTGAAAAGAGAAACACCATGCTGGGCATGACCCTCCCTGCTCTCCCCAACCCCCAACCAAGAAGAGGCTGGAAAAAATAAGGGAAGCTTCTCTAGGAGGATCATATAACAAAAAACGAAAGCTCAAAAGGGGTGTGTGGGGCAGGTCTCCCAAATGGTCATCTTAGCAAAGTGACTGGACAACAGGGAAAGTTCTACAATGGAAGCCTAGAGAAAGGAGAGCTGTATTCTTGATCACTATTTGAGGACATTTGGTTACAAACAATAACTACTCCCAGCCAATTTATTACTGAATCGATACACAATTATCAGAAAAGTATGCGTTTGTCTTTAATCTGTTCAAAGGATCACTCCAGGAACTGAGTCCCAGTTGAGAAGATTGCCTTTAATCAGAGGCCAAATTAAAGTTTTGGCTTTTGTTGTGGCCATTTGCTGAGCAAGATTCAAATGACTCTAATGTAACTGTTGAAATAAATGTTCATTTTTAATTTGAATATTGCTTATATATGCAGGGAACTCTCTCAAAAAGAAAAAAAAATCACAAAATATTAATCTTACACAGTAAAGAGACCAGGACTGATACTTCAATATACGACCGATTCAGATCTCTTGTTGAAAAGCAAATATTTTTTCTAGGAGGCTGGCAATATTGTATTTAACACTTAAAAACAATTTCCTTAGCCATAAATATCCTCAAGTCATTGAAAAATTTATATATTTTCTTTGGAAGGAAATAATAAAAACTGCTGGTTGAAAAGTGCTTTCATCCAATCATGAGTATGACAAAGAAATTCACAAGATACTCAGGAATCTGCTAAATTACCCTCTGACCCAGAGACCATTTGATCATATACTGCCTTTTGTTAAATTTTGGTTTCATGCTTATATTTAACTGTTCATTGTTATTTAACTACTCCCCCATTTAGATTATAAAGTATGTAAGCCTATATCCTATAGTCCTTTCACCCACCATAATGCCTAACTCACACCTGGGATCAGAGAGAATACTAAACTAGCATTCTGTCTAAATCTATAAGTAAAAAGCAAATGTCCTCAGTTATCCCAAGTATTCTGTTCTGGCTATAGTGGTCACAGAGCCTGAAGAGCCCTTGGCTTTAGTGTCATATTACGAATACCTATCCAACAGCCATGCTCCCTTCTTCCTTGCAGGAAATATGCCAGGCCCAGAGAACTAGTCCTGGTTGGCTGGTTGGTCTAAGCCAGTTATCACAGTAACGCTCCGCTTTGCCAGAAATTGGCCTAAGAGGATGTGTGTGTGTAGTCAATGAGATGAATGAGATGTAAAGAAGTGCACTAGAGACTTAGGAAAATATTTTCCTCCCTGGTAAAAGAGAGAGGGGGGCTGTACAGAAGCCCTTATTTGCCCCCTTTCCTACCTTCCCATTTTGAACACTATCTTTGAGACTACGATGCCTGGAACTGAAGCAGCCATCTTGAGACTTGAGGCCATGAGGCAAGTTTGAAGAATCCCTGCTGAGTCTATGCCAGGGATGTTAGAAGGACTAAAAGGATGGAAAGAGTCTGGGGACTTGATAAAATAACTGAGCAGCTAAAGTAACCATGGGATCCTTGTCTTCAAATTTCTTATTATTGAAACAATATCTGTCCTTATTCTTAGGGCTCATTAGTCAGTTTCTGTAACTTGCAGCTGAAAGCATTCTGATTCATATCGCTCCCATTAAAATTAGGAGTAATTATGTCTCCTTTCTTATTCTAGGAGAGGCAGTGTGGTATAATGGAGGGAACAGAGGTTTTGGAGCCAAAGACATCCTCCTTAGTTAGAATTCTGAGTAGCACCGAGCAAGTTTCTTAACTTTCAGAGTTTTGATATCATTAACTGTAAAATGTAGATAACAATGAAGATTTCATAAGCTTGTTATTGTAAAAAATAAAATTAAAATTTTTTTTTTGTATAGATCACTTAGTCTGATATGAAGTAGGTGCTCAATAAATGTTAACTGACTGGCTTCCTGTCCCTCTACAGGATCCCTGTGTGGGGCAGAAGGTTCAGTAAATTTTTTGTGAATAGGGAATTACACCCCTATGGAAATGTCAAAAAAGAATGATTTTTCACCATCTTTTGTATTCAAAGACAATAGCAGTGATAGGGTGGGCTGTCTGTGTGGGAGGCTGAAGCTCAAAGAACAGCTTATGACCAGCAGGCCTATCTATGTTGTCTGTACACATATTCTCTCATTTAGTAGCTACAACAGCTTTTTGTTGAGCCTGGTGCTATCTGTGACTCAGCCTCCCCATCAAACCATCTGCTCAGGGCCTTAAGAGAGGCCCCCTTCTTCTGAACTGCCTCAGACCAGAAGAGTCTCTGTTCCCCACAAGCTGCCAACAGCTGGGAGCCTTTAAAATGTGATCTCAACTGCTCAGTGTGTGTGCATGCTCTGGCAGCCTCGAGGTGCCGTGGGCCTGTGGACAAGCAGCGGGCAGACTATAGGCTATGTTCAAGCTGACTTTGGCCACTCTCATGCCCTCCCTGGACACACACGCAGATGTGCAACCACACGCACATATCGCAAAAAAAAAAAAGTGTATACACACTTCCCCCACCCAGTGGGTGGGCACAGTGACGGCCACCCTCTGGAAGCTTATCTGCAGCCACGTGCTCTCTTACCTCCCTTTTGAAGGCAAGAGATAATGTTAGTCTAACTCACCAACTCAAACTGCAAACCCCAGCCTGAGAAACAGGGTGGAATCAAAATAGTGGTTAAGGACCTCTACCTCCAGCTCTAGGAATTAACAACTCACATAACTGAACAAGTTACCTAAAGTTTCTTTCATTCCTTTATTTCATCTGGAAAATGAGCATAAAACTAGAATTGTGATGATGTTGTTAAACGTGCTTAGCACTTTGTTTGGCATGTGGTATGTGCACAAGGAAATGCCCCTCCAAGTGCTGATGCGTACTGAGGAAGATATAGCTCCTCCTGCCACAGGACAGCTCCAAGGTATGGCCCATGCTGCCTGCTGTTTTGACAGGCCATAGCTCGTAAGACAAACACTTCCAAAGACTAACATGGTTTAAAATATTGGTCAAATACTTCCTATGTATGTGCACTTGGGATTCAACAGTGAACAAAGATCCTTGAGAATTTATAGTCCGGAGGAAGAAACAAAGTCAGAGACAAAACCATAGTCATGAATTGTGATAAATCCTATGAAGAAGAGGGAGCTGTGAGAAGGAATACACAGTGAGCAGTGAGGATGGGAGTACCATTTTATCAGCAAGTCAGATAAGACCGCTTGCTGAGAGAATGACATGTAATGGGCAAGAGCTCAGTGTCCCTTATATAAATGCCAGTTTGATGAATAAGTGCTTCCCAAGCCAGAGGTGGCACTGATGGCAAGATGGGTTCTCAGGGTAGAAGATAAAGAGCTCTCACAATGACACACCAGGCCCTACAACCTCGCTTCCTGAGGGACAATCATTCAGTGCTCATAATCTTCTTCATAATGTTACTGGGTTTCAAAGACCTGGTCTTTCACCTTTTTCTCCCTAAGTATTCTGAATTTTCTCATAAAGTATCTGGTTACACAGCACTAGGCAAAGTAGCACTGGGTTTTGAGGACCATATTTTCCCACTAATCCTGGAATTTAGGCTATTTAATATTGAAGTTCAAGGTAACTTTCCTGTAGATCCGTTCACCATGTTCCATTCTGCAGGTTAATCTCTTGTCCAGCTTACTTTTCAGTGATATCGCTCTTTTAAAGATCGCTTTTGTTCTAACCCAATTTCTTGGAGTCATTTAAATTCAATGGGCCTCTTAGGAGATTTCAGACTATATATACATATCCATATACAAAGAGAGAGAAAGATCCCCAGGAAAGTCATTGCCAGAATCCCACCAGCTTTACAGTTTCTTGTTTTCGATTACAGACTAGAGTGCTGGGAATATTACTAAAGCACAGCATACATGGTACATTTCCAACATTCTTCGTTTGCTTTCCTGCTCACTTCTATTTTCCTACTAGACTTCCAATATGTTTCAAGAGTAATTTGGTGCCACCCAGTATTTTGCCTGAGGCTTTGTGCAGGTAATAGCTTCCCTCCCCACCATCTTTTAAGCCATTTGTACCAGGTTCATGCTCCTCCTGTACTTGAAATTATTCCCAATCGCTACTCCTGGGCACTTCTAACCTCTCAGCAATTTGTCACTGACACCTTCATGAATCTTTAGATATTATTCATTTGCTCACTTGTTCAGTGCTTAATGAGCACCTAAGAAGTTTAAGTCCCTGAGCTACCAGAATACAAAAATGATCGAGACATCTGCTTGTTATTATCCTGCGCCCTTAAGGATCTGCCTCTGGTGGGAGCAGACAGGTAAACAGACAAGAACAAGTCACTACAGTAGGTACTGTGAATTTAAGTGTGGAAGAAATATTGTGGAGATAAAGAGAAGGGAGGGACTCATTCAGCCTTGAAAAGTTAATAACTATGGCACAGAACAAGGATATCTGAGCTGTATCTGAGCACCTGAGAGGGGCTGCAAGGGCTTTCTAACTGAGCGAACAGCTTGTGCAAATATGTGGGGTGTGAGGAGCTCAGTGGGTGGCCAGAGACTCAGCAGTGGCTCCACAGCACAGGAGGGCAATGGGAAAAAATCAGGGACAAGGACTAGAGGAGTCTGGTAAAAGTTACTTAGAAGCGAAACGCAGGTCAATTGAGCAACTGAAAGAAAAGTGACTGTAATTGATTGTAAAACATTAAATAAATAAAATCCCACAAGTCCACAGTGATAGTAAGGGGACAAGAAGAAAAACATGTCCTTATTTGAAATCATTAGAAATGATTATTACACTAACTTCTGATGCTGACAATTGATAATTAAAGAAAGCAAGCATTTATGCTGCCTTTTCAGAAGAAGTATAGTAGTTCATGGCCAAATAATGAGAGCAAGGAAGAGAATACCAGCTAAAATACATAAAAGGAATGCCAAGATTAGAAAATCACTATTTTGGAAACCACAGTGAAACAAATGGTTTGAGCAAGTGTCATCAATGGCTGCAGAAACCTTGGGATGAAACATTTAAAGCAACGGGATGTTCTCACAGTGACAAAGAACTATCTCAGAGATTACTTAATTGGAAGGGAAAAACAAATCTTTACAAAGGAGCGATCTAGTGTTCATTTTAATCACGACATCAGACTAACACCACAACAGTGGGACAACCTATCATCATACCTCACGAAATATGCATGGTGAAGTACACACCCTCCTATATGTGTTTCAGCTGTATTCTCAGTTTACAATAAAGGACACAGGGGAAAAAGTTAAATCACACCAAGAAGCAGCAATCAGAGAAGTCTAAAATGGGACATCCTATAAGATAATTAGCCTAACTTCTTCCGAAAGTCAAAGGGAGAAAAAAGGAAGATTATCATTTGAAAAACACTAAAGGAATAACAGTGAAACGCAATGGCTGAACATTTTTAGATCTTGATTTTAAAACTAATACTATAGTAATCATCTCGGGGACAATGGAAAAATCTTAAACATGGACTGGATCCTGGATAGTATTTGGGAACTGCAATTATCTTCTGATAATGGTCTTGTGACTAAGAAGGAAAGTATTCTTTTTTTTATGAGATGCATGCTGAGTATTTAGGGGTGAAGTGTCAGGTAACTTATTTTCAAATGGTTTAGAAAAATACATATATACACACACATAGATAAAATAAATATGGCAAAAAGTTAACAATAATTGAACTTAAATGGTAGATAAATGGATGATCATTGTACTTTTCTGTCAACTTGTATGTATATTTGAAAATTTTCATAAGGAAGTTTGAAAGAAAAAAATTGTAGGATCAGATAATGAAAGGCCTGTTATGAGCTTCTGAGGACTTTCGACCTTACTCCTGAAGGTTTTGAACTAAAGATTGACATGATAGAATTTACATTTTAGAGAGATTATTGATTTATTGCATTTAGGAAACTAGCATTTATTGACTACTTACATCAAATGTTGAGTGAACCCTGAGCTAGGTGCTATGGGAGATACGAAAATCAAAAAGGCATTGTCTGGCCAGAAAAGCATTTACCATGTAATAGAGGAGATAGGCACAAAACACTGAGCAACTGAGCACAGGGCGAGCTTTCTTGACAGAAAAGGTGACTGGGAGGGCCAGTGCAGTGCCTCCACATTTTATATAGTGTTCCATAACCAGCACGGATACATCATTCGAGAAAGGACAAACCTACAGGTAACTAAAATCTGTCAATTCTAGCCCCATGACCCCTCCTTATTCCTTGATGGCAGAAACCCACTCCCACGAGAGATACTGAACAGTGCTAGATTTCCTTGAAGTGCGGTGTAGAAGTGTGATCTATTTTTAGCCCAAGAAACCTTACTCAGGTCTCCTGAAATCCACCTGGGATTACTAAGATTTTCTTCCCTGATGAAAACAGAGACATGCAAAAAAATCCCCTTCCCCTCCTTCCTGCCTGCCTTTGAGTGCAGCTGGGTGAAGATGCAATGCTTGGAGCTGGGGAATCATGAGGGGAAAGCCAAGAGAAGAGAAGTAGAGAGGTGGACCCAGAGCCCTAATACCACTGAGCCACTGAAGTATGCCTGCAACTTCCTATCACCAGACCTCCTGGTATGGAAGAAAAATTATCTCCTTTTTCACAAATCATTCATATTAAGGTATTGATACAGCCAAAAATCTCCTCACTCAAGCTCCACCTGCAGCCATATGTATCTAGAACCAATCTTAACCTTAGTACAAAGCCATTAAAGAGAGCCTCAGCCACCATTCCGAGTCACCCATCAAGTCACCTGTCAACTCCTAATTGAGCTCTGAGCACAGGCTGCAGTTTGGGAGGGTCGAGGTTTATTTATATTCATGTGCCAACTCTGACTGATTGCCAATGACTGACTATGCTGTGCTGAGACTTCTGATGCACTGTGTGAAGGGTTCAAACAGATTCTGTAGAGATAAGTGCCTAGATCCATAGTGTCAGATACCTGCTTGGGTCTCATGTTTATCATTACATGTGTGGACGGAGCCTGGAATCAGAAGACCCGAGTTTGAGTCCTGGCTCTACTGCTTACTGGTTTTGTGCTTTTGGTTGTCAGTTAACCTCTTTGAGCCTTCTTATGGGATAGTTGTTACAATTGAGATAACATAAGATAATGTGCTTTGTAAGCCATGAAGTGTCACACAGATGGGAGCTATTTTGTCTTATATTTGTCAAACCTCAGCTGAGGGTCATGTTGATAGTAGACGGAGAGGAAGGAATTCAAGGTTCGAGGCTTAGAGAGTCTGTAACCGAACACCTGATCTGGGGTACAGAAGCAGAACTAACCCAAAATCAGAGTTTCAGGTGAAAGAGAATCATTAGAAGTGAGTTGTGAGTCTAAATGGTGAAATATAGTTGAAGATTCCCAAAGTGGAAGTGAAGATGCTGAGGACAAAGAGAAACTATGGACTGGATATCCTGCGCTCATTCTATCTCCTCTCCCCTCCCTTCCCCGCCCTACTCCCCTCCCCTCATTCTACCTCCTCTTCCTTCCCCTTCCCTCCTCTCCCCTCCCCTCTCCTCTACTCTTCTCTCTCTCCTTTCCTCTCTCTCTCTCCTTGCTGCTTCAATACCTGAGGGATATGGCCTCACCCACGCGTAACAGAGACTCACCAAGACTGAGGATCTCAAGGGGTAAGAGGGTGGAAGGAGTTTCCAAAATCGGAGAGGCAAATAAAGGTAAAGTTCCCTCCTTAAGTGAGGCCACCCTCCCCGGGGCAGTATGCCCCTTTTTGTAGTTGCAAATTAGGGCAGTAGACCAGGTAGAGGAAGCCTAAAGTGCAAGGCAAGGCAGTCAGAAGTTCCCAGAGACTTTTGGTAAGCTAAGTAAGGATAGCAAGACCATTTTTTTTTCTTCTCCTTCACCTACATGGCACAGCACAAATCTACAATTCCAAAACAGCTCAGCAAGTAACAAGTTAAGAAACCAGAAGAAGGGCTTTTGTAATAAAAATCAAAATTGAGAAAAGGGCCAGGAATTTTAACATAACAAGAATTATGCCAAGAAGCCCTCACTCTCTAGGTAATTAAAAGCCTAATTGCCTTGTGGAGTCTGACTTAGAGGTCAGAGGATGAAAAGAGGTTTCCATTAGCCCCCATATGGATGTAAAGCGCTCACCAGCCTCATGCAGAAAAAGCAGGGCGGGGGGTCGGGGGGAGAAAGAAAGAAACAGAGAGACTGACAATCCTAGGGAAAAGATGAGAAGAGGTTGGAACCTAGGAGGGAGGCAGAATTCAAAGGCGTATTTGTTCATAGCTGTATCTCTAATGTCTAGAGATTGGCACATACAGCAGGCAATGAATGAATAAGCCTATGGGGAGGTGAATCTCAGATCATCAGATGGAACTGAAGAGAGGAGTATGAAAGGGGGGCCTGGGAAATGAGGCTCCACACCTGTGAGGAAGTAAGTGGCTGAACTGAATTGGGCAGACTCGTAACTCCAGAGGCCTTTGCATGAATCCTGAGAGCCTCTCAAGCCTAATGAAGATGCTGCTCTCCATACCCTTTTGCACTCTACATTTTGCTAACAGCAAGGCTCTGGGTGTTAAAATATTTTTTTTAGTTGAAAACGTTCAAAATTGGGAAATTCTACATAAAGATCCTGATTCCTCACACTCCTCTAAGATGTAGCAACACCAGGGTTTCATTAACCCCAGGTACACAATCCAGCACTGCAGAACAGCTGCCCTAATTTACACACAACCTCCACCTTTTTCTACTGCTCCCCACCACGCAGAGTACAACCCATCTATAAGCCAAGGAGAGGCTCTTCAGAAAAAACTAACCCTGCCGACACCTCAATCTCAGACTTCTGGTCTCCAAAACTGAGGAAATACATTTGTTATTGTTTAAGCTACCCAGTCTGTGGTACTTTGTTATGGAAGCCCTAATGAACTAATACATATATCCTTATGAAACAAATTTGGCCCATTTCACAAATTTAATTATAAGCCTAGCCCTGAGGCCTCTGAATATAAACTATGTTTAAATTCATTCATTCACTCAACATTTGAATACCTACTACGCCTTTAACACTGTACATTTATTAAGGCCCTTCATCATACAAACCAATTTTATTCTCCTAACAACCCACTTGTAATTTTTTCCAACCATTTTCTGCTGGGCAGCTTTATGTGGCATTTGGTTGTCTGCTGCCACTTTTCCTGATTTAAGGAATATGATACTTGCTATGAATGTGTTGTGAACAGCATGAGGCCCCAGTTCTAAACATTGGCTAAACATCAGAATCACCTGTTTAAAAAATACCTATACCTGGACAAACCACTCTATCCCTATCCCCCAATTCTGATTTAGTTGGCGTTTGTGTAGAACTCTGGTAGTATATTTCTTTAAGCTTCCAGATAATTCTACTGTGGAATCAAAGTTGAATAGTTACCCTAGTTTGAAAAGAACTTGAAGGTCACCTTCTTTCTTACACAGTTCACAGAACATCAGCACTGGCATCACCTGGAAGTTTGTTGGAAATACAGAAACTCAGGTTCCGCACCAGACTTCTGAATCAAAAGTCAGTATTTTAACAGGATTCCCCACACAATTCAGATGTACAAAAAAAAATGTGAGCACTGGATTTCCACTAGAATCACCCAGAGAGCTTGTGCAAAACAAGACTATCTAGCTTCCTGCCAGAATCACAGAATCTCAATCTCTAGTAAAGGCTTGAGAATCAGAATTTTATATATTGTTATGCAGTTAGTCACACAAGGACCTGAGGCTCAGGAATCACTCATCTAGGCCAATGTATACATCCCCTCAACTACCCAGCCTTAAAGTCTCTTTTGAAAATGAAAAATAGAACAGAGATACAGGGTTTTATTTTTCCACCTTGCATGCAAGTTTACAACTATTTATATTGTTTAGGAACAAAGAAATAATTGCATTATTTCCAGGGTGTCAAATTAGCAAGTAAAACAACCAGTTACTGATTACTTTTAGGAGGTTATTTTCATAGGACACAGCAGTAATTTCCAAATTATACTTCCAAGACCAGATTTATATTATGAGACCAGGACAAGCTGATAACAATTCTGTCACACAAGTCTCCATCTTACACAGGAAAAAAAAGACTGATATTCTGGTGAAGGGTCTCAAGTAAATACCGCAGCCTACCAGTCTTTGAAAGAGTTTACAACAGAACAGTATCTATCTCCTTTTGGATGCAGGAAAAAGGGAGCATCCCCATCAAATCATTTTGAGACTCCCTATTAATTCTGAAGATTATAATTTCTAAGGCCCATCTCTGGAACTTCATTAGTTAACATTAAGAACAAAAAGCAGACCTGATGCAATAATGATAGTGTACCCCACCACTATCACCACCATAAGAGACTCCCAATCTCCCAAAGTAGTCACAGTTGAATTGGCACAGTGTCTTGGACTTTCGATAAATACAGGTAGGAAGAGGGACATACAAACGAAATTGAGTTGACCATAATTAATAACTGATGTAGCTAGGTGATAGGCACATTGGGTCCAAGGACCATCTTCTTCACTTCTGTTAATGTTTGAAAATGTCCATAATAAAGAGCAAAGTTTAAAAAAAAAAAAAAAAAAAAAAAAAAACTACGACAAACAAAACAAAAAAGTGGACCTGTACAGCTCTATTCTCCCATTAAGCAAAAATGAGGAACGTGGTAAGATTTTACTTAGAGGCAAAATAAGCAGCATATAGCATTAATCTTCCACATACATAAGGCCACACCTAGAACAAAAGAGAAAGTATCCAAAATAACATTAATCTGTTTTTCTTTCTCATATTTATAAAACACAAAAATAATGAAATGGATAAAACTTTGGGCATATCTTCACCAAGACAAAATTTTGAGAATACCTCTTCTTTGTGTGGATTCATCCTGTTACCCTGTATTTGCCTGCAACCTCTTTAATTCTCCCATCCCCACCCTTGGGAAGGTCCCTCTACATCCCCTCCAACACTGAGCTAGGCACATTCTTCCCAAGGCTTCTCAAGCCATTTCTAGCTCCTTTTCTGGGCCCACTCTACATCAAACTCATTCCTGCACTACATTTTTGCTCCAACTCCCCTGCCTAGCACACCTTCTCTACAACTCTGAGTCAAGTCCTCCCCAGCCCTTGGGGAAATCAAAATGAAGTCTTCCACAACGAAAGAGAAGTTAGGGAGAGGGCAAGTATAGATACAGTCCTACTTTGTCACCCTCAGGGATGAGTGGGAGAGAGAACACAGACAAGCCTGGGCAAGGAAGGCCCAGCTCAGCTTTTACATCCAGTGGAAATGAGTCTTGGAGATCCAGAACAGATTCTGCCCACCCCAAACCCCCAGGAGAGAGCCTTGGGATCCCCCATACTGGAGACTAAAGCCTAACCCTATGGGTATTTGAAGATAGAAACAAAGAAGGAAAAGTGAGTAAGGAGGTATGAAGGCGTGAGATGAAGAGACACAGGCTGACATTATTAGAAATACCTTTTCCCCAACAACCCCACTAGAGCACTCTGATCATGTGTGAGGAAGAGATAAGGGGAGAGAAAGGTACCTAGATTCTATGTAGGTCTAGTCCCCACCCTCACCTGGAGCCACAGCATGACAGTGATCACATGTCCTCATATACCAGCCCACCCATCAGTCTGGCAGCCAAGAGTTCCTGGAAGACTGAGGAAGGTAGATGTGTGTTTCATGCACTGACAGGGGGCCTGGGTCCACAGGAAGTTCTTGAGGTCCTTGTTGAACAGGAAGCCAATTGGAGCCAAAAGCAACCTAGAAAAAACTCAATGGCCTGATGGTGATGGGGCATAGTGCACAGCTTGATGATGGTTCATCAGAGGAAGGGCCCAGGGACAGGAAGAGACACAGGGTGGCATAGACTATATGGCATACTTCTCACCCTTAACCTCATTCATGACTAGCAGCCAAGTACCTTTCTGCTGCATTTTCAGCAAGGTAACATGGACCCCTGGCCAGAGATCTAGTAGATGGCACCTTGGCCAGTGACACTAAGCCACTGAACAACAGTTCTGGCTAATGGCCAGTACCATGTGCATTAGCTTCATTTTGCAGTAGCAGAGCTTAAGGATGCATTGGTCTCTTGGCAAATGACTCATGAGTGTCCATATTAAAGACAAGTGGGAAAGGCCAAAGCCAAGAACAGGGCATGTAGATAAACACAGCACACATCTGAAGCATGTGTTTAACATAAACAGTAGGAGTGAGATCTCGTAACATGTGACACTAATGTAAAAAAGCAAGGCCATGGGGAGGCAGAACATGATCATAAATGCCATATTCTTGTAACTGAAGTTCAAAGGGCAAACATGAAGAGAGAGCAGACAGCCAAACACATGTGGTCAGCCAGGCACAGTCCAGCAGAAGGTAGTAGGGAGACTTGTGCAAAATCAGTTGGATTTGTTTACCCCAGGCTCAGGGGTCTCCACTGGCTGCCTTGCTGGGCCTTGCCTGCCCTCTTTTCCTTTCTCCGCTCGGGCCCCTTCACTCATAAGGTAGTACTGCAGAGGATTGGGCCACAGTTCCTCATTAATTATCTCGACAATCTTGTCAGATTCAATGGAGCTGTGGTTCGAAAACCACCCAAAGAAGCTGCGGCTGTTGTCTGGCTTCCCCTGGCTTAGGGGCTGGAGATCATGCCCTGGGAGCCACTGGATTGGCGTAGAACGAGACACCACCTGACCTGAAGGACCACACCCATATTCCTTGATGAGCACCTTATTTTGGAAATAGGGGTTGCGCCCGAAATAGAACTTGATTTTATAGCCCAATCTGGCTAGGCCAAGCTCTTCCACCTCCAAGCTGTTCAAGTATCTGAGTACTTCTTTATCTTGGTTGTTCAGAAATGACGACAGCTGAGGGTGGTTCTGAAAAGCTTGACCCCAGAAGCCCGGGATATTCTGAATGAGGAGGTTTCTGCGCTCTAAGTGGTGCAGTCGCAACTGCCCAAACTTGCGTGAGAGCCGAAGGTAGGCCCTGTCTGCCTGGGCGTTCATGGTCTCCAGCTTCAGCTGGACGGTCTCCAGCGTATCCATGCTGCCATCCGTCGCCAGGGACCCTGAGCCTGCATCCTTTTCTGTCTCATTTTCCTCTACCACTGGGGCGGATGCACACTCCCCAGAGGTCCCTTTCTTCGGTTTCCCACCGGCTATGGCCTGAGGCCCCTTCCCCACTGTGCTACAGGTTTCTGGGGTCTTCTTCCCAGCAGACCCACGCCGATTTCCGACACGGGGGCCATTTTTCGGCCTTCCCACAGTTCCCACAGTTCCTACGAAGAGAGTGTCTGTCCCCAGGCGCTCCGAGAGGGATGTGGCCTTCCCCGGGCCGGGCCTGGGCTCGCCCTGCCCGCGATCCCCCGCCGCTCGGGCCCGGAGCGCGAGGCCACAGTCCAGGGGGAGCCAGCAGGCAGCCTCCTCCCCGGGCCGGAAGGGCGGCGCGGGCGCAGCGGTTTCCAGGCCACCCCAACCCGCGCCAGCCTGCACCTGTGCTGCCGTGGTTTCCTCCTCGAGCCTCTGGAACTGTGGACCATCCGGATCGTGAGGGGCATCATCAGGAGCCGCGCGGACTCTGGCTTTTGCGCGGCCTTTGCCCCGGCTTTTGGCGCGGGAGGACTTTCTACCTCGACTTCGGCCGCTCATGCTGGCAGCGTAAGCGACTTCAAAGCCACGCTCCGACCCTGTTGCCTATGGAACCAGCGAGTGGTCCCAAGTGAGCGGTCCTCTCCATGACAACCACCGACGTCACGACTGTACGACTGTACCGTCGCGCGAGGACGGGCTGAGCCCGGTGATTGGCTCCGCCAGAGCAGCTGCGCAGGAGCTGACCCTCAGGGACGCCTTTATTCCCCTCTCACCCTAACTCACTTCACTTTAAAAAGTGATGTGCTTCCCTTTAATTTCTTCTCTTTGGTCTCGGTTGTGCCCTCAGGGGTGTCATAGAACACATCTAACTCCCCTTATACAAGACAACCTGAAGGGAGCCATCACGTCTGAGCTGTATTATCTACTTTCTAAACTAAACATCTTCAGTTGCTTCAATTATCCCGTGACATCTATCATGATGAAACTGCTCTTGACCTCTGTGTCTCATCTTTGAAAGCCTTTGCTGAGGGAGTTGCCCTGGTACCTTAACTCCAGTGTATGTAAAGGTGAGTACCATAACGTCAGGCCACAAAGAGATTTGATAGCGATAGGATGTTAATAATGGCTATTATTACTAAAAATAATAGCAACTAGTATTTTGTGAGTATCATTTTGTATTAGGCACTTTATTATTTCAATGTATTAGGGAGGTTTTGTTATCCTCATGTTCCAAATGAGAAAACTGTGGCTCAGGCGCGCCAAGGAACATTCCTGAGATTACACAGTAAGGGATGGAAGCACAGTTCAAACCCAAGCCTATCTGACTCATAACCTATGCTTTATACTCATAAGTCCTTTCAGGTCTGCTCACCTGTCAGTTACCTTGCTGGCTCTTAAGAATGCTGGTCTTACTTGTTAAACAGGCATCAGCAGAGCAACTCTTGTACCTGGGAGCATCACCCAAGTCCTCCAGCTGCCTCACGCCCAGTTTACAGAGCTGGTCACTCAAGGTATAGGGCCAGGAGTGAAGGCCACAAGTCAGAACTTCTGTAATTGGGATAAGACAGGAATGTGGTCAGAGAGTTTAATTATCATTCAAGGAACAGAGCAGGGTTTGCCAGGTGGAGGCTCAGACCAGGATCTCCATCACAGTAGTGAGGAGGCCCTAGAAACTCCTTAGACCCTGCATGGAAACAGCCAGGCAACCTATCTCATTCTCCGGGAGGGAGCCCTAGACCATGCTCTTACTAGTTAGGTAATAGGATCATGACCATGACCAATATGAAAGTGTTAATGATTTGATGTTCTTTCAGGCTCAAAGTAAAGAAGAAGTTCCTTGCAACCAGCTAGTGGAGAAGTTAGCTCCAAAGCCCCTGGGAGTTCAATATGTCTGACTCTCATTACTCGTGAAGTTGTGGACCGGCAGCCTGGCATCACCTAGAAGTTTGTTTAAAACGCAGAATTTCTGCCCCCATCCCAAACTTGCTAAATCAGAATTTACGTTTTAACAAAGTCTCAGGTGATTTGTACACACATTAAAGTTGATGTATAGGAGACTGAGAAAAAGTAATTATTTTGATACAGACAGGCATTACTCTAAGACAGACCAGTACAAGTGACCTCTAACTTTCTCAAAGGCTGTACAACAGCCCTCAAGGCTCTACATGATATAGGAAGTTCTATCACCACCACTGCCCTATTTAACCTCTCTGA
Source organism: Eidolon dupreanum (assembly GCA_028627145.1). Taxonomy (NCBI): domain Eukaryota; kingdom Metazoa; phylum Chordata; class Mammalia; order Chiroptera; family Pteropodidae; genus Eidolon; species Eidolon dupreanum. The sequence goes on along the minus strand of CM053511.1, from coordinate 26,589,618 downwards.
CCTCATCTTTACCCTCCCACCCCCATTCAGCAGCTTTCTTGCTGTTCTTCAAATTTATTAGGTAAGCTCTTGCCTCAAGGCTTTTGCACTGGCTCTGCCTCCTTCCTGAAATGCTCTTTTACACAGGTATGGTCAGTCATCTTGGCTGGCTTCCTTCACACTTTACGTAAATGTCACCTTAGTGACATTTAAAATTGCCACACATTCTCAGCCCTGTTATCACCTTTCAACACACTATACTAATTCCTGATTATATTTATTGTTTAACTGTCCTCTTTAGAATATCAGCTCCATGAGGGCAGGGACCTTTGTTTTGTTCATATGTGCCTGCAACAGTGTCTGATATGTGATAAACACTCAATAAACAATTGTTGAGTGAAAGAACCAATCAAAGAGTTTTCGAAATGGGTTTATAAATTAATTGTCTGAAATGCAGAGAGCCCCTTTTTCTTCCCCACAAAAGCAATGATACGTGAAGGTTGTATACTCAGGTCAATACTGGGAACCTCTTAAACTCATAATTTAGTCAAAAAGTTATCTTTTTTTATGGGTACCATTCAGGATAGTCTTTAGGTGAATATCTGGAGTGATAAATTAAAAAGTTAGGTTAGGGGAATTAATATTTGACTTTTAAAAGGGATTAATCCAAAGATTACTTTAAATTCTTGTTGAAGGCCCTTTCATAATCACTTCTTCCCAAAGTCCTCCATGATCATCCCAGACCACAGTAAGCAGCCCTATCCTTGATCTCATAGAGAATTTGTTAACTATAATATTCCTTTTGGCAATTAGACATGCAGTTTTGTGCCAGTTCTTGTACAGAATTGTCTCTGAAGCTGGGTAACCAGTCATGAACTCCCTGTAAATCTCAAAAAAAAAAAAAAAAAAAAAAAAAGCTAAAAATCAGCTGAGGCAATCACCATCTCTCTATAAATTGCAGAAATTGATAGGTTGGCCCACTTCTCAGAACACTCACAGCTTGACCAGCCTCTGCTGTCAAGAGCCTTAATCCAGCGTCAGCATCTGCGTCATTTAACGCTCACCCATGGCTAAGCCACTGTAAGATTAATGTAGGCTGGGCCACTGCCAATGATGTTTATTATACAATCTGCCTTGAGCCTTTTTTCATCATGTCAAAGAGATAAGCATCGAGCAAAGGAAAATAAACATGAGACTAGAGCCTTATATAAAGGTACTCCTCTTGTCCAGATCACCCAGCTTCTGTATTTAAGAGACTGGTCTGTGCTGCGAAAGTGAACTGTTGGTTTTCTTTTCAGGTATTAATATTTAACTTTGTATGGGACTGTAGCTTGGATTTTCAATTAGACAGTCAACTATGTAAGGGCAGAGACTGTGTTTTATTCCTCAAAGCATCAAACAAGGGCCTTCCACATTTTAGTGATTATAACAAAGTTCACATTTATTTTGTATTTTATACAGTGCCATGTTCTAATTCTCTTAATCTCATACCCACTCCATTGGACAGTTGCAATTAAGATGAGGTTACTGCTATACAAAAAGGTTCAGTACCTTACCCAAGGTAACATGGGTAATAAATGGTTTTAGCCTAGGCAATCTAACTCCAGCACCTATGCTCTTAACCACTACTCTATGATATAAAATTATTTTTTGAGAGATTGAAATATCAAGCTCTCTCTAGTGGGTAAAAATACATTTCAATTTTCAAAAATTATATAATTATACATAGACATGCATACACATACACATTTATACATACATACATACATCATGAATCATTTTTCTGTGGGGTATACACCTGCCATGGTGATACTCAACATAAGTGAGTTTAGTTTCAATAGTCCATGCTGGGAATAAAGCATCTCTATTTGCACTGCATTTGTCATAAGCATTATGTGAATATTATCAAAAAATAGATAAGCTTACTATCATGAACTCAGGAATCTGGTAGTGTTTTGACCGTATTCCAATAATTAGGAGCTTAACTCCATGATAATATGAGCATTTAATTGATTCTTTTAGATGGGATAGTTCAGCATTAGCAAATATTTATTAAAAAGTCATAAAAGACCTTTTCAAAATATTAGAATGACTAGTCTTCACTTTTGTTCTCTGAAAATTGTATTTTCTCCATTCCTTTTAAGGTCTATTTTTCTTGAATCATAGAAATTAGCAAGCTGGGAAAAACACATTCCAGTCATTCAACCTCTTCCCCAGCCAAGAGAATAATATTCTCCACAGTTTCTCTGGTAGAGCTTTAAAATCCCAGACTTGACATTTTTAGCCACAGGGCTTTTCTCTTTCCCCAAGGAGATAGTTCATTCTATTAGATGGCAGTGAGTATTGCTTACTACATGGAATTTTGCCAACTAACCTTCCCAGGTTCTGGAGGATTATGGAAAAGAAAGGGGTTTCATAGGGAATATTTTCAAAGCCAAGGAGGAGAAAAAATCTGCCTCTTACGGTAAATTTCAAAAACTATTTGTACTTAGCATCTTGAGAAATGTGCCTAGCTTCTTCTCAATTCCCCCCGCCCAAGATGGCAAAATTTTATAATAAACTACCTAAGCCATTCAGTTCATACCATATAAGTAGCTGTAAAATATTTTAAAATATTGACAGATGTATTCTTCTTCCTTGGCATTTACTTTTTGCCCTACAATTTTTTCACCATTAAAATTAGATCTTTAGCCTGAGGCTTTTGTCCTAGAGAAAGGAAAATACCAAAGAACTCAACAGAAACCAGCAAATCGAATTCTTCACTTTGAATTTCAAAATACATTTTCGAGAGGGGAAGATACAATAGCACTGAAAGAGAAAAAATTTTCAACTCTTCAAAGGCAGGTCCTGGAGCACTAAGAGCATAGAGTTTATAACATAAACCATAAAGGAGGAAAAAATGTGTGATGATATACAAGCCATATCTCTACCACACAAAGAGGAGATAAGAACCTTTTCTGAGTTGAGGCTGAGGAGCTTGGAGAAAATTTAGAGAGTATATAGTTGGTTCAGGATCTTGAAAAAGGGATTTTCACAGTTACCCTTCCAAGAGTCAAAACCCTTGGGGACTTGATAGGGACCATCCTCTCTGGAAAAGATAGAGATCTGAGAGTAGGGAGGACTAGTTCCTAATTTGAAAACTGGAACTCAGACAAGAAATCCTCTCAGAGGGCCTCCTTCCAGCACAGAGCAGCCAGCAAAGTACAAAACAGTGTGCAGGGTAAGTGTTGTCAAAGGAAGTTCTGAAGTGACCTATCCTACCCTCCATCTACCCTTATAATTTCTCACAGCCCCAGAATGGAATACAGGAACAGCCATACATTTTCATTGTTTAGTAGAGACAGGCAAAGAGGTTGACTAAGAGCATATGGGAAATCCATGGTCAGCAAAGAAGATACAGAGTAAAGGATTTGATAACCAGAATCTATGGGGGACTTGCTGCATTAGAGGACACAATGTGAATAGAGGCAAATCCAGCCAAGCCTCAGCAGAGGCCAGCTGAGTCAGAAAAGAAGATTCACATCAAACCTTCCTCCTCCATCAGTGATAGGATGGAAATCCCTTAGTCCTGGAGAGATGAGAAAAGGAACAGGGAACACCCTAAATGATTAAGTATTTACCTAAAAGAAACTGAAATTTTAAGTATTCAGTTTCCAAGTCACTTGGAATGCCATGCTTAAGTTTATCTAAATTTTATGAATTGCTGCAACTATGAAAAGAGTGCAACTATTCATAGTCACTACAATAGTATTACCTAGATCGGACATAACATTTAATGGATTTAATCATGCAACACCAAAGCTGAAGAAACAAAACACAGGTGACTTTAAAACTCCTTAGAAGATAAGTGACACTGATAATTTTAGAAAACAACAAGGTTAAAAGAAGGCCTCATAAAACATGGTTGTGAGTGTAAAAATCAAGAAATTCATGAACCTCCAGCCACCAGATGTGAGCATTTTCACTATACTTCATGAGGACCCCTGGAGCAAAACTAAGTGCTCTCTAAGAAAAGTTTTCTATTGATTGGTTATGGGTTGACTTTAGAATTTTGGGTGAATCCCATTGTTTGCAGTTGCTACTTTTAATACATAATTTAGTGATTTATCATGTACTTGAATTCTTCTTTAGTTGGGTTATATCTGCAAGCTTTTGTCTCCAACCAGATCAGCAGCTCTGGGGCTTGCAAAGTCTGAACTTGCCTTGTATGTAAGCAGCACCGTGCTTTTTTCCATGAATTACCCACAGCCATTTTGGTACCAAACCCTCATCAGTTTCCAAAGCAGAAACAGGCTGTCCTTAGCCAACACCACCACATGCTGCCTAGTGCAGAGAACCTTAGGGTGAAGGTCTCTTTCTTTCCTATCTCAGGAATGTTTTATTATTTCATTTCTGTCATTTTTATTATCATTATTATTCCTTTTTCTGTATGTACACACAGACATGCTCTTAACATCCTTACTCCTTTCTCTTCATACATGTTATAGTACAGAGAGTTTCTAAAGAAAGAGGTCTGTAAATTTTCACTTGGAAGATTAATTGGGAGGAAAGATCCTAACAGGACTTGGATATGAATCTTAGATTAGCCCAGAAAAAAAGTCATTGAAAAAGGGCAACATGGAAAAACAGAAACTGGAACCACCTTCACTTCATATAATCTAAGATCCTGCATGAATTACACCAGGTCCCAAATTGAAGAAGGCCACAATCTTCATGGAAGATGACCAGAACCTACATGGAATTAGGCTCCTGGCATGGAAATAAGGAAGTGAGTCTTCTCATATCACCTAGCACATCTCAGACACCAGGCAGGTGGCTGGCTGTGCTGGTGAGAGAAACCAATGAGAAGACCCCATTCTTATCAGGTAAGCCAGCAGTTTTCATGAAGCTAGGTGTTTACATCAAAGACTTGGGAAAAATGAACAAAAATAAAGTTAAATTGAATTTTAAATTAATGGGCAAGCATCTTACACTTAAAATGTTCAATTTTATACTACTACTCATAAGCATGGGATTTTATTGTTCCAATTCTTTTACCTCGGCTAATTTAGCTAAAGAAACGGCTTACCTCCTGGATGCCTGCTTTGGTTATTCATTCTGTATTTGTGTAATATCTGATAGCAATAAGCATTTTAAAAGCACTTAGTCAAGAAAAAAAACAAAGGAAAATTAAGGGCTGGAAAATTTTTTAAAGCAAAAGAGAGTCAAGTACCCAAATGCATTCCATTCCAATGTGTCTTCTGTACTTGCTGAAGGCTAGCTATGGATTTGATTCTGTCCCACCAGTACAAAGAGAGAAATCAGATGTGGTGTGACATGATGTTTATAAAATTTAAAAAACAAAAAACAAAAAAAAAAAGGTTCTCAGAGAAAACACCTTTATTTTCAATACTGAATCCAAAGAAGAATATCAGGATTAAAAGTGCTAATATTATCCTGACCCTGAATCCAACACCGTGGGCATGTCCCATAGCACCCACCGTATAGGCTGGCAAGCAGGACAGATTGCCCCTTTGTAAAAGCACTTCCATTGTGGTTCAGGTCCAAAACTAGAATAGCTTAATCCAAAGAAACAGAGTTTGTAGATTTTAGTGAAGATTGACATACATCTTGAAATTGGCCTCTGCAAATATGGCCTTTCTCTATTGACATTGTGCCAGGACCTGGGTATTATCTGTGGGAGACAACATCATGTGTGCAATGGATGGAATTTTCTGTTCCCTGCTATCAAATGTGTACAGGGCTTTCCTGAGAGCCATGCCCTCCCCTCCCATTACTTCATTTTTTTCTGTCTCCTCTCACTTTCCTTTCTTTGCCTCTCCCACACATTGATATGTTTAATGTGTTTAGAGAAACCATTCCAGTTGCTTAAAAAACTTTTTCCACTTTAAGTCTTCCCCCATTCACACATTCACACAGACTAAGCTGTGTCCCGTGAAGTAAGCTGTGTTTTCCTCTCAGAGTGACTCTGTACCCCAGTTTTTCCATAGTGTCCAAGGTGGTTGTTTGGGTCAGTGTTCAGGTACAGAACCAGGCAGGTGGTATAAGTGAATGAAGCAAGACCAGTACACATCTCTAGAGAATTGAAGAGGGGGTTAGGCCCCTTCTCAGGCTGGTACTTGCCACTCAACTCCATGGAGATATCTGTATTTTTATGTGAAAGTTCTCACTTTAAAAATCCCATGAGAGCCAAATAAACAATTCTCTGATGGGCTGCACTTTGCCACCCGTGTTCCCACCCTTTTTTTAAAACTAAGTTTGTAAGTGAAATCATGAACAAATGTCTGGAAATCATAGAATTCCTCCAAAGAAGAGAGATTTTTTGTGTCTGTCACTCAAGAGAAGCCTCTGAAAATAAAGAGCAGTAAGATTACTCAAAACAGGACTCTACCTAGTGTTAAGGCAGGTGAGGAATTGATGGCAATTAGGAGACAGCTGTCACTCAAGATGGACACAAGTAAGGTATAGTTTTTGTCAAGCAAGATTTTTATCCTTTTTCATTTTGAACTTCAAAATGATGATGGTTATTTTTACCTGGGTTTTATTTTTAATACATAGGACTCTATGCTACCTCTCATTTCTTAGCGTGTATAATGTAGATTCCAAAAACATTTTCATCCCCCTGCAATGTGAAAGCTTTTCAAGACTGGCTCAGAGACTCATCTGGCTGCTCCTAGCAGCTGCATCAGCAAATCTTTACTGAACAACTAACACACCTCTGACATAAATGGTAGACTTGAGTGACTAACTATGTCTCTCCGGTTTATTTTTTCTTCCCCTTCTTAATATTCACATAATTGATCAGGTATGCCATATGGCCCCTCTGAGTCACACATTAAGACAATTAGAACACCAGCCAGGTAATTGCTCAAGCTGGCATTTTTCATAACTAAGACAAGAAAACCTAATGCTTTGTTTTCCTCAGAAAAAGCCAACTCTATCTGGTCTTGGATATGAATCAATACCAGATTGATACAATATATATAACTAAAAATGGGTATAACCATATTTAGTCAAAATATTGAGCAAAAGTTAATTATGTGGCAGTAGGTTTTCAGCTGAAGAACTCAGACTGAAATGTGATAGTAAAAATCTAACATGAGAGCTGTGTGTACATCTAATGTATCTAAAATTTTCCACATACATGAAAGGGAGATGCTGCTCACTAGAGAGTAAGTAGACTCCACTTCACAAGGACCAAATATCAGAAAAAGGAAGAGTTTGGAGACTGGGGCCTCCTCACAGTTTTGAGCGCTAAACTGATGGGAAGAACAGAAACTTAGAAATACAAGGCCAAGTATAAGGAAAAATAAAAAACTTATCATTTGGCACCAGGACTTACAGAGGATACCCCTCCCATGCTGCAACCCTCTTTTAATGGAGAACATAACTAAAGCTAAAGAGCATGTTGTGGTGGAGACGATTTCTGGAAACATAGCTGCTCCCAGCACAGGACTTGTGAGTCAGGAAACAAGGGACGCAAAACAAGTACTAGTTTGAACATGGATCTATTATTTTATTTAGAACAAAGAGAGAATATTACAATTCTGTGGCTAAACATATGAACTATAGTTGTAGGGGACAGGAGATTTCTGCTTCCCTATGTAACATTTTCTCTTAAGTCCAAGCTGACCACACTCCCAGCCTTAGCAGGAGTAGTGGAGGAGCCAAGAACCACACAGCAGGAATGGGCCTGGAAACAACAGAGTACCCCCAGCAGCTTCTTGCAGAAGGCTAACAAGCATAAGAGAGATCTCTGAAGTACCTGGGCAGACTACCCACTACATGGGGGAACTGAAATAAAACAGAAGTGCCTCTGGGAAGGATATTCCTCTTATCTCTTGTCTTTCATCACTCAAAACCAATATGACTTAAACAAAACTACCTAAAAGAAGCAAATGACAATCAATTTTCCCAATTTATAATCAAACAAGATTTCAGCAACCAATGTTTAAAAAAAATTACTACCATATGTGTTATGCATTACTTTAGTAGAGGAATTCTTTCATCATAAAGAGTTTATTTTGATGATGAAGAACTCATTTGCTAGAAGAGAATCCTGGAAAAAGCCATGTTAAGAATCATGCTGGCAACACACAGGTGTCGTGGTTGAGAATCAGGAGGACTATCTCAGCTGCAGAAGTTCCCCTTGAAAAGTTAGGGGTCCCCGCTCTACACTAGGCTCCCCAACTTGGAGTATGAGTGCCAAGAAGAGGAGCCGTCAGAATGTCCAGCTGTGAAAATCAGCAGGGATTCTATCTGTCCAGGTGAGGTGTAGGTTGCTGGAAACCCAGACATCCTCTTTAAAGGCTGGTGCACAGAATCGATCACTCCCAAACACCCTGGGCTCCAGCAGAGGGACAGTGGCTCAGGTAGTGCCAGAGACATACAGGGAGAGACTGAATTGTGTGGCTTAAGAGTGAGAGTTAGAGGGAGAGCACCCATTGTCCCTGTGTTGAGCTCTCCTCTTGTGTACTCAGCAGGCAGGTGACATCTTCCTGCATTGACCCCTCCCCTCCCACACATATGGCCAAATTTGAAATATTAACCTGGTGAACTATGCTTGCACCACCTTGGGACTCCACACCACCCAACTTGTGCACCACCAGAGGCCCTTTTGGCAGCTGGCAGGCAGTCAGTGTTGGCCTCCACTGCAGTCTTTCTTAGATAACACTCTGGGATCTGCGGGCCACAGGCAGGCAAGAGCTGACCTTGGTGTGCCCCAGGTCTTTTGCAGAGTGGCCCCAGGCTTGGAACTGGCACCAAATCTGAATCTGCATTTACGCGGGAACACCACTCACCTCATCCTGGTGACTCCTTGAATTACCCACCTCACCCAACTCTCATGCCATCTGTGGTTCTTTCAGCAGCTGAGCATTATGGGCAGCTGGCAGGTACTGGCAGGCTTCAAGGTGCCCTGGACCTTTTGGTGAGCTGCTCCAGGCCTGTTATTGGTGGCAACTGACCTTGGCTCACAGTATGGCCCCTCCCACATGACTCCAGGTCCAGCATAGTCAGTGACTAACTGCAGATCTGGTAATAAGGATGTTTAAGGAACTAAATGAGAACATCAACAAAAAGATAGTAAGCATAAGAAAGGACATTAAAACCATAAAAAAGAACCAAATAGAAATGAAGACTATAATAACCAAAATGAAGAATTCATGAGAAGTAATCTGTAGTAGATTAGGTGAAGCAGAGGATCAAATCAGCAGTGTAGAAGACAAAGAAGCAGAAAACAACCAATCATAACAGCAACAGGAAGAGAGAATTTAAAAAGTGAGGATAGTTTAAGGGGTCTCAGGGACAACATAAATGTAACAACATTCACATCATAGGGGTACTAGAAGGAGAAGAGAGAGAACAGGAGATTGAGAACCTATTTGAGGAAATAATAGCTGAAAATGTTTCTAACCTGATGAAAGAAATAGACATACAAGTCCAGGAAATGCAGAGTCCCAAACAAGAAGAACCGAAACAGACCTACACCAAGACACATCATCATTAAAATGCCAAAAGTTAAAGACAAAGAATCTTAAAAGCAGCAAGAGAAAGGTAGTTATTTGCCTATAGGGAGCTCCCAGAAAGCTCAGCTGATTTCCCAAGAGAAACTTTGCAGGCCAGAGGTACTGACACAAAATATTGAGTGATAAAAAGCAAGGACCTACAACCAAGACTACCCAGCAAGACTAGCATTTAAAATTGAAGGAGAGATAAAGAGCTTCCCAGACAAGAAAAAGTTAAAGTAATTCATCACCAACAAGCCAATATTACAAAAAATGTTAAAGGAATTTCTTTAAGAAGAAGTGGGGGAAGAGGGAAATATAAGTGTGATTAATAAAATACCTCTCAATTAATTTAAATGTAAATGGGTTAAATGCTCCAATCAAAAGACATAGGGTAGCTGAATGAATAAGAAAACAAGACTCTTACATATGCTGTCTACAAGAAACCCATTTCAGATTTAAAGACAGACTGAAAGTAAAGGGATGGAAAAAGATATTTCATGCAAATGGAAATGAAAAAAAAAGCTGGAATAGCCATATTTATATCAGACAAGATAGACTTTAAAACTATAACAAGAGACAAAGAAGAACATTTTAAAATGATAAAGAGATTAATCCAACTATAGGATATAGCCCTTGTAAACATTTATGCACCCAACATAGGAGCACCTAAATACTAACTGACATAAAGGGAGAGATAAAAGCAATACAGTCATAGCAGGAGACTTTAACACTCCATCAACATCAATGGATAGATTTTTTTCAGACAGGAAATCAACAAAGAAAGAGTAGCATTAAATGACACATTAGACCAGATGGATTTAATTGATGTTTTTAGAACATTTCACCCCAAAAGGGCAGAATATGCATTTTTTGCAAGTTCGCATGGAACATTTTCCAAGATAGACCACATGTTAGGCCACAAAACAAGTCTCAATACATTTAAGATTAAAATCATATCAAGCACTTCTCCCATCACAATGGTATGAAATTAGAAATCAATTACAAAAATGAAAACTGAAAAATACAGAAACACATGGAGGCTAAATAACATACTACTAAATAATGAATGGGTTAACTGAGATCAAGAAAGAAATCAAAAGCTACTTTGAGTCAAATGTAGATAAAAACACAATGACCCAAAATCTGTGGGAGACAGTGAAAATGGACTTAAGAGGGAAATTCATAGCAATGCAGACCTACCTCAAGAAATAAGCAAATATCAAAAAAATATCTAACCTTACACCTAAAGGAACTAGGAAAAGAACAGCAAACAATGCCCAAAGTTAATAGAAGAAAGGAAATAACAAACATCAGAGTGGAAATAAATGAAAAAGAGTCGAAAAATTCAGTACACAAGATTAATGAAACCAAGAGTTGGTTCTTTGTAAAGATAAACAGAATTGATAAACCTTTAACCAGACGCATCAAGAAAAAAAGTAGAGGAAATGAAAGAGAAGTGACAAATGACACCACAAGTATACAAAGGATTATAAGAAAATACTACAGACAATTATATGTCAACAAATTGGACAATCCAGAAGAAATGGATAAAGTCCTAGAAACAGACAATCTTTTAAGAAAGAATCAAGAAGAAACAATTCTGAACAAACCAAACTACCACAAAATCCAATCAATAATCAAAAAACTCCCAAGAAACAAAAGTGGGCCAGATGGCTTCTCAGGTGAATTGTATTGAACACTGAAAGAATTAACACCTCTCCTCAAATTATTCCAAAAAATTCAAGAGAATGAAGGCTCCCACTCTTATTTTATGATACTACAATTACCCTGATTTCAAAGCCAGACAAAGACATTACAATAAAAAGAAATTGTAAGTCAACATTCCTGATAGACATAGATGCAAAAATCCTCAGCAAAATGTTAGCAAACTGAATTCAGCAATACATTAAAAAGATCATACTCCATCATCAAGTGGGATATACTCCTGCGATGCAAGGTTGGTCCAAGATCTGCAACTCGATTAACATGATAGGCTATACAAACAAAATGAAAGATAAAAATCATAATCATATCACTAGATACAGAAAAAGCATTTGACAAAATCCAGCATCCATTTATGATAAAATCTCTCAGCAAAGTGGGAATAGAGGGTACATACCTCAACATAATAAAGACCATATATAATAAGCTCACAGCTAACATATTCGACAGGCAAAAGCTAAAAGCATTTTCCTTAAGATCAAGAACAAGACATGGATGTCCACCTTCACCACTTTTATTCAACATAATAGATGTTATTCAGCATAATATTTTTACTCAACATAATAAAAATATTAGGATTGAAGGCCCTAACCACAGCAATCATAAGAAAAAGAAATAAAAGGCATCCAAATGATAAAGGAAGTAAAACTGTCATTATTTGCAGATGATGTGATACTACATAGAGAAAGCCCTAAAGATTTTACCAAAAGCTGTTAGTATTGATAAATGAATTCAGTAAAGTAGCAGCATACAAAATTAATATTCAGAAATCAGTTGCATTTTTATATACCAATAACAAATTATCAAAAAGAAATTAAGAAAACAGTCTCATTTACAATTGCATCAAAAAAATAATATCTAGAAACAAATTTAATAAGATGTAAAAGACTTGTACTCACAAAATTATGTGACATTGAAAAATGGTTGAAGAAGGTACAAATAAATGGAAGGATATACTGTGCTCATGGATAGGAAGAATTAACATTGTTAAAATGTCCATTGGGAGGTTTCTCAAAAAATTAAAAATAGAATTACCATATGACTCAGGAATTCCACTTCTATGAAGAAATCCAAAACACTAATTTGAAAATGCACCCTTATGTTCATTACAGCATTATTTACAATACCCAAGATATGGTAGCAACCTAAGTGCCCATCAATAGACAATTTGATAATGATAGGGTATATATGTATGATGGAATATTACTTGACTATAAAAAAGAATGAGAACTTGGCATTTGCGATAACATGGATGGACCTGGAAGGTATTTTACTAAGTGAAATTAACCAAAATGAGAAAGAGAAATACCATATGATCTCATTTATATATGGAATCTACAGAACTAAATAAATGAACAAATGAAACAGAAACAGATTCATACATAGGGAAAACAAACTTATGATTGTCAAGTGCGAGGGGGTTTGGCCACCTGGATAGTTACAGACTAGTTACACAGATGCAAAGTATAGCATAGAGAATATAGGGAATAATATGGTAATAACTGTGTATAGTGCCAGGTGGGTACTAGACTAATCAGGGTATCACTTTGTAAATTATATAAATGTCCAACCACTTGCTGTATAGCTGAAAATAATATTGAATGTCAACTAATTGAAAATTTTTTAAGAGTAGTGGTTCACATTTTCAGTTATAAAATAAGTCATGGGAATGTAATGTACAGCATAGGGAATATAATCAATAATAATGTACCATGTCAGATGTTTACTAGACTTATTATGGCAATAACTTCTTTAGGTATATAAATGTTGAATAACTATGGCGTACCCCCAAAACTAATATAGTATGTTACTATATTTAAAAAACTTTAAAGACAAAAAATATATACTTCCATATGATCCAGTCATTCTACCTTTTAACCAAAAGAACAGAAACCACACATCTATATAAATACTTATACACAAATATTAATAACTTTATTTGTAATATCTAAAAACTAGAAACAATTAGAATATCCACCAAAAAGATAAAATATTTACTGTATAATTCCATTTATATAAAATTCTAAAAAATGCAAACTAATCTATTGTGGTGAAAAGCTAATCAATGTTTGCATGGAGAAGGGAGGAAGCAGGAATGGGGGAAGTATTACAAAGGAGTATAAGAAAACTTTGGAGGTATGAAGGATATATTCATTATCTTGATTACGGTAATGGTTTTGTGTGTGTGTGTGTGTGTGTGTGTGTCTATGTGGAGAGAGAGAATGTTAAAACCTTTCAGATGTATCAATTTTTGTCAATGTGTCAATTATACTTCAATACAAAATACTAAAAGAATTATTTTTTTAAAAAAGACGTAAGCTGACATAATTCAAGTTTATCTAAGGGCCTGGCCTTCTGACCTTCATTTTATCATTTAGTACTGACTGAAAATAACCACAAACTACCCCTAAGCTATACACAGTTAACAAAGTAACATGTCATTTTAAAATTAAAATAGAAAATTAAACTTTCTTTCGTGATTTCGAGATTATTTATATGGGATGGGATTGGGTGGGATCATGGGGTATTGGGGAGGGAGTTGGCAAGAAAGAATGGCCATAGGCAGGTGCCTAACTTATGAGTCAGTATGCATTGAGATCTAAAGAAATCATACCCAGACCTTTATGATTTTGAACTCAACAAAACAAGGCTACGTGTTGATAGGAATCAGCAATGCTGAACTAATAGAAAATGGAATTGGGGCCTGAATTAGATTTCTATTGCTGCTATAACAAATTACTACAAATTTAGTGGCTTAACACAATGTAAATTTATTATTATATAATACTGGAGGTCAAAAGTCCCAAATGGTTACAAAGGACTAAAATCCAGGTGTTGATAGGTCTGTGTTCTTGATGGAGGCCCTAGAAGAGAATCCATGTCAATGGTTTTTCTATCTTCTAGAGGCTGTCCACATTCCTTGGCTCTCCCAACCAGCAATTGTATCACTCTTAACTCTGCTTCCATCTTCACATCTCCTATTCTCACTGACTCTCAAGCCTCCCTCCTTCGCTTTTTTTTTTAACTTTATTGGGGTAACATTGGTTAATACAATTATATAATTTTCAGATGTGTATTATAATTTGACGTCTATATATTCTATTGTGTGATTACCACCCAAAGTCTGGTTTCCTTCAGCTACCATATATTTGATCCCCTTTACCCACATTATCTTCCCCTGACACCCCTATTTTTGACCCTCTTTACCCTGTCTTCCTCTTCCCTCCTCCCCCACCCCCTACCCTCTGGTAACCACTAGTCCAGTGTCTATGTCCCTGAGTCTCTGTTTGTCCTGTTCTTTTGCTGCTTTTAGGTTTATATCCCACATATAAGTGATATAATGTGATTTTCAACTTTTTCAGTCTGGCTTATTTCACTTAGCGTTATTATCTCGAGGTTCATCCAGGTTGTCGCAAATGGCACTATTTCATCTCTTCTTATGACTGAATAATATTCCATTGTATATATCTACCACAGTTTCTTTACCTAATCATCTATCATAGGGCACTTCGGTTGCTTCCATGTCCTGGCCACCTGTGAATAGTGCTGCTATGAACATCGGTGTGCAAATATCTTTTCGGATATGGGTTTTCAAGTCTTTGGGGGTAAATACCCAGTAGAGGGATTGCTGGATCATATGGTAGATCAATTCTTAGTTTTTTGAGGAACCTCCATACTGTTTTCCATAGTGGCTGTACCAATTTGCAGTCCCACCAGCAGTGTATGAGGGTTCCTTTTTCTCCATATCCTCTCCGACATTTGTTATTAATTGTCCTGTTGATTATAGCTATTCTAACAGGTGTGAGATGGTATCTCATTGTGATTTTGACTTGCGTTTCCCTAATAGTGATGTTGGGCACCTTTTCATATATTTATTGGCCATTTGTATGTTCTCTAGGGAGAAGTGTCTGTTCAGGTCCTCTGCCCATTTTTAGATTGTATCGTTTGGGGTTTTTTGTTGTTGTGTTATTGAGTCGTATGAGCTCTTTGTATATTTTGGATATTAGGCCCTTATCAGAGTAGTTGCTTGCAAATATATTTTACCATTTGATTGGTTGTCTCTTTACCTTGTTGACAATTTCTTTTGCTGAGCAGAAGCTTTTTAGTTTGACGTAGTCCCATTCATTTGTTTTAGGTTTTACTTCCCTTGCCTTTGAGGTCAAATTCATAAAATCCTCTTTAAGTCCAAGGTCCTTGAGTTTAGTTCTTATGTTTTCTTCTATGCATTTTATTGATTCTGGTCTTATATTCAGGTCTTTAATCCATTTTGAGTTAATTTTAGTGTGTGGTGATAGACAAAAGTCTAATTTTATTCTTTTGCAGATGGTCTTCCAATTTTCCCAGCATCATTTATTGAAGAGGCTTTCCTTTCTTCACTGTATAGTTTTGGCTTTTTTGTCAAAAACTATTTGCCCATTATAAATACAGGTTTACTTCTGGACTCTTGATTCTGTTTCATTGGTCCATGTGTCTGTTTTTCTGCCAATACCATACTGTTTTGATTACTGTCACTTCGTAGTATAATCTGAAGTTGGGCAGAGTGTTGCCTCCAGCCTCATTCTTTTTTCTCAGGATGACTTTGGCAATTCAGGGTCTTTAGTGCTTCCATATAAATTTGATGATTTTTTATTTTATTTCTTTAAAAAATACTGATGTGATTTTGATGGGTATTGTATGAAAACTGTATAATGCTTTAGGTAATATGGTTATTTTAACCATATTATCCATATTATCCAAGATAATATTTAACCATATTATCCAAGAACATGGAATATCTTTCCATTTCTTTGTATCTTCTTTGATTTCTTTTACTAGGGTCTTATAGTTTTCATTATTTAGGTCCTTCACATGTTTCATTAAATTTATTCCTAGGTATTTTGTTCTTTTTGTTGCAATTGCAAAAGTATTATTTTTTCTGCTTCTTTTTCTGATGCTTCATTATTAGAGTATAGGAATGCTATGTATTTTTGTATCCAGAGAATTTACTGTATTTGCTTATTGTTTTTAGTAGTGTTCTTGTGGAGTCTTTAGGGTTATCTATATAGAGAATCATGTCATCTGCAAATAGTGACAGTTTAACTTCTTTGTTTCTTATTTGGATGCCTTTTATATCTTTCTCTTGCCTGATTGCTCTTGCTAGGACCTCCAGTGTTATACTAAATAACAGTGGCAATAGTGGACAGCCTTGCCTTGTTCCTAATCTTAGAGGGAAAGTTTTTGGTTTTTCACCATTAAGTATAATGTTGGCTGAGGGTTTGTCATAAATAGTCTTTATTAATATTAAGGTACTTTCCTTCTATAATGATTTTGTTAAGTGTTTTGATCATAAATGGATGCTGTATCTTGTCAAAGGCTTTTTCTGCATCTCTTGATATGATCGTAAGATTCTTATTTTTTAATTTGTTTATGTGATGTAATTAATTGCTTTGCATGTGTTGAACCATCCTTGGGCCCCTGGGTTGAAGCCCACTTGATAGTGGTGGATAATCTTTTTAATATGTTGCTGTATTCAGTTCACCAGTATCTTATTTAGGATTTTTGCATCTGTGTTCATGAGCGATATTGGTCTGTAGTTTTCTTTGTGTGTGTGTGTGTGATCTTTACCAGGATTTGGCATTAGAGTAATATTGGCCTCATAAAATGAGTTAGGAAGTATTGCCTCCTCTTTGATTTTTTGCAAGAGTTTGAAGAGAATAGGTATTAAATCTTCTTTGATTGTTTGATATGATTCACTGGTGAAGCCATCTGGTCCTGGACTTTTACTTTTTGGTAGGTTTTTGACGATTCTTTCAATTTCCATACTGCTGATCAGTCGATTTAGATTTTCCAGATCTTGATTCAGCCTAGAAAGATTGTATTTTTCTAAGTATATTTGTTTTAGATTATTAAATTTGTTGTTATACACTTTTTCATAATATTCTTTCCTGATCCTTTGTATTTCTGTGATGTAGTCATAATTTCCCCTCTTTCATCCCTGATTTTGTTAGTTTGTGTCCTTTCTCTTTTTTCTTTAGTGAGTCTAGCAAGGGGTTTGTCAATTTTATTAACCTTCTCAAAGAACTACCTGCTTGTTGTATTTCTTCTATTGTTTTTTTTTTATTTTCAGTTTCATTTATTTCTGCTCTAATTTTGATGATTTCTTTCCTTCTGCTAACTTGAGGTCTCATTTGTTCTTCCTTTTCTAGTTTTTAAAGATGAAATGTTAGGTTGTTTATTTGGGCTTTTTCTTGTTTTTGGAGGTAGGCCTGTAATGATATGAACTTTCATCTTATGACTGCTTTTTCCATGTCCCAAAAGTTTTGATATGTTGTACTATCATTATCATTCATTTCTCTGTATCTCTTGATCTCTCTTTATTTCTTCCCTGACCCAGTTATTCTTTAGTAGCATGTTGTTTAAATTCCATGTATTTGTGGTTCTCCCTGCTTTCTTTTTGCAGTTAATCTCTAGTTTCAAAGCATTATGATCAGAGAATATGGTTGGTATGACTTCAATCCTCTTATATTTGTTGAGGCTATCGCTGTGTACCAGTATATGGTCAATCCTTGAGAATGTTCTTGTGCACTAGAGAAGAATGTATAAACAGCTGTTTTGGGATGGAAGGCTCTGTAAATGTCAATTATGTCCAGTTGGACTAATGTGTCATTTCTTTATTGATTTACTGTTTGGATGATCTGTCCATATCCAATAGTGGGGTATTAGGCCCCCTACTATGATAGTGTTTTTCTCTGTTTCTTCCTCAGTATCTTTCTTTACCTTTTTTATTTTGAAGTCTATTTCATCCGATATTAGTACTGCTACTCTCGCTTTTCTGAGTGTCATTTGCTTGAAATGTCATTTTTCACCCTTTCACTCTGAGTCTGTATTTGTCTTTAGAGCTGAACTGTGTCTCCTGAGTCAGC
>CM053511.1:26540777-26571006 GCA_028627145.1 Eidolon dupreanum | reverse complement strand
TTCAATTCCAAGCTCTAGCTCATTCCTTAGCTTTGGGAAATTCTCGTCAACTATTTGTCTGAAAATACTTTCTAATCCCTGCTGCTTTTCCTCACCTTCATAATGCCCATTATTCTTATGTTTCCTCTCCTGATGGTATCAGCTAGTTCTTGAATTTCTCTTTCATTATTTTTCATTCTTCGGTTTCTGTATTCTTCCTTCTGATTTATTTCTAGATCTGTCTTCGATATCACTGATCCTTTCCTCCATTTGGTCGACTGTATTTCCCAAGCTTGCAATTTCATTTTTCAACTCCTGCAATGTGTTCTTCATCTCCAGAAGTTCTATTTGTTTCCTTTTGAGGGTTTCAATCTCTTTGCTCTGCTCATCTAGTTGTTTTTTCCATTCCTGAGATTGTTGATTTGAGTTGCTTTGGATCTCATTGAGTTTTTTCAGAAATACCATCCTGAATCCTCTGTCATTTAAGTCACATATTTCTATATCTGTAAACTTATTTTCTGGAGATTTTTTTCTTTCTTTCTGAGGTGCCTTGTCACCTTGGTTCATGGTGTTTAATGGACTATTTCTTGGGCTAGGCATTAATGGAAGTGTATTCTACTGTCATTCCTGAAAAAAGGTTTATTATATAAAGGTCTTTCTTTAGCCTACTGCAAAGAAGGTGCTTTTCTTTTGGTTTCCAGTAGGTGGCGTCTAAGCATCTTGGATCCCTGCTTTATATAAAGCCTTGATGTCTTTTTTATTTTCTTGTAGATATTTAATCATGCTCACTACCCTCAGTTTCAGTCCCTATTAGTGCCAGCAACAGTCTTGGCAGCATTTGCTCAGATTTCCCTGGGGCTCCACAGTGATCTGTCTCAGAAGGTATGAGGGGGGAGGGGGGCGGTGTGGTCCCTCTGGGTTGGGGATTGGGGGCTGCGGTGCAGCTTCGGTTTTGCAACTGGGGCCGGTAAAAATCAACTATTGTTTCTCTGCAGTCCCATTTGCTTCTCTGCTTTCTGCCCTTGTGAATGGACCCTGTAGCTGGCTGCTAGAAGTTCTGGCACTTTCAGGCAGGCTGATCAGGGAAGTCAGCACACCTTCTCCCCTCCCCCTTCTCCTGCGGGGAACTCCAGAGGCCGAGAGAGGTAGCTTCTTTATTTCTTCGAGTCCACTTTCTGACACCAGGGTTCTGACCTGTGGTAGCTCCTATGCGCAGATGCCATGCTCAGATGTGCTGTTGTGTGGTGTGGGTGTTTTTGTTAAGTTTTAGATGTTCAGCTTGTTGTTGTTTCAAGGAGAGAGATCTGAGGACATCTCTCACTCTGCCATTTTTCCGTCCATCATCCCTCCTTCACTTTTAAGGCCCCTTATGATTACACCAGTCCTACTTGGATTATCCTAGTAAGTTCCCATCTCCAAATTCTTAATCACATTTGCAAAGTCCCTTGTTCCTCTTGTCATATAAAGTACATTTTAACAAGTTCTGAAAATAGGATTTGGACATCTTTAGGGGCCATTATTCTGCTTAACATAGGGCCATAAACTACCGAGTGTTGTTTCTACAAAATGTCTAGAAGATTTGTAATTAATTGTCATGCTTCATAATTATTCATCTCCTTCATATACATCCATCTGTTTATTCTCATGCTCTAAATCTATTTTATAATAATTGGTAACTTTTATTGAGTGTTTTCTAAGTGTCCAGTATTGTGCTATGCAGTTTATTTGCATTTTCATTTTTAATATTTCAACAACCTGATGAGATAAGTGCCATTATCATCCTCACTTCATAAATGAGCAAAATGAGACTTAGATAAGTTAAGTAATTTGTCTAAGATCATACAGCTGAAATTCAAAGCTAGGTCTGTCTGTCTCCTAACCCATATGAAACAACTCAAATAGACTGAAGCTTACAACTACACAGGTGTATTTCTTGTTCATGCTCCATATTCACTACACATCTATCCTAGGTCTGCTGTATCTTCACATCCTCATCATTCTGAGACCCAGGTTGAAGAAGCAGCCCCTAGTTGGGATATTGTCCTCAGATACTGCCATTTGTTAGAAGAGAGGCAAGAGCGATGCAGTGAAACCTTGCATAGGCTTTCAGAGTGTTATCTTGGAAATGATATGCATCACTTCTGCTCCTATTTCATTGGCCAAAACAAATCAGCAACTAAGCCTGACATCTATGTAGCCAGGAGATATTAATCTGTTGCCAAGTAGAGCAGCAAATGTTTGGAAAGAATAATATAATCTATAACAGCTTTAAGTATGGTGTTGTATCACTCATTGAAGAGTAAAATGATACGTTATTTAAAGAGTCAGGATAATTTGAGACCTCCCTTAGTGACACAGCCCTCATCTCTAGACCACCTGGACTCCTGGATCTACATATAAAAAGTCACCTGTACGGAAGGAAATTCTGAAATATTGGACTTTGCCTTCAATATTTGCCCAAAGGAGCTACCACACCACCATTAGAGAGAAAGCTATGCCGCCTGAAGATAGCTATGTGGTACTAGGAATTACAAATTATTCTATAAGGTGACTTCCTCTCAGAGTATTGTAGACCTTCTTCAAAGTAGTAGATAAGAAAGAGTGGGAGTGTCTCCAAAAGTGCTGTTTAGTCCAAAGACTTCCTAGGATTCTTATCCAGGTGAAGAATTCTCTTCTCTAAGGACAGTTCTGAGGACCTGAGGATTTGGAGTGATGATTGGATCTTGTACAGTGGTCCTCAAAGTGTGTTCCAAGGAGATCTTGAGGTTCCATAAAGTCATCTCAGAAATGGCCAGACAGAGGGACACCCTACATGCTCTTACCCTCATTCCTGGGGCTTGGCACACAAGCTAAGGCTAGGATATAAAATGGTGCTTTCAGTAATGAGAGTCAAGGTGGAAGAAGAGAGAGAAGAGTTCCTTCTGATATGATAGTACACAGAAAATCTGCCAAAGCAGGCTTTATTTTAGCATCCTAGAAGATTTGTCTGCTAAGCATTTTTTTCACCTGAGGTTATAAATGGCTCTGCTTTACTCCTACTCTGCAAGACCTGTCCAGAGAAGATGGAACTGAATGACTGGTCATCCCTGCGGGAAGCTAAGGAGAAGATAAATAAGAGGAGGGAGTGGAGGAAGTTAAAGAGATAGTTCCAGGGAAGGAACAAAGAAGAGAGGGTTTCAAAGGTGGCAGGGGGTTGTTCTCTGTGCCACCAAGAAAAGTAGCCATGTGGCTGAGCCCCATGACTCTTGATGTGACAATGGTTGAATGTTGGAAAGACACACATCTAACACCCCCACCTCCCTTTGAACTCTGGGATTTAGTGTGTTCTGGAATGGCTGCCAATAAGGCTGTTTAAGGAAACAGTTATTATACCATTTCCTTTCATAGCAGTAGTGAATGCACATACATTAAAAGGCTTCCACTTAAGACTGGATTTGGATTTTTAAAACAAAAGCTTGAAATCCCACAATTTCACCCAATCTTCCTATTTCGTGAAAAAGGAAATAGGAGCCCAGATGAGAAGGCGCGCCTAAGGTCGTGGAGAGAACCAGTAGGAAGATAGAACCAGAACCAGGACTTTAGGCCCCCCGTCCAGTGCCACTTCCCGGCAGCGCTATCTATATTCCTCATATCCCATCTCTGGTGCTCAGAGCCCCATCAGTTAACTGGATAACCTCACTTACAGTTCACATATGGAGGAGGCTGAGTCGTTTGGGTTTTGCATCAGCACCACCCTGCTTTGAAGGGAACCAAACCTTCATCTTTCGCTGTTACTAAGCTCATCGAAAAACCACAGCACAGGAGTGTGAGCTCCTGGCTCCATCTGGGTTCCTATCACCCTTGGACCCCTTCTTTTGGCTTTGCCTCACCTTCCTTTGAAATTCCTCCCTGGCTTGTCAGGGTGGTACAGCCTGGCTAGCTGGCTGCCAGTCAGATTTTATGTGGGTTTGCCACGTTGCAGTGACAGGATTGTCGTGGCCCAGATGCTTCAGCATAAATAAATAGCACATCTGGGACCCGGAAGGGATCCAGCTGCAGATTACAGAAAAGGCTGGGGTGGAAACAGCCAACTGATACACAGCTGGAAACTGTTAAGTTAGGAGTGAGGTTGGGAAGCTGTTCACGAGTTGAGAAGAAAGAAATGGAAAGGGAGAGAAGAAGATCAAACCAAGGATTACTGTTGTTTGGAAGGCTCTGAATTTTAATAGCTGAGAAACAGACCCATTGTTTATACAACAGTTGAATTAAGAGCATTTCTGCAAAAATGATAGTTTATAATTGATCCTACAGCACAAAAGCTGAGCAGGGCTGAGAAGCTTGACCCCTGGACATCTGGCTGCCTTGGATATGTCAGTTTGTTCACCTCCTAGCTATTTGAATCTATAAATGGCCTCGTGGTGAGCAGGGTGAAGGAGTTCAGCCCTGAACTGGTGAGAACCCCAGGCTTCCTGCCCAGGATCACCCAGTGTTTGGGAAGCTTAGTGAGTTCCCAGATCCTGGGCAGCCTCATCTGAACATGCAGAGAATTACAGAGGAGGCTGGGAGGGAGGAAGAGGAGGTACAGTGATGTCACTCTCTCCCAGCCCAAAGGCCCAGGCAGATGATTCGCATTGATGAATCAGCAATGGCTGCAGAGGGGGCTGCTCACACACACGCCCCAGCCAGAGAGTGAAAGCTATAATGATATCACCAAGCAGAGGAGAGGAAGTTTAAGTGAACCAGGAATTAGGGCAAAAGGAAGAGAGAAAAAATCCATTCTTCTCCCTCTTAATAGAAATCAAATGCATGGATTACTTTCTTAATGGGTGGCTCGATTTAATCTCATGGATCAAAAATACCCCCAAATTAAGCTATCATTAAAAAATGGCAGAATACAGACTTTCTAAGCAAAGCACAGTAGTGCAGGGCCACACTTTTCTAGATCCCTCCAGCCCCTGCAACTTAGTTCTTGTCATGTGGCAAGTGATGCAGGTGAACCCTGCTGTCCTAGAAGGATGAAGGGCTTCTCCAGCCACTAGGGCTGAACTTTGATGGCCTTAAGACACAGTTTGTTATTTTTTAAGTAGAGCAGATGGCTAAACAAAATGGACCTTGTCCTCATGGTACTCCTACAGTTGGTTTGGTCAATATTCCAGGTGTTCTGCATGTAGAAAAAATCTGAAAGGATGAATGACTTTGAGTCTTGACTGGGAAAAGTTTCTAATTGGCAATGGTTGCACTTTGGAGATCTCTCAAAATGATTGAATCGTAACTCAAGGATTAATCCTGGATACTAATTCTTAGTTTGTAGGTTCCCAGCACTCCAGTGGAGGGAAGAAACCAGTTGGCCTTCACAATATCATTTATAGTGATTCCAAAATCTTTAAATAGCACGTATTTAGGGAATATGGTTGGAAATTGGTATGAAGCAGTTATGGATCTATGCATAATTTTAAAGCCTTTGTTCATTCATTCAAGTGATGTTTATTGAGTACTTCATAAGAACCAGATATTATGCTGGAAGTTGGGGATAAACACAGCCCCTGCTCTCAGGAAGCTTATAGTTTAGCAATCAGAGTTCCTGTAACCATTGTGACAATGAAAACAGAGCTGTTAATTCTGTTCAAAATTAATTTCTTGGAGCACCAAACCATCCTAAGGTAAGAGAAAATAATGTTGCATTGTTCTGAAAATATCTCATACCTCTAAAATAAAAATAGAATTACATTTAGAAAAACCTTAGTTTTGTGGCATTCCAAGAATACAGAGATTGAATAGAGGGAGGTAAGCCAGAATTCTTCCTTTAGCATGGTAATTAATTTGTAGCTTAAAATCTCTTATGGAAGACTCCAAACCAAAGTGGTATTTGGGGGAAGAAGGCAAATTAGGAAGATTGAATTTAATGGAAGGCATGTTCCCTAAATTAAGCATCTCATAATTCAAAATCTACACAATTCAAGAGCAGTCCTGACTATGGGTAGGATGTTTGAGGAAGGAAGGAGAGTGAGAGCTGTTTACCAGCTAAAATGGAATTGCCATGAGGCAACAGCAGAAACATCATTTACAGTTTGTCCTGCTGCAGCTTTGAAATTAGATGATTCTTGTCCCATTCATTTTTGATTTAGTTTGGGGGCCCTCCAGATCCTTCTCCACCCTGCTCCCCACAGAAGGTAAATCTGTACAGACCACATCAACAAGCCTCCTTCGCCTCTCACTTCCAGGCAGGTGCCACCAATGGGCAGCACCTGCAAGAAATCAGAGGCATGGAGACAGGTGGGACATCTATTCCCAGGGCTCCCTCTCTGCCAGGCTGCAGTGGATCAGCAGTGTCCCTCCACCAAAAACCACAACTCCACACAGCTGTCCTCCCAAGGGGCTCAATAACTATTCACTCTCTTATCCTTTTGGGTCTAGAAGGGAGATGTGTACTATTCCTTGAAGTTTCCCTACACTCTGCCTGCACCGTTGCAAATAGTTTTCTCATCCAATTTAAGTATGCCATCTATTTCCTGCTGGAACTATTACAAATAGGGGAATTTATATTATCTCGAATGTTGTACTTAAAGGGAAGCTTTATTATTATTTTCATATTCCATGATTTTAAATTTGCTTCGTTCAAATTTGCATGAAAAACAATAAATTTGTAAAGATCCACAGGCCCATCTGCATTCATAACAGTAGAAAATCAAGGTTTACAACAACCTGCCTTAGATTTCCCTCTCTGGCTTAAAATATTATCATTTATGACTTTAGGAACTTTCCTTCCTCTTTTACTTTTAGCTTAAATAGATGTTAGGTCATACAATAACAATCACTTCTGCCCTAGCTTCATTAACTCTTTAGCAAAAAGATGAACAGACTTTACGGTCAGTGCATTAAGGCAATCATCCCTCTGCCTTTCTAGTCATTGGAATTCCATTCCTAGGCATTAATAATCTCTGAAATATTTGGAAACAGGCACGTGATATCTCTTTGTCTTCCACAGCAACACAGGAGTTGATTTTTGTTTGGCTCGATTTCATAATTTCAGCCCCTCTTGTTGGGTCACTGATTCAATAGCAGACAGTTTGGCTTCCACTGCAGCTCAGTGAAGCCAAAGCAGACAGTTTGGCTGTGGAGTAAGTGGGTGTCTGTTACCAAGAGCCATGGCATATCTGCTGATTTATGGACAGGACTCATTTTTCAGCATTCCCACCTGTACTTGCAACTCCCCATCATCCATTCATTCTTACCCGTTGGTGCCATTTCCATTTTCCACTTCATCATTACAAAGAAACACATTCTGGAAGCATAGTAGGAAATGGCAGCCAACAATTTCCTGAGATTCATGTGCAAGAAATATGGATTTAAATGAAAAGGCAGGGACGGACAGTGACCCATCTTCTAAGAGGCAGACGATGTAGTGCACAGGCTAAGAGCACTGACTTTTAAAATCCTGGTTCCACCTCCTATTAGCTGAATAACATGAACTAGTTGGAGGGGGAGGAGAGATGTTCTATACTGAACCTCTTAGACCTCGATATATTGTTGCATGAATAATAAAGCATGAGAAATAATAACAGTTAACATGACTTACTCTGTGTCAGGCAAAGTTCTAAGTCTTTTCCATGTATTAATTCCATTGAATTTTCACAATTCTCTCAGAATGGCACAGTTATTACCATACCCTCTTACAGACAAGGAAACTATAATAGGGAACAGTAGATAACTTACCCAAGGTTTCACAGTCTGGAAGTAGGGGAACTTCAACTCAAACCCAGGCAGTCTGGGTCCAGGGTCTTCACTGTTATACTAATAAAGATTGACACTTGGGGAGAAAATACATGTAAATGATTGAGGCCGAGAAGTCTCAGTTGAATGCTGAAGGCTTTGGGCTTTGCAAGTGCTCAAGTAAGTACAGAACACACATTTTTTTTTTTTATCTAGGAAATCAACAGCACTCTTCATTGTGGTGGGGGATGCCTCAGAACTGTATTAGTTTTCTACTACTCTGTAACAAATCAACACAAACATAGCAATTTGAAACAACAAACATTTATTATCTCACTGTTTCTAAGGGTCAGAGTCTCAGCACCTTTTAACTGGGTCCTCTGTTCAGGATGTTATAGAGCCAAAACCAAGATGTTGGCCAGGGCTGTGATCTCATCTGAGGCCTGGGGTCATCTTCCAAGCTCACATGCCTGTTGGCAGTACTAAATTCCTTGTGGTTGTAGGACTGAGGCCATTGTTCCCAGAAGCCTCTCCATATGCAGTTTATAATATGGCGGTTTGCTTCTCCTAGGCTAGCAGGAGAATCTCTTTCTTTTAAGGCTGTCACTTGATTAAGTCAAGCCCATCCAGGATAACCTCTCTTTTGGTTAAACTCAACTGATTAAGAAGCCAGTCACAGAGTGACATCCCATCATAGTTACAGGCCGTGCTCACACTCAAGGGGAGAAGATTATACAGGGTCTGTATATCAGAGGGCAGGAATTCTGGGTGCAGAATCTTAAAATTCTACCTACCACAGTGAATAATGACTGTGATGACTTCTGTGGCTGCCCTTGAAGTGACCCTGCAGGAACCTTTATGTCTGAGTAGACATGGTTTCAGTATGAATTTGATTTTAGGAAAATAGAATGGTTTAGAGCTAGTTAAAGCTAATCCTAAAATTGGCAAAGTACAGCGTATGTGCTTTTTTAGACACTAGATAGGGAATTTTTTTTCTGCTTAGACTATGTTTCTTAGACATGTCTATAGTCCAGGTCTCTAAACTAGAAAGACACTTAAGTTCTTCCTGGGTGCAGAGCACCAGTGTGAGTTTCACGCCAGACCTAAGTAGGCAATGCTGGATCAGCTACTCAACATTCTGTTCCTTTCTTTTTTTTTTTAGGAACTGCGTTCAGGAACAGGGAAGAGAAGTGTGGAAATAGGTGGCTAATTCATAGACTAAAATCCCCCCCAATGACCAGGCCTCAAGTTTGTCTTGAATTCGTTAATTATGTAAATTCTGCCACTAGTGATACCCCAAAGGGTGGTAGATTTCACTTATGAATACATCAAAAAAAGAATGGGGCCATTGTTTCATAAAGAATGTTCCATCTTCTTGGGTTAACATAAAGAAAACAAATAAAACCATTTCCCCATCCCAAAGAAAGCTCAGTGAAATTATTATCAACCCAAAAGTTAAGAAAGCAGTTTAGAATGCTGAGCCTGAAACAGTGTATCTGGGAGCAGGTATTCTCAAAAACTCAAGGAGGGACTAAATTGCTGTCAAAATACATTTATGTCTTATTATCTAAATAGGAGCAGCAGAGAGACAATGAAAGACAATAAAAGCAGACAGGCTGATTAAGCAGGAGGAAGAAAAAGATTTTTTAGGAGAAAGATTGGGGTTTTAGAGACAAGGTAGATGGATTTAAAGGGAGACACACTCAGCTCTACTTTTCATAAAGAGAATTTGAAGAAAAGCAATGAAATCTAACAGCCAGCTAGAATGACCCCTCCCCTCTCCACACCTGCATTGGGATCCCACGTTTAGGAAACCATTTGAGAAGCATGCTCTTACAACTATAGAAAGAGAGTCCATGATGAGAGCAATTGGAGAAATCGCATGAAGACTGTGGCAGCTCTGCCAAGTGGTTACAGAAATCTTAGATTAGAGAGGGGAAGATCCATATAAAATACTCAAAAGAATTACTGGGTGAGTTTCAAGGTGCAACCATTGTGTAAGTGAAGACGCAGATAATACCTGTGTCCTGAAAGAACACGTCCAAGAAATACATGGAATTCACACAAAGAAGGCATAGTGAAAATGGGACTTTAAAAATAAAAGATGCTGGACAAAAATAGATCAGGTGCAGGCCTCAGGTCATATGTCGGTCTAATGAAACTACATCTTCCTAGACTCTTGAGAGTGAAGATGGAAAACCTCTTTTTGAACAGTGGATGCTGGAAAGATCTGGAAATCTTTGACTTCTTAGCTTTCAATATAAGGAAATCTCAAGAGGAAATCAAGAGGGTTATAATAGAAAAACAATTCTATGATTTCTAAGTTTTAATTTGCTTCATGGGAGAGAACTAGAACTTGAATTAAGCTTGGTGATTGTGGCTGTCGCTGGTATAAATTTCTTAACTTGGCAAGAAAGCAGGAACATTTCAACAGCCAGTCTCTAATGAAGGAAATAGTATTTATGTGTGGATTTCACTTCCACCCACCAACATATCCTGAGTATAGTAAACTAGTGCCACAAGGAACCTCTATATGGAAGTTATCTTCCAACTGAGTTTAAGTTCATAGGTTATAAATCATGGAAAAGCATCCTGGGCAGACTGGATGGCATTCTGCTAAAGGTGAAATCAAAAGTTCCCCTGTTGACCCTCTTCCTCACAGTCTCTACTATAATCTCCATTGCATTAAACATAGAGTTGTGGAGATATAATTTGGCCAGGAATACCTGCGCTAAAGATGATCATTTGATTATGTTCCTCTAAAAGCTGATAATTTTCTCTGGAAGAAAATAATTGATAATCTTGGTATGTTATTAATTCTTTGGTCTTATTAAACTAAGAGACTTCGAGTTAGCTTAATTCACTTCAAAGGCACCAAAGGAACCGCACATCTTCGCCTTGAAGGAACCCACCTATATGTACCCAGGTCCTGAGAAACTTTCTGGCCCAACCTGAGTCAAATGTATGAGCAGCACAGCTCCAGCCATGGTAACAAAGATATCCCAGCAAGCACACGAAGTACACTTTGTCTTGATATCTTACTGCGTTCCAACTTTCTACCCCAACTCTCTGTTCCCAGCCACTTCCTACTGGCCCCTTGTGCCCCACTGCCCCCTCTCTCCTTCTCTTCCTTCCTCTCTCTCTCTCCCTCTACTACAACTGGCCTCAATCTGTGCTGTCCAATATGGTAACCACATGTGGCTATTGAATACTTGAAACATGGTTCCACTGAATTGAGATTTCCTATTAGGTTAAAATATACAATGGATTTTGAAGACTTAGCATGAAAAAAATGTAAAATACCTCAATAATTTTATTTTGATTACATGTTGAAATGATAATATTTTTGATATATTGGGTTAAATATACTATTTTAAAATTAATTTCACTTGTTTCTTAAAATTAATTTCACCTTTTACATATGTTGTTCACATTGTATTTCAAGCACAAATCTTGTGCCCTGCGCCCCAGGCATCGCACTGCACCCTCTCCTGCTCCTGGACCCAACCTAACCTAACTTTCCTTCATCCGAATAAGCATAGATTCCAGTACTCCTAGTTGTGGAATTATTTTATAAATGAATTATCTTATTATGGTGTTAATAGTTGACTATGCTTAGTTTTGGCTCTTCATGTGTACTTATTAATTACCTGCTGTATGTATGGATTATACTTGGGCCAATGAGCATACTAAGGAAGCATAAAATAACCCTGCCATTCAGCAGCCAATGATATAGTTGGGTATCATTTAATCAGAATAATCTGAAACACTGACATATCTTCCCCTAAAAAAAAAAATGAATCCAATAGGAATTCTAGGCACAATGGCAGAATAATAGAAACTATTTGTATTATGGTGATAAAGTTTCATAGAGCCTTTCAATTCATACCACATATGTCTGTGTACTTCCAGCCCATTCATTTCAAGCAGTTGGAGAAATTTTTCTTTTTGTCTTTGACAAGAATCACAGGCAAACCTTGGGGGAGATATTGTGGGTTTGGTTCCAGACCACCACATTAAAGCGAGTATCACAATAAAGTGAGTCATAATCTTTTTGCCTGTGGAGGTCTTGCCTTCGCTTTGTAAAAACTCAACATCTGTGAAGTGTAGTAAAGCAAAGTGCAATAAAATGAGGTATGCCTGTACAGAGTAATTGCATTTTCTCTGGTGTAGATAGCATCATGAAGAAAGGTAAGTGACTTGAGCCAAGTTAAAAAATAAAAACAAAATGTCAAAATAACTTCTACTTTGTCTCTTCTGTTTGAAGAAAGAGTCTAGGGGCTGTACCTTGAGTGGTTCATCTATAACCTTCTTCATTTCTGCTTACAGAAAAATCAAAACAAAACCAATTAAACAAGAGTCCACTCAGAGAGGAAATACATTCTGAGAAAATGGTTCTTTCTCTTTCTCCTTTCATTGAGGAAGCCAATCATGTCAGTTCAATAGACCAAGGATAATTTTGTTTATAAATCATACAGTTTGACTACATGGTTTTAGCACAAATTAGGGATGGGACTTAGTTTCAATTCTCTTCCCTTTGAATTTGATTGTTTTAAAAGAGTTATGTTTCCCTTGAAGCATTTAGTATTTGGAGCCCAACCATTTTCTGTTCACTACCATCTACAGGTTTGCCTTTTGGGTATAAATATCCCTAATAGATCATAGTTTGGGGCTTCAAATGTTTATATTTAGTCCAAAATGTTTATATCCTTTATTCGTCTACAGACACTATAGTCATTTTCTTTTCTAACCCTTTTTACCCCAAAGAAAACAAGTTTATTATTTGAAAGTATATCTCATGCCATACAACTAGGTTAATATTAAGAGAAGAGTGTAATCATGCAGATTAGTATCAGACACAAAATTATTTAGAGTGCAGAAGGATGAGATCTTAACCACAGTGATTAATTACAAAAAAAAAAGGCAGAGACCAAGCTTCATTGTGGTTGTCTTATCTACTAGGATCTACATACTGTGTCTGAGTTCCCTCCATCCAGGCGCAGAAAGGATTTTACTCTACTTTCAGCTGCTATAGTTAAGTTTGAGTACCAGGTTCTGATTATAATTAATCGTTGATTTAGTTTCCATGTTGTGACAGGCATTCCAGACTGAACAGAGCCCCACTTTCTCATGGCTCTTTGTGTTTATGGTTCATGCTCTTCTCTCTGCCTAATATGCTTCTCCTCGCACTTCCACCAGCCTTCCTCCCATTCCTTCCTCACCCATGCCTGCCAGCCTTCATTTCCTCCCATCTCCCTACTCCAGCAGAGCCCCTCTGGAGGAGCCTTTCCTGACCAACCTTCCAACCACGCACATCCTAATGCCCAGGCAGACAGAAGTGTTCCATGTGCTCTTTCCTACTGCCCTATGAACAGATGCCGCTGTCAACCTTCTCATTGATTTGATTACTTGCCTGTAGGTCTGCCTCCTCCCTTGGATGGTAAACTCTTGAGGTAAGGAAGTGGGTCTTTTTTAACATGGTATCAGTGACCTAGCACGGCACCTGGAACTAGAAATACTTTTTTGAAAGAATGAATTTAACATTTAATTAATATTTTATTATGTGCCCAGAACTCTGATAGATACTGAGGGTATTCAAGAAGATGATTATACAACACGTCTTCCCTATGGAGTCTAGAATCTCGAGAAGGTGTACACACCCAACATCATGACAGTGTGAGTAACAATAAGTGCTAGATTGGGAGGAAACGTGCCACAGGAGCTGAAAGCAGAGACCCCCACAATGGCCTGGAACAAAATCCAGAGCACAATGTGAAGGTTCACTCATTTGTTCAATAAATATTTATTGTGGGCCAGATGCTGATTCAAGGGCTGAGGATACATCAGAGAATGAAGCAAACAAAATTCCCTGCCCTCATAGAGTTTACTTTCTATTAGAGGGAGACATACCATCAAATTCAAACAACCCCCTAGAAGGCACATGCAAGACCAATAAGGGGAACAGAGGCACTGGATTTTGTTAATTTGCTTTTCTCTGATACCTGTACAATGAGAAAGCTGACCTGTTTGGCTGACAATCAATTAATCAATCAATCAATCAATCAAAATGGAAAATCTATTTTCAAATGCCTCTGTGCCCACACCATTTGGAATTACTCTTGCTTCATTCACCCCCAGCCAGCTACTTCCCACTCTGGCTCTCCTTCCCTTCTCTAGTGAGTTGCCCAGGTGACCAGCCTGCCCAACAGATTTGGGCTGCACTTTGGGCATTGTCTTCATTTACATTTTCTAGGCTCTGTGGTATTGATGAATCAAATAAGAAGTCGAATGAGGTGTGATGCTGTGGTAGGCCTCTGGCTTCTCACTTTTTTCTACATATTTTTGAGCATCCTTGTGATTGCTGCTGAGCACACCAAAATAAATCAATAAATGACTCATTCATTCAACAGATATATAATGAGCATCTACTAAAGTCCAGACAGTATAAGTTTGTCTTTGGAGATCCATTGGTGAGCAAAACAGATGAGGTCCCTGCCCGCATGGAGCTTGCAGTGTAGTAGGAGGGACAGACGTAAACAAGAAAATAAACATCAGTCAACAAATTATAGCTCCCTGGCCCCTGAGGAGCCCCAACAAGGAAAAGTAGAATAATAGGGCCAGAAGAGGGGTCTCCATCAACTTCCTCTTCTCCTCAAAGTTTTGAACCCCTCTACACATTCTTATAGCTTCCACACCCCTTACAAAAGACCAGCTGCATTTCTTCTTATGAAAAGCTGAATCCTTTATCTGTGTCTCAGTTTCAATCTTTTCTTTCTCTTTCTGAGGATGGGACACCTTACTCTAGCCTCCTTCTCCCAAAAGAGGAGCCCTCCACCCACTCACAGCTGAGTTTGCCCAAGTGTCCTCTGTAGCAATGGTTCTCTAATTTTGATATATAATAGAATCGCATAGGGGAACTTTGATATTCCTCATGGCCAGGACACTTCCCAGACCAATTAAATCAGACTCACCAGGGCTGAGACCTGGGAATTCCAATGTGCAGCCAAGTTTGAGAGCCCATGATTTTATACATACACCTCCATTGCCTTACCTCCCATTCCTTCCTCACCACAATACAAACCCATTTATTTCCCCACCATTCCCCTGAAACTGCTTTGTCAAAGGTGGTTATGAGTTCCCTTCTAAAAAGAGTCTCCTGGATTTTTCTCAACATCTATCTTACTTGGCATTTCTCTGGAATGTGACTCTATTGATGCTTCTCTTTTCTTGAAATAATCTTTCCTTTCCTTTCATTGCACTGTTTTCTACAGATTTTTCTTCTACTTCTCTGGCTGATGCTTCTTTGCCTTCTTTGTCCCACTTTTCCTTACTTTTTCCTCCCTCTTTTTTTTTATTTTTTATTTATTTATTTATTTATTTATTTTGCTTTTAGTGTTTGGGTGTTTCAAGAGACAGCCTCATCTCAGTCTGTGCATTGTACATCTGCTCACAAAGTTTCAACAGTATCTCTTTGCTGAAGACCGTTAGATCTCTCCAGGTGAGGCCTCTCCTTGGAGCACTTGGCTTCTGTCCTGCATGTGCAACAGTCCATTAGAAACCCCCTCTTGTTTTTCCTTCAAGATTCTCAAATATAATACATTCAAGTTAAATTTGTTATCCTCATGCCCCCCAAACACTTCACATGCTTACCAGCTATTTTCTCTAGCCTTGGAACCACTTTGTTAATGTCCTATCTCAAAGGCAAGAATCTCTGTCCCCCTAGATAGCCACCAGGAACCCAAGAGTTGACCTTCCACCTGTTATGTCTTCCCCCCACATTCAACCAGGTGTCAAGACCTGTGGAATCTACCTCCTTAACATCTCCCTAACGTACCTCACCTCTGCATCTTTTTCACTGCCTCCCTTTCCACTTCTTGTTGGCATTATCTTACATGCTCTGTTTCATCCCAAACCCCCTGATCTGTCCTCTTTATGGCTACCAGAAAATACCCTTACAAAACACAAATCTAAGAGAAATCTTTAATAAGCCCCTGGTTATTCTAAGCCTCATGTACAATTAAGCTGCTTTTCATGGCACACAAGGTCCTGCATTTCTCTCCAGCCCCATCTCTTGATATAGCCACACTGAAGCATTTGTAGTTCCCCAAATGTGCTACTTACTGTCTGGCTCAATGTCTTTGTACCTCTGCCTGCCAGAAACATCCTTCATCCATTCTTTTGTCTAGTTAAGTCTTACATGCTCTTTTAAACTCAGCCCAGAACTTCATTCAGGAAGACTTTTGTATCAGTTGGTATGTTTTCAGCTTCAACTAACAAAATATTAAACTAGAAATTAACATAGTATAATATATGGAGATTTATTATCTAGCAAGAAGTACACAGCAGGCAGTTCCAGAACTAGCTAGATGATGTCTGATTTCTAAGCTGCCTTTTCTTTGTCTTGCTTTCCCCATATGTTCTCAAAATGTGTGCCTTGACACCAAACATTAGAATCACACAAAACAGCATCCAAAGACAGAAAGAAATGAAGGCATCCCCTTGGATCTCTCTCTCTCTTCTGTCTCTCTCTCTAATCAAAGAGACTCATTACCAGCAGACTTTGTCTCTAGTCCCATTAGGTAGGTCTGGGTCACTAGCTCACCCTAGACCAAACACATGCAAAAGGAGAAGGGTTACTGTGCTTCACCTGTGACTAGGGGAGAAGCACTTCTTGTTTGAGTGCATCCTGCCTCATTTAGAACAGAGGTATGGTCCTGTTGACAGGGATGAATGGGGGGATGGTGGTTGAGTTGGCTACCTACAGTTTAGGCCACACTTCCTCAGCTAATGTCACCACGCCCTCGCCAGACTGAATTGGGTGCTTTTCAAGTACTCCATCATTGTGCTTTCCAAACTACATTTGTGGTTTTGATTTACTTATCTGTCTCCTTACACTGACCTCTATACAGTTAGGCCCTGTTTTATTTATCTTTGATTTCTCAGCCCTTGGAAACAGCCTAGTGAATAGCAGATGCTTAATAAAAATTATCGTTTGAATGATTGAATTAATTAATAAAATGTCTAGGACACTTTTCACACAGTCTAGAGCTGTGGTTGCATTAATTCTAATAATTTGACCCATCTATATAGTGATAGAAAAATAAGCTTATATGTGACTAGACAGTTTGTACTATTTGCTTCATGCAATTTTTATTGTCTTATTGCTTTCGTGACTCAGCCCTATGGCGGTTACCTTCGGCAGCAGCAACCAAATGACCATGTTCTTCATCAAATAGAGTTAATGTCTCCTGGCTCCCAAAAGGACTAAGCTGGGGTTAAAATGTTTTTTTTTTCTATTGCTCCCTCAGCACTCTGCCAAGCCAGCACAGATCAACACCATCCATCAATTTCCCACCTTTGGGGTGGAACTTCAAAGGTAGGAGTTATTTCTCTGGGTCAAGTTGACCTATAACTTTCATCTTCTTCATACTAACTCTCCCTCTGTGAAGACACATCATTTCTGCAAAGTGGTCAACAGCTTCTCATCCAGTGCCTTAGCAAATATTTACTGAGAGAGTTAGTAAATGAATCATTTAACTGACAGTGTGTAATCCTCAAAAACAGTCAAAGCAGACAGGAGTTATTATTTAATAGGTATGTGCCACAGCTGAAACACCTTAAAAATAACCAGATCAGCAGCTTTTATCAATGTTGACATTCTGTTCTCAAACTACCTGCTTATGTAACTGACCTTATTAAGGACTGTTGACACCTTCTTAAGTTATCTTTGGAAACCAAAATCAAATCCAAATACAATTTATGATATTGCCAAGTGCAAAAATTGACATTTTGATGTGCCAGAATTCCCTGTTGAATTCAGAAATTCAACTCTAATCCTCACTGATAAAAGGAGGAAGTCAGTCAAATCAACAAGTGAATAATAAATGAAATGGTCTTTGATTAACTTAGGCATGAAAATAAAAATAGAGTGTCGACAAAAGCACAACCTGCTAATTTTCTAATATGGGATGAGCATTAGCTGGTTGATGAAATTTTCTTCTTGACATTTTTATGGAAGACAATTCCTTAGCAAACCAAAGAACTACAGAGCAATGTCATGACAATATCCCATGTGACAATAAGCATTATCCCTATGGCAGAAATCATAGCCAGCATCCTGAAACACAGCACAGTTGAAACATCAAATAAAATCTTCTATTAGAAGTTAGGGACCATGGGGAAAAAGTCATGGAATCATGCCCCAGACTGCCAGGCAGGAGTATATCTTGACACAGGTACCCTGAGTAGGACTTGCCAGACAATCAATAAAATCAAGATGGCAACCTAGCTATTAGGTGTGGTCCCTGCTGGAATAGAAACAGTATTCTCGTGAGGACATGCACAGGCACAACTTCGACAATTCAGCCATCAGAAATGGGGCTCATTTGACCCAAAATATTAACCAGCCTATAAAACAAAAGAACACAACTGCCAGCAAATTTTCCCTATCACAATAAACCAAAGACCAACCTTGGCTCAGTGGGTCATAAACTCCTGGACAGTAGAAACAGCTAGATGATGATAATATTATTTATAAATAATATTAAGGTTTGAGCTGACTCTGAAATGCATGTTTATAAAATCATCAAGTGAAGATATATACTTTAGAACTCATTTAATACAAACTTCATTTAACTGAAGAAGAAACAAGTTTTAAAGAAGGGAAGAGACTTGCCTAAAATCACATTACTGTTTCTGGGAGAGTTAGTACTGAACCCCTGGATCCCTAACTCTTCCCCCTTAAACTCTAGACCATAAAGTGCCTAACGCATTGCCCTTCCTGCAGTTGGCTTTCAATAAAACTTGATGAACAAATCATGTCAATCATGAGTATATAGTAGCATGGACACATCTTGGTTATGTGGGGCTTAACACTTACATAATTTGGAGGGAGGACCTTTTTAAAAAAAAATGTGAAATATAAGAGTTGGTACAAAAGTGAGTATTTTTTTAGGCTGAAAGAAGTATAACAAATTACAAATATAATAAAATTAACCAATACAACAAACGTCAGATCCATAAATATAATATAATATTTTTATTAAACAGTTGCCTAGCACATCTCTATAATATTTTCTTTCCCAACATTTTTTGACTCCATACTCTCTGATTAACTCTTCATAAAATAATGATTGTATTATCTGTTCTTGAGAAAAAAAAAAAACCAGAAAATTTAGTCTTTCTTCTAGCAAAAAAAGAAGTTTTTGTATTAATAATAATTTGAAAAGTTACTTTCAGCTTCACAAGTTATTGGTGATTTTACATAACTTTTTAAAGTTGTTGAATCTGGGAAATTTTCTATCTGGTTGCTTTCAGAGAGAGATACAGGATTTCAGGGCATTTCCTCACTAATCTTAAATACTTAGAATTCGTGACACACATTCACCAGACGAAATGCACTTTTAAATGACTGCTATATTGTAATGCTACACAAATGTACAACAAATTACTTTGATGCTACACAATGATTCAAAGATGAATATGTGTAGGAGTTTTGTTTGGGGGAACACTTATTTCTTCAGGCTGTTTCTTGCATGCTGTTTGTATGCTATCAAGAACCACTAGACTTCATCAGGACAAGATACATTAGGCTCACAAAAACATGATCTAATATGCATGCAGAAAACACGCAGCTTTGCGTTCAGAATGGACTCACTGTTTGTAGTATTACTATAGGTCTGTGCCCTCAGACACAAGAATTCAGATTAAATTCTGTTTTTTGAGACTCCCATCACAATAACAAAAATGTAAAGAGTGTTTATCACTGTATACACTACATTATTGAAGTATATTTCTGACAGAAGAGAAAACTTCCATTTTGACGAATTGTTGATGAGCTCCAGATTCTCCAATACCACTTTATATGGCTGGTGATTCAAAGAATTCTTCACAGACTGGTATCTGGATACACTTTCCTTCCTAGTTTCAGGGTTGGGCACTGAACGACACATGCATAATGTGGTGTGGCCGCTGGCCCTGAACATTTGTGCCACTTTGCTGTATTGACACAGTGAGTGGGAGAAATTTCAGAAACTCACCTACACTGGGAAAGCTAGCAATAACTTAACAATACATACCAGTGACTGAAAATCACAAAAAATATCCCACTAAAACAAACTAAATGTATCTCCAAGATTAGCAGAATCCCCAAAATTTCATGGCTATGATAAAGTCACCTGACCCAAGGGAAAGTCAGAGAGAAAAAAATACAAGGCTCTTAATTGATTGTAGTTAAAATACCACTTGAAAATTTTACAAAAACTTATAATCATGTGAACACAAAGCTGGAGACCCTCCCATGCCCTTGGAATGGGCCTCATTAGTGACAAGCCCTTGAAGCTTAAGCTTTATGAGTTCTGTGGTCCTTGTGTCCCTGCGTACTGGCTTTGTGTCATCTCTGTGCAAAGACAGAGAGACAATCACCAGAGTCATTATTCAAAAAAACAAGGATTGATGATATGGTCTGATGGAGAGTTTTGTAGGGCTGCTATAAAGGTAACACAAACTAAATACAGTAAAACAACAGAAATTTATTGTCTCACAGTTCTGGGGGCTAGAAGTCTGAAATCAAGGTGTCAGCAGAAACATGTTCTCTCCAGTGACTCTAGGAAAGAATCCTTCTGAGCCTCTTCCAGCTTCTGGAGGTTCACAGAAATCCTTGGCATGCTTGACTCACAGATGCCTCCCTACAGCCTCTGCCTCTGATATTTCATGGCCTGTGTGTGTCTGTCTCTGTGTCCTTTCTCCTCTTCTTATAAGGACATCGGTCATATTAGATTAGGGGCCCACCCCAACCCAGCATGACTTCATCTTAACTAATTACACCGGCAACAAACTTATTTCCAAATAAAGTTAAATTCTGAGGTCCTGGGAATTAGGCCTTCAACATATCATTTTTTTGCATAACAGAATCGACATATAACAGAAAGAAAACAATAGAGATGCTCCTCGACTTATGATGGGACTATGTCCTGATAAACCCAGTGTTATGTCCTGAGAAACCTGTTGTAACTTGAAAATATAGTAAGTCATAAGTGCATTTAATAGACCTACGTACTGAACATCATAGCTTAGCCTAGCCTACATTAAATGTGCTCAGAACGCAATATCCGAAAATGTGGGCAACACACTACACTGTAGAGTATATTGTTTATGGTTGTTTATTCTCATGATGCGTGCCTGACTGGGAGTTTTGGCTCGCTGCCACTGCCTAGCAGCATGAGAGAGTACTGTACTGCATACCACTGGCCTGGGAAAAGATCAAATTTCAAAGTTAGAAATAGGGTTTCTACTGAGTGCATATCGCTTTTGTACCACTGTAAAGTCAAAAAATTGTAAGTCGAGCTGTAGTAAGTCTATACTCTTCTCACTATAAATTAACTAACCAGCTGTGTGAGCCTCTGCTACTCAACCTTGTTCAGCAATTATCAGTTAGTACCGAGTGTGTGCTGGGGACACCAAGAAGAGTATGATTGGCCAGCCACTCTTAGAGAGCTCCCAGCCTGGGATCAAGACAAATGAATGAACAATACGATGCAGAAGGCATTTGCTGTGCTGGAGGCAAGTGTGCACTGTAAGATAGCCCCTCTAAGGAGAGAGCCTGCAAGCATGCGGCTTTGAGAGTTTCTGCAGAATGTGGCCTATTGGTATTGATTCTTGAAGAATGACTAGTATTCACCAAATAGACAAGAGGAGAAGAAAGTCCAGGCAGGAGTAACAGTGCATGAAAAGTCTTGAATTAAGGAGAAATCATGAGTTCAGGGAGAATTTTGTGTAACTTTATGTGGTTAGAGGCAAAGTGGTATTTGACAGAATGGCAGATTAGGCCAGAAAAGTAGGGGGAACTAGGTCATGAAAGATTTATAAACCACAATAAGAAGTCTAGTCTCATCATGCAGAGAGGTTCTGGGAGGGTACTGAGAGGAAAATAAGTTGCATTTCAGGAAGATTGCTGTGGCATCAGTGTGGAGAGAGCACCAGACAGAAAAGGAAAATGAGATGGTCTCACTTTCTGAGACCCTTTGGGAGAAAAGCAAGTTCACCTCTTCTATAATCTCAACAAACCTTGAAAGCTGTGGGAACTGGGCACAAGGAGGGAAAGGAACTCCCACAGCTCATCAGCAGCAGGCTGCTGCATGTGTGATCCATGGGCTCCAACCATGGCTGTAGTACAAGAAGAGGTAATCAGAGCCTGAGCAAAGGCAGGAGGAAGTATGGTGAGGAGGGGATGGACTCAACGGATGCTTAAACTAGATTCCCATATAGATGTGGAGGGTGAGAGACACGGGAGAGGTCCATTGCCAGTTTGGGTCTTACTTGCCTTTCTGTGATGGCAGGATAATAGTCCCTGCAACCTCAAGTCAAGTAATCACATCTGACTGGGACAGCTTGATGAGAGAACAATGCATAGGACCACATGAGCATCAGCATGAAAAAAAGAGGGGCTTATTTTTGCTTCCCTGGCCTCTTCTTCCAAAGTCCTTACAGCCAA
The DNA here is from genome assembly GCA_028627145.1 of Eidolon dupreanum. Classification (NCBI taxonomy): domain Eukaryota; kingdom Metazoa; phylum Chordata; class Mammalia; order Chiroptera; family Pteropodidae; genus Eidolon; species Eidolon dupreanum. The sequence continues at coordinate 26,548,847 of CM053511.1, read as the reverse complement.
ACAAAATCAAAACAGATCATTCAAGGAATCAGCCAGAAAAAGAAGGATGAGGGCAGCAAGTACTCAGGTGCCTTAGAAGGAGTTGTGTGTTGCATGTGTGTGTATGTACACGCATGCATATGCACATACACATGAACCACAGTTAAAAAAATCAAGGTTTCTCTTTCTCTTGTTTTTCTTGTGTTTTTCTTTTCCCTCCCTTACCTATTGTTTTACTGTCTTCTCTTTTCCTTTCTTTTCTTTTCTCAGGTCTATTTCTTTCTGGGGCATTCTCTGAAAGATATTGGGTGAAGGGAGTATCTTCTCCTACACTAGTCCAAGTGTGAAGGGTCAGGCTCCACAAACCCCACACAAGGCTGGGTCCCCACTGATCCCATCTCTGGAATTGCTTAATATTTATACCTTAGTAAGTATATATTCCCATGTGTACATAACATGCATCAGATTACAAGGTTTATTAAATTGTGATAAATTGTCTTCACAAATTCTCAATCTTTGTATTTGTTGCTCATTTATTAATTTACTCACAAAAGTTAAGAATTAAGGAACTTGAGTCTCCATCCTATCCTTTCATTTAATCATGCATCTAGAAGTCATTCTTTGTTTAACAAATGCATATAAACTACTATATGCCATGCTAAGATTATAAGAATAAAACCATACTGTAAAATCACATAAAATGTGAATTTAGTGGACAATGCATTGAACTTTTAAGGTCTATATAAATATGTCATTATGTGTTTGTGTGTCTTCTCTTTTGTGTGCAAAAATGAGATCACCAGCCTGCCATCAGTGATACATGCACTTTGAGCTGCTTTCTGGGCATGGCGTGGAGGTACTGTAAACCATCCCTTTCACACCTCACGTTATGATCCTAGGTATGTACAATGATTATAATCTGGACTTCATGTACGCTAGGCTTGAGTTTCCACATACAGTTGTTATGATGACGTTCAATTCATTTAAGAGTTAAAGTTGTCGCTTTTTATTCTAGAAAAAAGTAACTAAATACCTTTCCTTCAAATATAATAGTCAGCTGGTTGGGCATCGTGAAACCACTGATTTTGCAAACATAATGCCTGCGTTTAGCACTAAGAATAGCTTCTTAATTGCTATGAAACCAAGCAATATTGGGAAAAGTCTGCCCATGGAAATGCAGCAGTTGCCAGAACAGAAGTTCTCAAGGTGAAGGCCCAGGGTAGTAGGCAGACCCTCGGCATATGGAGGACTAGATCGAGACAACAGAGGAGCCAGCACACTGATACATGAATAAAACACAGGAGTCTGAGAACAGACAACACTCAGAAACAGGCAGGCAGTAGGGCTAAGTGGCTAAGTGAAGTCTGTTGGTGACAGAGGCCAAGCTAAGCTGCAGGGGCAGAAGGCAGGCCTCAGACGAAAGAGAAAAAAACAGCTCACATCAAGGAGACAGAAAAGAAAGAGAGTTGACTCTCAAGGCAAATAGACCTGCGTTTGAACCCTGGTCCGACCTCTGTGTGCCTGTGGAGGAGACTGCTGGCTGATTCCAGACCTGATTCCCTACTTCCTGAGCACTCATCCTTTGCAATTAGTTGTAGCCACATGACTGCATTTTGCCAATGCACAATGAGTGGAAGTGATCTGAACTGGTACATTAAAATTTCCCACACATAGTGGTACGTTAAAATTTCCCACATGCAGTTCTCCATTCTGCTGTGCCCTTTGATTGCCCTTGGTGTTGAGAGGTAAAATTCTAAGATGGATAGGGCTTGGCCTCTGAAGCCTCTGAGTCACTACTTGGAGGAAAGATCTGACCAGGTGAGCAAGAAAAATATTTCTATCGTGTTAAAACCCTGAGATGTGGGGTGTTATCTGTTGCTGCAGCTCATTACCTTAACTAATACAATTTAGACAAGTTACATAACCTTTCTAAAACTCATGTGAAAACAGAGAAATATTAATCAAATGATTCCCTATTATCTTAAACAACTTGGAATACTCCTTCCCTGATATCTTCTTGTACAATTCCTTCACCTCACACAGCTTCTGCTCATATATTGCTACTACTTGAGAGGGGAGTGCCTCAGCCATTCTGTCTGAAGTTCTGTTCCATTTTTATGACACCCGCCATTATTTTTCTTCTAAAATTACCCCCCCCAGCTTTATTGAGGTAATCGAAGTACAGTAAACTACATATATTCAAACTGTGAATTGAATCAGTTGGCATACCCTTGTCCTGCATTAGTCTTCTCCTTGACAATTATTACTATCCATTTGTTTGTTTGTTTTATAATCTGTCTCCACCAGTAGAATATAAGTTCCATTAGAATATAAATACTGTACCTTTTGGGCTTAGAACAGAATCTGATCTATAGAAGGCACTCAATATTTATTGAATGAATAAATGAATGAATAAAGCAAAGCCCAGTCGCAAGAATAGAAGCACAGGGTCAGGGACAGACTAAGCAGAATGTCTGACTTCATGTGAGAGCTGGAGTCCTAAACTGCCTCTCTTTATGGTCTTTTACATCCAGATTGGTCCAAGAGCAGGGAAGTCAAATAGATTTTCTCCTGCATGCCAATCCATGGCTGCTGGGCATAGCTGCCTGGAACACTGTAAAGAGGATTCTAAAGCTGCAGCTAGCTAGACTTAGCAGAAATGAGAGTGGTGATCCTTTAGTGATGTCTGTCTTCGGTAGGAAAGGGGGAAGTAGTGGCAGGCATATCTGCAGTCCTTTTCCTAAAAAATATTGTGGGGCAGAATCTGCTGGTGGGAGTCAAATCATCTCAGATGTGGAAGGAAGCAAGCCACCAATGCTGAGAGAAGGCAGAACCTGACAGTAACATTTTCGAAATGCCATTTACTGCCTGTGCTGGCTGTGATTACACTAAGGCTGAAAGTTGTGTGATTAAATGCACTAAGATGATTAGCCTGAATGGGCTTTGGGCTCCTGGCTTTTTTCCTGTTGATTTTCAATGGGAAATAATAACAAGCTGATAGCATCTACGTAGGGAAAGGACTCAAGGGCACCAGAGGACTGTCACACCCTTAACCAGTCTTGTGTTTCCCTGTGACAATGGTCGCATTTCACTAAATTAGTACTTGTGCTAGCTCCCTTTTCATTCCTGAAGTATGATTTCTTTTCACCGGATAGCTTGAAGCAAAGCACCTGGAGCCTAATGACGCTCATCTGACAGTAATTGAAAGTAAAGACAGCCTTCAAGTTCTGAAGCTTGTTGTGAGTAATTCAGCCTTGTTATAACAAGCCATAAGACTAAGGGGTCTGCTATTAACATAAAGTGTCTCTTCCAAAATCATATTGTATTTGTTCAAGACTGAGCATCTCTTTCTCTATTAAGAAGAAGAAAGTCACTTTCCTCCAGCCAGATTTAAAGCCTGGATGCTACCTAATATTCTGTAAGATGTTGGGATTTAAATAACTCAGAGGCTGAAACAACACAATATAAATGAGATTTTCAACTTCTTAAGGCTTTCACCTAAAGCCTGACAGTCTTTCCAGCCAGATTTCAGTGTTATTTGTACCCTTTAATATATACAGTGACCAGGCTTGTCACCTTTGGTATTGCCACCTTTGGGGATTTTGTCACCTTTGATATTGCCAAGATGATACCCAGACGCAAACTGGTGCAGTGTGTGTGTGTGTGTGTGTGTGTGTGTGTGTGTGTGTGTGTTTATCTATATCCATATCTATTTTTTAGTCTTTTAACTACCTTACAGTACATTTTATTTTTCATAAAGTTTTGTATATATTTTTGAACTTATTACTAGGTATTATAATTTTTAGATGCTATTTAAATTTAGATGCTATTATAATTTTTGGATGCTATTATAATTGTTAGATGCTATTACAATTTTCTTATCCCATTTTTAAATGTATTGCTGATCGATATAAATCCAATTGCTTTGTTGCTATTCTTGTTCTTGCCTTTGTTGATTGTTTATCCAGCCACTTCACTAAACTTTCTTATTAACTCTAAGCATTTGTCTGTAGATTCCTTTAGATGTTCTATATAGACAATATTACATTCTGTTAATATGACTCTTAGGAGCTTTCTAACTAGTTAGGACCAGTACTATCACATGAAATATAAGTAAGCCCTCTAGTCTTATTCCTGATATCAAAGGAACTATTTTCAATGCTTATTCATTACTTGTGATGTTTACTGTTGTGCTTTTGGAATTAATGAAGTTTCTTCCTATTGAGAATATCTAATGTTCAGCCATATCTAATATATTATCAAACACATATAATTTGTATGTTAATTGCAATTATTATACTCACCATTTTGAGTTCTATTTTATTTCAAATTTGCTTGCCTGTTTTTTATAGATTTTTCTCAATGCTCATATTTTCAAGCTTTTCTTATATTATAGTTAAGAATATCTAGATTATTTATAGGTCTGTTTCTAAAATCTGTTTTATCTGCTGGTGCTTTGTGTCCTTGTGATTTTTTACTATGAGCTGCTCATTTTTCTTGGCAATTTATCTCTGGGAATTGTTTGAGGCCTGGGAAAATGAATTTCTCCAGAGATGATTTACAATGGCTTCTACCAATGCTCCTGGAGGCACTGCCATTTTAAGTCTAACTTTAAATTAAATTCTTTATTCAGTGTTTTTTGAGTTGCCAATTCTAGGTGAATTCAAGCTTCAAATTAGCATGAGGTCCAGCTTATGACTAAAAATCCTGAGAGGACTTCTTTTTTTCTTATTAGTACCAAGTTCTGAGACAAGTAATTTCCTCTGCATTCTCAGATAAGAAGGAAAAGACCAGGGCTTCAATTCCCTGCCTTATACTTAGCCCCAGTTTTCTCCTGTCTCTTTATCTTATGCATCCATCAAAAAGACAAAGATTAAGTTCACCAGGATCAGCAACTCTACACAAAACCTCTTAAACCTTCTTGTTGTTCTCAGTAAGTAAAACCATGTCACCCTGGGCTTTTACAAGTCACTTTATTGTGTACCTTAAGAGGTGAGAAAGTGTTTGACACTATCTCTTTAGTTTAATGATTTAACTCAGATTCGAAGATAGTATATTCATTTCAATAAACAAACCACCACTTCAAGGCTTTATTATCAAGTACAAAGGAATAGGCACTAATGAAAGTTGAGAGTGAGGAGGATATTGTGTGACAGAGGCAATATGCTTGGTAATATCATAGAAGAGAAAAGCTTAGACTTTAGATACCTAAAGTGAGGCCTCTTTATTTTACAAACCAGGAAATTAATTATTGGAAATGCAATGTCATATAATAGATTACACAGCTAATAAATGTCACTCACAGTCAGGGCCAAAGATAATCTAACTTCCACTATAGTATTCTTTCCTCTTAAACCAGCGTCTCCCAAACTATAGTATGTGGAAAAATAGTTTCACCATGAGTTGTTCCCCAAAGCATTCTTTGATCAAATATATTTAGGGAATTTGGCATACTATTACTCTCTCAGAGATTTACAAATTATATAACATACCCAAGATTCAAAGACATTGTGAAGTAAAGAATTCTGTTTAACTATCACTTCCCAAAGTAACTTAACCAAAAAAATCTTTTTCCATGGAACACTTGTTAAACCTGCACAGAACATTTGTGTTTCCCAAAGTTATTTAGGAAATGGTCTTCTGATAGAAAGTTGCCTCTGCCATTCTTTTAGCAGCATAAAACTGTGCAGTTGTTACATCCTGAACAAAACAAAGAGGATCCTGTTGCATATACTGTTTTATTACATTTGAAGTTGTCATGCCTGAAAGCATACATCAAACATTTATCTCTCATCATTGATTTGGATCTATAATTATCTAAATTAAAAAAACCTTAATCATTGAAAAATGGATTAAGGCGGACTTCCACTTCCAACTATGATGGAATATCCTTTATCAGACCACTCCTTCTGCTATAAACAATTATAAATACTTAATAAAATATGTAAAAAACATCTGCTTAAATATATCATCAATCAATCAAGATAGCCAAAAGTCGATAGGCCAAGAGCCCAGAGAGAAGAGATGGGCACTTCAGGAAGCTTGACCTTCTCCACTGCCAATTTGTAAATAAAGTGGGGTCAAGAGGCCAAGCAGAAAGTAACTTCTTAGAACTTTTGGTAGTTTCATGGGGTTGGAGAAATAAAAGTCAGAGTTATAGGTGACCAGTGAATAAGTACTAAAGTCTTAAGATCCTGGAGAAAAGGAAACTACAGATAAGTGGACCCAAAATTCTGTCTGTGTGGCTTTTCTCATCGAGTTGAGTAATCTGCTGATTCTCATTACACCATGCACAAAGCAACAGCAATGAGGTGAAAAGCTAAGCAGAATTCTTAGGATGCTCCCAGTTCTGGGGAGCAAATGTTACAAGTATTAGAGTTATCAGATATAGACTTTTAAATAATTATATTCAATATCTTCATAAGAATAAATTACAAAAGAAAAAATTGACCAGAGAACTGGAATCCATTAAAAACTATAAAATGATTATGCTAGAACTAAGAAATACAATAACTAAAAATAAGATTCCAATAATGAATTTAACAGCAGATGACTAGAGATGCAAAATAGAGGATTAGGAAATGAATGATAGGTAAGTAATAAATATATTGCTAAAGTACAACAAGGAAAAGGATAGGAAATACAAAACAGAGAATAAGAAACATGGGATGTGATAAAGGGTATAACATTGTACTTGGCCTCCCAGAACATAGAGAGAATAGGGCAAAAAACAATACTTAAAGAAATAATGACTGAAAGCTATCTAAAACAAATTGAAAATTTAAAAAACTCTACAAATTCCAAGTAGGATAAATATATATATATATTAAAAAAACATACCTAAGTACATCACAGGAAAACTAAAACTGAAAGAAAAGAGGATATCTTAAAACCACCAAAAGGAAAAAGACTCATTACTTTCAGATGTGAGGTAATACTGGCTTCTGACTACCCAATAGAAACAATGAAAGCCAGAAGGCAATTCGATGACATCTTTAAAATACCAAATGAATATTGGAGAAACATGGCAGAGTGAGAGGCATCCCAAGATCTCTCCCCTTGAAACAACAAAAAGCTGAACATCTAAAACTCAACAAAAAACACCTGAACTGCACACTAGCATGTCTAAGCGTGGGATCTGCACATAAGAGCTACCATAGGTCAGAACCCCAAGTGTCAGGCGGTGGACTCAAAGAAATAAAGAAGCTGCCTCTTGCAGCCGCCTCAGCTCCTTGCAGAAGTAGGGGAAGGAAGAAGGAGTGGCTAGTTCTTGCACCGAATTCCCTGGGAAAACTGTAGGGACCCAAACAGTCCTGCCTAGGAAAGCTGCAGGGCCCAGTCATGAGGGCAGAAGACATAGAAGTGGGACGGGACCGCAGAGAAACAGCAGTTGATTTTTGCCGGCCGTGGTTGGAAATCCTAGGCTGAGCCACAGCCCCCAATCCCCAACCAAGAGGGCATCTCCCCCAAAACCCTCCAAGACCCATCACTACGGAGCTCCAGGGGAATCTGAGCGAACGCTGCCAAGACTGTTGCTGACACTGAAAGGGACTGAAACTGAGGGTAGTGAGCATGATTAAATAGCTACAAGAAAATTTAAAAAGCGTTATTAAGACTTTATATAAAGCAGGGATCCAAGATGCTTAGACGTCACCTAATGGAAACCAAAAGAAAAGCACCTTCTTTGCAGTAGGCTAAAGAAAGACCTTTATGTAATAAGTCTTCTTTCTGGAATGACAGTAGAATACACTTCCATTAATGTGCAGGCCAAGAAATAGTCCATTAAACACCATGAACAACCAGGGTGACAAGGCATCTCAGAAAGAAAGAAAAAAATCTCCAGAAAATAAGTTTACAGACATAGAAATATGTGACTTAAAAAAATGAAGAATGAAACCGAAGAATGAAAAATAATGAAAGAGAAATTCAAGAACTAGCTGATACCATCAGGAGAGGAAACATAAGAATAATGGGCATTATGAAGGTGAGGAAAAGCAGCAGGGATTAGAAAGTATTTTCAGACAAATAGTTGACGAGAATTTCCCAAAGCTAAGGAATGAGCTAGAGCTTGGAATTGAAAAAGTCAACAGA
>CM053511.1:26511308-26540277 GCA_028627145.1 Eidolon dupreanum | reverse complement strand
GCTGACTCAGGAGACACAGTTCAGCTCTAAAGACAAATACAGACTCAGAGTGAAAGGGTGAAAAATGACATTTCAAGCAAATGACACTCAGAAAAGCGAGAGTAGCAGTACTAATATCGGATGAAATAGACTTCAAAATAAAAAAGGTAAAGAAAGATACTGAGGGAAATTTCATAATGATAAAGGGAATTATGCACCAAAAAGACATAATACTTATTAATATTTATGTTCCCAATCAGGGAGCCCCGAAATATGTAAAGCAATTATTAACAGAACTAAAGGGGGAAACAGACCAAAACACTATCATAGTAGGGGACCTGAATATCCTACTGTCGGATATGAACAGATCAACCAAACAGAAAATCAATAAGGAAATAACATCCTTAAATTACACATTAGTCCAACTGGACATAATTGACATTTATGGAGCCTTCCATCCCCAAATAGCTGCTTATACATTCTTCTCTAGTGCACATGGGACATTCTCAAGAATTGACCACATGCTGGGGCACAGAGATAGCCTCAACAAATACAAGAGGGTTGAAATCATACCAACCATATTCCCTGATCATAATGCTTTGAGACTGGAGATCAACTGCAGAAAGAAATCAGGAAGAACCAATAATACATGGAGATTAAAAAACATGCTACTGAAGAATAACTGTCAGAGAAGAAATAAAAAGAGAGATCAAGAGATACATAGAAATGAATGATAATGATAGTACAACATTTCAAAAATTTTGGGACATGGCAAGAGCAGTCATAAGAGGAAATTTCATATCATTACAGGCCTATCTCAAAAAAAAAAAAACAAGAACAAGCCCAAATAAACAACCTAATGCTTCATCTTAAAACTAAAAAAGGAAGAACCAATGAGGCTTAAAATCAGCAAAAGAAAAGAAATAATCAAAATTAGAGTGGAATTAAATGAAATTAAAAACAAACGAACAAAAAAATAGAAAAAATAAATGCAACAAAGACCTAGTTCTTTGAGAACATTAATAAAATTGACTAACTCCTGGCTAGACTCATTAAAGATAATTGGCTAAAGAAGCTATGGTAGATACAATGGAATATTATTTAGCTATAAAAAGAGATGAAATATTTCACTTGCGACAACATGGATGGGCCTTGAGATAATCATGCTAAGTGAAATAAGCCAGACAGAAAAAGTTGAAAACAACATGATATCACTTATATGTGGGATATAAACCTAAAAGCAGTAAACAGGACAAAGAAGCAGAGACTCATGGACATGGACAACAGAATAGTGGTTACCAGAGGGTGTGGAGGAGGTGGTAAGAGGGAAGTAGATGGGATAAAAAGGCTCAAATATGTGGTAACAAAAAGAAATCTAACTCTGGATAGTGAACATACAATGCAATATATATATTTTTGACAGTGTCTGCCCCTATGTGTGACAGTGCCTGTCCCTAACTGTGGTGACAGGGCCCATCCCCATGTGCCTGGGGCATGGTCATGGGGACTGCTGGTTCGAGGTTCGCATGCTGGTCAGGGTCATGCTGGACAGTCTGTTTGTGAACACTGACATTTACTTCTGTGACTTAAGAGGGTTTTCTCAGGTGTGATTGCTTTACACATGGGACTTGGTATTTACTGAAGTGTGTAAATTTTCATAGGAACACTGACCTGACTGGCAGCCTCCCCAAAATGAATAAAAAGCCTTTTTACTTGTGGGTAAAACAACAGCAACAACACTGTAACAAAAATTAATTTTAAAAAATTAAAAAATAAAAATAAAATAAATAATATGCCAAGTGAAAATAACTGCCAACATCCAATGAAAATATCCTTGAAAAATGAAAGCAAGATATAAATATATCCAGGTAGAGAGAGAAAGAGAGAGAGACAGAGATTGTTGCTAGCAGACTACTCTAAAAGAAATACTAAAATAATTCTTAAGGCATAGGAAAATTAACTGGATGGAACACGCAAATACAGAAAAGATGGAATATAAATGGAAAAAGTAATAATATAGACAAATCTAAATAAAAATTCAGAAAACAATAATAATAATGCTTTGTTCAATTTTAAAATTATGTATAATTAAAATGCATGACAAAAATAGGAAAAGTAAGGAGAGTTAAAAATAATTAATGTGTAGTACATTTCCTTCATTATCTGAAAAGTGATAAAAACACTCATTTAGAATATGCTCTAAAACATCAAGATAACATGTTGTTGTCTATAAGATAATTGTTAATAGAATGGTGAACAAACTAATAAGCTAATGGGGAATAAAATAATTTAAAAATATACCTGGTTAGGCCATTGATAAACAAGGAATTAAAAAGGGAATAAAGGACATAGGAGACAAATAGAAAACAAATAGTAAATTATATAGGACAAATAATGCAAATATATTGATAATTAGATTAATTGTGAATATAGGAAATATTTTTTAAAAGCTTGTCAGACTATATTGTAAAGAAAACAACTACATGCTAATGATAAGAGATACAAATTATGTGGAGGAACAAATTTGATAGTAAAGGCACTGAAAAAGCTATACCATGCAAACACTAAACTATAAATAAACAAATAAATGAAACAGATGTAGCTTTACTTATGTCAAGCAATGTCAAATTGTAATGCAAAAGGATTACCAGAGATAAATAGGGACATTTTATAATAATAAAAATGTGAATCTACTAAAAAGATATAAAATTTCTAAATTTGTATGCATCTAATAACATAGACTCAACATAAGGCAAGCAAAATTTTAAAACCTAAAGAATAAATAGAAAAATTTATAATCATAATGGGATATTTTAATACACCTAGTAATTCATAGAACAAACAGACAATGAATCAGTAAAGATATGAATGATTTGAATAACACAGTTTACTAATCTGACCTAAATGTTACATATAGAACACTTCACCCCAAAACTACAGAGTATACTTATTTTTCAAATGCATATAGAACATTTACCCAAATTGATATAAATTAGAGTGAAAGGCAAGTCTCAGTAATTTTTGAAGAATTGAAATTATACAGACTATATTTTCTGACTGCAGCAGAAGCAAGCTAAAAAATCAATAAAAATATATTTAGAATATTTCTATAAATTTATAAATTTAAAAATATTTCTAAATAGCCCATAGGAGAAATAAACATCAAAATTGGAAAATAACTTTTAACTGATTAATAATAAAAATACAACATATTGAAATGTGAGATTCGGACAAAGCTGTGTTTACAGAGAAATATATAATCTTAAATGCATCTATTGAAAAGGAAGAAAGGCTGAAATTTAATGATCTAAATATCAATCTTAAGAATTTTTTAGTCATAAAGAGCAGAAATTAATGAAATAGAAAATAAATATACAAGAGAAAAAAGTTACAGAGACAAAAGTTCATTCATTGAATATAAATAACTTCATAAACACTATAAACCTCTTACAATACTGAAGGAAAAAAAAGAAGCAGAAATTAGACACGTACACTCACTCAACTAGGCCCGATAGCTTCACCAATAAATATTTCCAAACATTTAACAAAAAAAATTAATTTGATAAATATTCTTCTGGATAATAAAAAAATACTGTATATAACCTGTGTTATGAGGCCAGGATAATCTTGATACCAAAACTGACAGAAAACAATTAGAATCAAAATCACTCCTGTGTTGTAAAGACAATATTAGCAAATCCAATCTGGCAATAGGTGAAACATATAATCAACATAATCAAGTGAGTTATTTCAAGATTGGAAGGTTGTTTAACATTCCAAATAAATCCTTGTAATTAACTATGTGACAGAATAAAGGAGAAAATTATTTGTTCATCTCAATAGACAGAAAAATTATTGAATAAAAAATCAATACTCGTTCATTACAAAAACTCAATAACTAGACATAGATATGAATTTCCTATACAGTGAATTTATCCAACACATGTATGTACAAACAGCCTACAGCAAGCACCATCATTGCTTTTAGATTCTTAAGAGATTTGATAATTACGAAGCTTCAAACCCACCCATCGTCATTTTGCCTTGCCATCAAGCTTTCTGTTAGACTCTACCAACAGAGGCCGTGAGAGAGACTGCAAGGCTCGAGGAGGAAGGGACTTTCTACTTCATTTCTTCCTGTTTCTGTTTGTGTTAATGCATCTGAAGTTCTTCACCCTGACAGTAACAGTTGTTTCCAATAGGAGCCCTTGTTTCCAGTTTTCCTGTTTTCCTACTTTAAGAATCTGTCTCGCCAAACCTCCTCAGAAATAACAATACCAGCCCTGGAGTTGCACCCTCCTCACAGGTCTGAAAACCAGCTCCAAGGCACCCTATTCAAAATTCTCAAGTAATGTCTTGTTCCCAGGGGTCTGAAACCAAAATCCATGGAGACCCTCACCTAAGCTTTTAAGTTTTACTAATATGAATCTCTTCCATTTCTTTTCCCAGCACCAGGGTAGTAGCTTCCCCTTGTGGTTACAATCTCTGTGACACCTAGTGTCTCCTCTTTCCCTTTTCTCTTCCCCAAAATGTACCAATTCTTTACATTAAATCCTCTCTTTTAAAATAACTGATATGTTTTTTTTGTATCCTAACTGACCCTGACCGATATCATAATGGTAAAATAGTGAAATCTTCTCCCCAAGACCAGGAATTAGCAAGGACACCTGCTGACATCCAATCCATAAAACATTACAGGAGTACCTAGCCAGTGCAGTAAGAAAAGAAAAAGAAAAGGTATAAAAATTAGCAACAAAGAAATAAAAGTATTTTGACAATATCATTGTGTATACAGAAAGTATAAAAGCATATACCTATAACTTATTAAGATGAACAACTCAGTATATCTAGATAAACACATCAAGGTCAATGCTTTAAAAATTGTATTTCCCAATATTGGCAATGAATAATTATAAAATGGAATTTTTAAAAAGATATCTCTCAAAATAGTATCAAAGTCATCTAGTATCTACAGATTTAACAAAGACTGTTCAAAGCATTACTGACAAAAAAAAAATGTTTAAAGACCTAAACAAACTGAAGGATTTCTACCTACTGACCACGAATACCTGCTTTATAGTTATCCTGGTGTGGGCAAAGAATAAATTGTTGTGCTATGACATTGAAATTTAGGGATTTAGTTCTTACAATTGCTAGTGCTATTCTAATTTAAATGTTTGGCTAAAAATCTGACACAATTTTCTCAAAGATCAATTAACTAAGTGTATAGCCCCTAGAAATAAGGTTTTTATTAGATACCATTTCAGAGTTTTAATTGAAAATCAGCCTCTCTTTCTTTAGCTTTCACCCTGCCCATTTCTGAAGCCCGGCTTTCCTATTTGTTTGGCTTCAGGGATTGGTTGAGCCAAACTGGTTCCAAGACCATTCTCACATCCAAGGCAGAAACCCTGAGAAGAACACCTCTTTCATCATCTTTCTATCCTTAATCTCTAACACAGTCCGACTGAAGGATAGAGTATCAGAGGTAAATTTGCAACCCCTGCCCACTGGTGCTTCTTAGAATATCTGCTCTAACCTCAGCTTCTGGCGAATGGGCATGCTGATGGTGTGATCCTTACCCCTGCCCAAGCTAGATATGCATGTGACCCAAACACAGTTGGTTTATTGGTTTGTCAGGGACAAATCAGATTCTAGGGCTGGAAGATCATTCACATCTATTTTAAGCCACATACACACTAATAGGTAAACAGGAAAACTAGTCTATCAAGAAAACAAAGTAGTCCTCATATCTAGAGAAAATCAGAGGACAAGGAGCATTTAGAGAGAGAGAGACAATATAAGAGATTACCTGACAGTTTTCCACTCCCTGGGAACCCTAGCTATTCTTCCTGCAAATGAGTCCCATGACATGCCTATAGGCTTCCAATAAATTCCTTTTTATTTGTGCTAATTTGAGTTGGCTTCTGTTGTTTGTAACAAATAGGCCCTGATTGAGATGGAGAGTGTTATGACAGTATTTGGCCAGGCGTCTGAAGAAGAGATGAGTCCTGTCTTCCCTCAATTATCCTTCTGTCAAAGCATAATTCACAAAATGTTAAAAACCTAATTTTCATATAGATAGGTAAGTAAGCACATGTCAAAGTTTTATTCAATTTATTAATTAGAGAACCAGGAGGATGACAATGCTGGATCAAAAGAGAATATGAGAAAATAGGACTTCCTAAGTCAGTACTGGAAAAAAAGAGTGCTGAGGTCAGATTGCAAATTCAGATACAAAACTGGTTAATATCCAGGAGAGCAATAAAATCATAATTTTCAGAGTTGTCTTCTCTACTGGACAGAAAATAAGGTTACCACCATCTTACTAGTATTGAAAAAGATCTGAGCTCAAGTTAATGGTACAAACTATGTTGCAATTGCTAGAGTGTGAGAGTACCCTTAGGCAAGAGATCAATGCTGCTCATACTGGATGAAAATACAGATTTCTGGGCCCTGCCCCCCAGAAATTCTAATTCAGTAAGTCTTAAACTGAGCCTGAGAATTTGCATTTTAACAAGTTCTCTGGTGACACTGCTAGTCAGTAAATCACACTTTGAATAACATGGCCTTAGATGACATTGAAAGGTCATGCAGTAATCCTTTTGCTTGTTTCCAACTTTTGAATAATTTTTCTTAAACCTCCACTCGAAGTCCCCAAGGGAAAGCTAAACCTCCAGATGAAGAAAAGCAAAGTAAAGCAAATAGCACTTTACTCTGGCTGAAGGCTGAGTTTAAAACAGAGTGAAGGACTTAGATGAAGAAAGCTAAGTCATGTGAAGTTTTCTTTTTTTCTTTTTTCTTTTTCTTTTTTCCTGTGCTAGTGAGGTCTCAGTAGCATCGAACCAAAGTAGGCCCTTGAGCATTTTCCCCCAAGCTTGCATGTAAGTCTCTGGTCTTATCACTTTAAGGCAAGGAAAAGCTTATTCAAGCCAACACCAGCCTGTGACAGAGGAGTAGAAACTAAAGAGAGAAGGAGAAAGCAAATTCCTTCTAAATTTGAGAACTATTCTGGTCTAGGCTGCCTCCCCAGGAGACCTCAGCTTAGAGCCACTGTAGAAAAGAAAACCTTCACATAAAAGGAGAGAAAAAACAATCAGGCCTTCTCCCAAGGCTTCCAATAAATGTGTCTCCAGTCCTGGCCCTTCTTACTATTCTGGTTTCAAGCGATAAGGTTGTCAGGTAAATTACAGGACACTTGACTAAATTTGAATTTTAGATAAACAATGAAAATTTTTAGTACATCTAAAATATTGCATGGGACATACACTAAAAAAAAGCATTCATTTTTTATCTGATATTCAAATTTAACTGAGCATCCTGTATTTTTATTTGGTATTATAATAATACTAACTCTATATGGCTATTGTGAGAATTAAGTGAGATAATGAATGTATTTAAAACATAGAAAGCATTTGATACATGTTAGTTATCAATATCTTTCAAGTTGTGCAGAAGCTAAATCTTGGAGAGAGAAAGTAGTCTTCCAATATTGGACAGCAGGTGTCACGGGTTAAACTTTGCCACACCCCCCTACCAAAAAAATATTCATATGTTGAAGCCTTAAGTCCCAATACTTCAGAATATGACTGTATTTGGGGATTGGGCATTTAAAGATGTGATTAGGTTAAAATGAGGTTGTTGGGTGGGTCTTCATGCGACCTGACTGATGTACATGTAAGACAAGATTTATATACAAAAAGAGGCACTAAGGATTTGTGCACACAGAAGGAAGACCATGTGAGGACACAGCGAGAAGGCGGCCATCTACCAGGAGAAAGCAAACCTGCCAACACCTTCGTCTTGGATTTTCAGCCTCCAGAACTGTGAGAAAATAGATTTCTGTTGTTTAAGCCACCCAGTCTGTGGTGTTTTGTTATGACAGCCCTAGCAAAGTAATAGAAAAGGTGAAGGACCAAGCTGGGGCTCAAACCCAAGTGGTTAGGCAGCAAAGGTTAAGCAGTAATTAACCATTAGATAAGACCATCTAAAATGTGAAGTCAGCACAGATTCATCTCATCATCTAAACTGAACTGTCAATTGTGACAATAAATCTATCTGTTTCCACCATCCCCACTTTCTATCCATCCACCATCATCTCCAAGGCTCACACTCACTCTTCTGGTTGATCCTTTAAACTAAATCATCCTCTACTTTACCTTACACCTCCCTGAACATTGTTGGCTGCTGAAAACCCCTTACTAATGATGACTGGACTTATTGTCTGATGGTTTCTGGTTCACAGAGTAGTACTCAATCTACAGACACTGCACTCCTGCTACAGCTTGATGCAGGCATGTTGAATGAGCATGTGAGTGACTGAATGAATGGTGTCCACCTGGCTGTTGCTCCAGACTTCTCCAGTATCTGCCTGGCCTCATGCCTAGACTGCCATGCAGTTACTACCAGGGCAAAAGGTATATCTCTTATAGAACTCTCTGAGCTTTGTGACTGAGTGTGTGTGTGTGTGTGTGTGTGTGTGTGTGTGTGTGTGTGTGTGAAAGAGAGAGACAGACAGACAGACAGACAGACATAGAGAAAATTGGGGGAGTTTCCCTATTCTCATCACATTGCTCAGTTTTTTATAAGATCTAATGCTGTTATAGGCAACAACATTGGCTGCTTTTCTCTAGCCTTACCCATATAAATATGCCTAAAGGCTATCCATGAAACATTTCCAATTAAAGTTGTAAATAAATGTCTCATTAGAATGTTGAATGTTTTTGCTTCTTGAATTACAAGCTAGAGTAAAAGTTAAAACTAGAATAGAAATCAAGTTATTTAACTCTGCTAGAGGGAAAGGTGTTCTCCAAGAGAAAAGCCATTTGGCTGCCAGCCAACCTCTCACTTGTCCAAAGTACCTGTCGTGGGTTAATTGTGTCCCTTTCAAAATATATTAAAGTCCTGACCTTTGGTATCTCATAATGTGATTTTATATGGAAGTAGAGTTATTGCAGATATAATTAGTTAAGTTGAGATGAGGTCATACTGGGGTAGAGTGAGCCTTTAATTTAATACAACTGGTGTCTTCATATGAAGAGAAGAGAGGGAAACCCACAAGGTGAATGTCATGTGATAACAGAAGAAGATGTTGGTGTGATGCAACTACAAACCAAGGAAGGCCAAAGATTGATGGCCACCCCAGAAGCTAGGAAGAGACAAGAAAGGATTCTACCCAGATTCTCAGAGGGGTCATGGAACTACTGATACCATGATTTTGAACTTCTGGCTTCCAGAACTGTGAAACAAAAAATTATTTTGTTTTAGGCCATATAGTTTTTGTTCCTTTGTTATGGCAGCCCTAGGAAACTAAGGCAATACCCCCTTTTATTTCCTGGCCTTGTCTGTATCAAAATATCTTAAGTGGTTTTGTGAAATTTTACAAATGGTTCTATTACAGTTATCTCTTGCTGAGTAACAAACAACTTGGTAGCTTAAAACAACAATTTGTGATTTTATCTCATTTCTATTGATCAGAAGTCAGGACACAAAAGGACAGCTCACTTCTGCTCCACATATGGGATGACTGGGGGCAGGAATGTCTGAGAGGTTATCTAGTCTCTCCTCTCCTCTCCTCTCCTCTCCTCTCCTCTCCTCTCCTCTCCTCTCCTCTCCTCTCCCCTCCCTTCCCCTCCCTTCCCCTCCACCCTCTTCCTCATAGCATGGTAGTTCCTCATAGCATGGTAGTTTCAGGGTACTCAAAACACCCTTATATAACTTACAACTACAAGAGAGAGTATTCTAAGAGACCAAGATAGAAGCTGCCAGTTCTCATAAAACCTAGGCCCAGAACTGGCATAGTACCACTTCTGCCATATTTTACTGTTCAGAGTAGTCGTAGGCCCAAGATTCAAGAGCAGGAGAAATAAATCCCCTTCCCTCAAAAGGAGTAATGTCAAAAACTTGTAGCCATCTTTAATCTGCATACATGTGCTATTTTATATCATTCTAGGACATGTATGAATGCAGAGCAATTTCTTTTTATGACAGTGGAGTTGAATCCACTGTGTCTGACTTCGGACACCCATGGGAAAGTCTGATATAAGCAGATGTTGGATCTCCTCCAATGAACCCCTGTCTTTTCTACTTTTCTTAACTTTATGCAGCACCAGAATCAAATCAATCTAGAAAATCAAAATGCAATACAAAAAGGGAATACGAAGTTCTCGCATCAAACTAGTAAATTATGTGGTGTAAGATCAAGAAACTCTGTGCAGAACCTGAAATGTGGTGGACAAGAGGCACAGGAGGAGCCAGCATTCACTTCTTGTTTGGAGAAGTCTCATTTCACTCCTGAGAGGTGAAACACCTTCCCAAACAGGATCTGCTGTTTTATCTTCACTCTGCGCTTCCTCTGTAAGTGGACAGAGAAGACATCAGAGGGGGAACAGGAAAAGGAAGAGGAGGGAAACCCTTTCTGATCCCTCTTCTTGCACTCAAACTGTGGGGTTGAGGAGACCTGGGTTTGAATCTCAACTCTGCCCCTTCCCTATTGTGTCACCTTGGCACATTACTTTACATCTCTAAGCCTCTGTGTTCACCTGCAAATAGGGATAATATTGCTGTCTTTGTGGAATTGTTATGACCAATAAGTTAGATCATGTTAGAAAATTCATGTAAAGCAATCGGCCCAGGGATTTGAGATGGAGAAATAAGCACTCAACACATGTTTGTTGTTATGGTCATCATTCTCATCTTTGTCATTGTCATTACTAGGACCATATGATAAAAGATTAAAATCTAGATGAATTGACCAACATGGAAGTAGAGGATAACTTTAGCAGTTGGAATTACAGTGCTTTTTATTTTCTAATTCTATCTGAAATGAATATGCATTTATTTTTTTAATTAGAAAAGAATAAAGAAATTATTTCTAAAAGTGAGTCGACATCCTTTTTTGATTCCCTTCAGCTCACACTGGTTAAAATTTATTTCTCACCTCTTTCTGCCCGGAGAAGGCACAGATGTACAGGCAATCAGCACCCATAGCTGTGGGTCCTCTTTAATGGTGTCCACAGCTTCCTAGGATCCTGGAAGCTGCAGAGAACAAAACACCTCCTCCCACCCTGATGCATTCCACATTTAGTCACAGCTTCTCTAGACACCAAACAGAAACATAGGCTCCAGACTGCCTTGGTTACTACCAGATGTGGAGCTTCTTAACTCCAACCAGAGCCAGCGCTAAGGTTGGGTGAGTGAGGAGCTTTGGGCTCAAAATATAAGGAGGTGCTGACCATTCACTTTCTTAATGATGCTGAAAGCAAGTGCCTCCTTATATTTTGCACCCTTGGCACCTCACTCATCCTATCCTTTTCCAACATCACCATGTCCAGGAATACAGCCAGAACCCCAATCAGCTCCCACCCTACTCCTCCCCAAGCCCTTGAAGAGAAAAAGGGCTTATCAGACAGTTCCTTGTGGTGGGAGTCCTTTCTAGACAATGAAAGGAAAGCTACAGTTTAAAAACCTGAAGCTGGATGCCCTGGTGGGCACAGGTCAGCCTTGGGCTCTGACTCATGTGGAGACACTGTTGTCCTATCCTGTTTAGCTCCTGCGGTTATGGTGCCCTGTGGCATGGTCAGCCTGCCCTCCAGACTGCACAGTGCGAGCCTTTTCTCTACCCACAGGGCTCTGCAGGGGGACTCCCAGGGCCAAACCAAACAGTTCTTCTTGCCAGGAGCTAAGCTCATCACAACTGGGTTAAATATAAAGGGGTGTCAGGCCCCTATTAGTACTGACCTTTGTTTCACAATTGTGTACAGGAACCTCCCCTCTCTTGACTATGCACAGTTCTGTGATATTATTATTTCCTCCAGAGCATCGTAGACCAACTGCCACCCCACCCCAGTTGCAGGTCTCCTCTGCCTGCCAGGACAGCAGCCCTCTTCAGGAACCCTTGGGCCCCAGAGCAGTCCTTCTGGCTTCTATGGCCCTTTTGGTTTGTGTAGGTCAGTATAATTTGCAGTGTCGAAAGTGGTGGATGATTAATTTCTCCTAGTGATTTTCTGCCTTGCCCCCTAGACTCCTTTCAGTAACTCCAACCTCAATTTCACATTAAGTGATTCAGTGCTTCACTTGTTTGCCTAAGGAATTCCCTGCCCAGTTTACCTCTGTGGCTTGCTGAGACCTCCCTTTGTCCTTACCTCACCTCATTTTCCTCTCTTCTCTGACATTTAGCATTTCTGAGCCTCCTTTTCTGGCCTCCAGCACTGCCTATGTTCCTTCACCACAGGCCACTCCCACTTTTGTAGTCAAAAAAGACTGGTAATAATAAAAAGAAGGTCTAATTCTTCTGTCTTTGGCATGCTTCATAAATCCCTGTCAGTAACTAGCAATTCAACAGATGTCACTTTCAGTAAAGATCATCTTTACCAATTCTGCTTCCTCCAGCTGGGTTCTCTGAATGGCCCTCGGTGTCATTCCTCCTGCCATATCTGCTGGGCTTGTTTACCTCATTCAGCAGTGAATGACACTTGGGCCTCAGAATCAGGTGTGTCCTGAGGCTTCTCATGCAATGGCCAAACTGAAGGATTCCCCATGGTTTCCACATATGTTTGGGTTAGGACTTAGAATGCAAACCTTCAGCTTGAGTTCATTCCCACATTTTGTCTCGCTAACCATGAAATAACACAGTACAGTCCTGCTTTCCCTTCCTTTGGCAGTTGCCATGTTTTGGGAGCCAGCGTTACTGTCTGAAGGGTCATTTCATTCTCTCACACTCACACCCCAGATACTAAAAGACAGAATCTGCACTGGTAAAATTCACAGATGAGAACACCTGTACCAACACACTTTATCCTGACTCTTGGGCCACTCTGAGTCAAAGCCCTTTTTTCCCCTTGTTTGTTTTTATCCATATAGTAAAGGGAAACCTGCTGAGTAATGGGGAAGCTGAGAGTATATTCAAAGTATCCAAGGATTACCTTGTAACCCCAACATGAGAGAAGATGGCTAATGACACAGATGTTAAAAGCATGTCCTAAATTGGTATCTGTCCAAAGACCATCAGCATTATTGTGAGATAATCATTTTATTGGTAATTTAAGATTGGCAGTGTATTTGCTGTCATTAACTCCAAATCAAGATGAGCAGTTTCTAAATTACTTTTCCCCAATAAACAAACTCATGTCTTGAGAAAAAAATTGAAGGTGATTTGTATGGATAAAGAAATGTCCCTGGGCTTATATGACACTGAATAAATGGTTAGAAAGGGCCAAATCTATTCAGAGTGTTGACTAAATAGAATCTGCTGACATTAGACTATGCTTGAAGCAACTTAATGAAGTGGGGTTTCACTCC
Organism: Eidolon dupreanum; assembly: GCA_028627145.1. Taxonomy (NCBI): domain Eukaryota; kingdom Metazoa; phylum Chordata; class Mammalia; order Chiroptera; family Pteropodidae; genus Eidolon; species Eidolon dupreanum. Next base: position 26,527,002 of record CM053511.1, on the reverse strand, counting down.
ATCACTGGCCTGTTGAAAACATGACTCATTTTGCAGTTCTGTACACTTTTCTCCTAAGTTTTGCTGATTTGGCCTACTCTAGATGATTCAACATTCATTACTCTACCAGTTTATTCCAAAAACACTTATTGAGCACCTATTTCACTTATAGCAATAGGTTGGGCCCAGCAGAAATGCAGAGGTGTAAAAGCTAGTGTGTACTCTCTCCAAGATATTAGAGAAACCAGGGAGATACACACGTGTACAAATAACTAAAGGGTTAAGAAAAAAAAGGTTATCATTGTTATTAAAGAGATAGAAGAAAGGGCATAGGAAGCAATTAACCCTGATTCGATGATGTTTATTTTGACCTAAGTCATGGTAAAGTCAGTTGCCTAACAGGGGCGTTGTGATTTTCCAAGAAGAAGTTATAGTATGCTGTTTCTCCAACTCATGTACATGTCACACAGTGCCTTCATTTATAGCAAACTAGTAAACTCTCCCTGAACTCAATTTGTAAAATGCCAAAGAAAGACACCTATGTGCAGAGGAAGATGTGTTTGGAAAAGGGTGTTTGGGTGAAACAAGAAGGGGTCTGGAAATTACCTGCTCCAAAGAAACTGGCTTACCCTTCTTTTCTGTGTTTGGGTTTCTCCGAGGCAGAAATGGTTATCTGATTAGGGCCTGAAGGTGTGTTCCACGTGAGGCAGAACCCCTAGCTCCTCGAGGTTTGATCCAGTCTGACACAGATGGAGGACCCTCTTGAGAACCTTTGTTTTCTTTAGCCAGTAAGAGTGTATGTCAATAGGCACAAAACAGATGTTTGGAGCCAAAATTTACCAACAACACATTGTAAAAGTAAAACTGCCAAGGCCCACCTGCTAAAGAATTCATGTGTAAAGGACAACATTTCCCATCTGCAAATCCAAACATGCCAATCACAAAGGTAAATAAAAATAGTTTAAAGGAAAAACAAAGCATTCTAGCACTTTGAAAAAGGATATCTGTTCCAGATAATAAAAAGTAAAATTTGTCAGAATATTCCTTTTGTATTAAATTAGTTCACAAATTTTGTTTACAATCCAAAGACATTTTCTAAATCTGGCTTGTCTCAAAACATGCCTGATTTGAGAAATAGTCCACTTGAGAAGAATGACGGCTGTGGGGCTGGTTTCTGCCAACATTCTTAATATCTAATATTTGTATCGTGCTTGCAGTTTACAAAGTGCTTTTGTGTTCATGACCTTGCTTAATCCTCACAGTGATCCAGTTAGGAATTTAGGACAACCATTATTCCTACTTGATGTATGAGGAAGCTGAGGCTGAAGAAGTGGTGACTTGTTGCCTGAGTACAGCAAGCCCAGCTGGGAGAATCTGCTAATGAGCATCAGAGTTGGCCCTGACACTGAGCTCCAGCATGCTTTCCCCTCCCCCATGCTATCTCTTGGGACAAGTGCCAGCTGCTTAAAGCATCAGACAGCCCAATGGGGCAAGTCCTTTGACTCAACCTTCTCATTAATTCAACGAATTATTCATTTAACAAACTCTCACTGAGTGTTGCTAGGCATGGAGATAAAGTGGTGACACAACATACACACCCCCATCCTCATCCAATTCAAAGTCAACTGGAGAAGATACACAACTAATCAAATGTGGATATTAGAGTGTGGTTATGCTATGACAGGGCAGCCATGGAGTCACTGCCCTAGACTCGATGCCCCCGTTGTGTGTACCATTCAACTCTCCCTGGGCTTTGTTGCCTTTATGTGATAATTAAAACAACCATTTACTAAGTGCCTACTATGTGCCAGGCACCGCATTTGGCTTAGAGACATTCTTTCATTGAATTTTTGCTATAACTCTGACAAAGAGGTATTAAAATTCCATTAGAGGAGGATACTGGAGCTCAGAGCTATTGAATAACTTCATGTATTTGTTTTGTAGTGCCACATAAAAAATTCCCCCAAGACTTACTGGCTTAAAATAACAATAATTTATTATCTTACAGTTGCTGTGAGTCAGGAATCTCAGCATGGTTAGCATGGCTTACTGTCTCTTGCAAGCCTGCAATCAAGGTGTCACCTGGAACTGCAGTCATGTCAAGGCTCCATGGGGAAGAATCTGCATTCGAGCTCACTCACATGGTTGTTGGAAGATCCAGTTCCTCATGGGATGTTGGGTTGAGGGTCCCAGTTCCACACCAGTTGGCTAAAGTCTTCCCTTAGCCCTTGTCACATGAGCCTCTTCATAGGGCAGCTCACAACATGCCAGTTTGCTTTATCTGAATCTGAGAGAGACTATGTGTGTAAGCAAGACAGAACTCACAGTCTTTTACAACCTAAGTGGCAGTCCATCGCTTTTGCCAGATGCTATCCATTAGAATCACTAGGTCCAGCCCACATACACACAAAAGGAGGGGGTTACACAAGAGAGTAAATATCAGGAGGTAAGAATCACCAGAAGCAATTTTAGAAGCAGCCTACCATACTTGCCAACAGCTCATTCATAGTATATCCAGAAACCAATCCACGTCTATCTGACTTGTAACATCTATGCTCAGCACACCACCTGGCATAGATGCACAGGCTTCCAAAATGGCATGATTAATCATATTGAAGTTTCCAAAACATTAGTATACATATGATTTGTTTCATTCAAGATATGTACAGGTATATATTTTAATTCTCATTTTATAAAGGAAAAAAACTGAAATTCATAGAGCATAAATGACTCAAGGATTTGTGTAAGTCATTATAATTTTTAATGTTGATGTTTAATATTTTAGTGTTGGAGCTTAAATGATTTTCCCAAGCTCACTGCAATGGAGCAGGTTTTCAGCCTACAAATCTCAAGAAGCCCAAGGCCTCAAGTTATCCAAGTCACTGATTTCCACTTGTTTTCTATTTCTACGAAGCCCTCATGTGCAGTTCCTAACCCCCATTCATCTGTGGGAGGCAGTGTCAGATCTTACAAACTCTTAAATCCCATCAGTGGAGATCTCAGGTTCCCATGGCTTCCCAATGTGATTGCAGTTCCAAGGCCACCATGATAGTAAAATTGGGAATGAAGTGAGAAGAGGAGTGCTGAGAATTTTGGATAGACTCCTTTATGTTGGATGCACATCTTACTGTCCAGCCAATGGGTCACAGGTGGCTTTTGCAAAGTGTTAGAAGTGAAAAATATCCACCCAATACTCAAAGAATGTGCCAATCTTATTTCCACTTTTTTGTAGATAGCTTTTGCCTTTCTTTCTCTTTAGCCCCCAATCACAATCAATCACTAAGAATGCCCAAATAGCTTTTAAGTCCATCCCGTTTCCTGGTCAACATAACAGCTACTTCACTGAGTGGTTTCCCTGCCTTAGTCTCCACCCACTAAAGCAATTTTCTATGACATCTAGAATGAGCTTTCTAAACTCAGATCTGATCTTGAAACTCTACTACTTAAAACTGTCAATGCATTCCCACTGCTCTAAGCATAAAGCAATATTCCTTATCATAGAAGGCAAGGCCCTGCTGATCCAGGCTCTCTCCTTTCCTTGCCAGCCTCGGCTCTCACCACATTCCTGTCGTTATTTCTGCTCCAGCCACACTGACCTGGCATGGCCAGTGTCTCTCGTATACCATGCTCTCTCTCATTTTCTGATTGTTCCTGCCCCCACTGTCTTTCACCCCTTTCCTGGTCAAGATTTCCAACCATCACTCATATGCTCACTCTTCATGGAAGCTTTCTTTGACTGTTTTCAAGTCTGGATTTTGTATCCTTTTTTTGCCACCTCATGGAATGTCTTGTGCCTGTCACATGTGTTGTTATTGTGTAGTCAGTGCCAGAAGGAGTCTGGATTTGCCTTGTCTTTTATAGTCACTGTGGCCAGCAAAGCATCAGGACCATAGTGGTGACTTTGTAAAAATTTGTTGTGAATTAACGCAACTGCTGCTCCTGTATTTCTGGTCTGAAGGCTTCCAGTTTCTTACTGATAAATCCACAGGTCACTGAGCTTCCTTTGGTCTTGATGCCTCCTGAGAGATTGTCTAGTCATTGGTGGAGATCTCCCACAATTTGAGTCAACCTATTCATTCATTTGTTCTGTTGACAAATATTTGTGCCAGGCAGGTCCTGGGTGCTGGAACAGAGTTAAAAACAGTTTAAGCATATAAAAGTCCTGACCACAATGAGTTCTCAGTCTGGTGGCTGGAGCTTATGCTATTTCTGATAGTTTCTTAGGGGAATAATAGGCTCATGTTTATAAAGTACCTTAATGAAGACACTACCTTGGTATTACTATTCTTTCTCAAATATATCTGGTCTTTATTCACTGTAACTTTACCAGCCTATTCTAGAATATTATAATTATCTACTGTTCCATCTTGTTTTATTGTTTAAGTTTTGGGATATGTGGTCAGTAGCTAGCAATATACCCCCTCTGAATTTATAACAACATACACACCAGCTGGAACATTGTTTGGAATGATAATAATTTTAAGAGTTACTGTTAAAAAGTAAAATAGGTCAGCAATATAGTCAGTAATGTACTTTAACATTTTATGATCCTTTCTTCATTCTCTTCTAGTTAAAACATAAAAAATAAAAATCCTTCTCCTCTGAGGCATAGGAGTTTGTGAGCTGCTATAGGGTTTTAAGCCATCATCAATAGAATTTGTACAGTTAATGCTCCAGGCTGCCTCAGCGCATGGGAGCAGAGGACATGACCCAGCAGGATGAGACTGACTTTCTCTCCTCCAAGAGATACATTATTTTATTCATGCATTTATTTAGTCTCTCACTAATTCTAATAATAATAGTATGTCATTCATTTAGTACTTATATGCCAGGCACTATATTAAAGGTTTTCCATTTGCTACCCACAAGAGCCTTAGAAAATTGGTACTCTCATTATCCTGTTTTACAGACAAAAATGCTGAGATTGAAGGTCAAATAAGTTTATTCAAGGTCACACAAGTTTCAAGTGGCAGGACAGGAATTCGGTCTCAGATCATTCTGACAAGAGCTCGCATTTTTAACCATTCCACCCTTCCTTCTCAAATTCCTGAATTCCAGAAATATCTGAGATGACAGAAAAACACATTCAGTGCACAAGATAACAAATCAGTGAAATAAAGAAATAAAGAAGACTCTTAAGGTAGAAATAAATAAGATGAAGTTGGAATTAGCATACAGAATATATACCCATAGAGTCCTGTGTACTTTGAAGAAGAAAGCAGCAAATTTGGTTCTACAATTCTTAGTCGAAGAGGGAAATGTGTTCATTTATATGCTTTACAGTATTCATAAAATTAAAAACAAACTAGGAGCTCGGGGAGAAAAAAATCTCTATCTTGGTACTGGGACTTTCTCACTTGAGCCTCTTAGAAAGGGCTGCGTGATGTAATGATAGACAGACTGTCACCCTCAAGTGCATCCCTGCAGGAAATTCAGCAATGGTTTGTAAGACTGTTTCATGGATTCATTTATAACACATCTCAGTGTAGTGAAATGTAGTGAAATGAACATCAAAGCCCATGTGAAAAGAGCCAAATCCAGATTTTATAACGTTATAATGGCCCAGCTGAATTCCAGGAGGCAGAGTTCCAGAAACACATTTTCTATTGCCAAGGCTGCAGGCATTCCATGGCACCAGCTAAACACAGGCCTGTGTCCTTCCAGAGGGCATCTCTGAATTGATACCCTTCTATGAAGAATGAGAAGAGTTTCAAGGTTGGGCGCCTGGTGCATGTACTCCCTGCCACCTCTACGCAGAGTCAGACACAGGAAAATATTCAGAGCAGGGCTCATAGGCCCTCACAAAACAACTCTGGGTGCCATCCAGATGCCACAGCATGCCTGGAGACATGGAGGGAAGTACTGATATTATGGCCACCAGGGAATGGTCTATAAAATCCCATACTCCTTTTCTCTCTAACCTCCTACATGTTGTGGGTTTTTTGGAGACAATACACATGGCCAAGGAGAGGCATGGTAAGTCAGTCTATTTTGCAAGTGTCTAGCAGCCCTAGTGAACGAGGCTGAATTGTGGCTCCCAATGACATCCAAACCTAATCCCTGATCTGTGAGTATTACTTCCTATAGTAAACTCTGCAAATGTGATAGCATTAAAGATCTTGAGATGGGAAGAGTGTCCTGGATTATCCAGAGGGGTGCTAAATGTAATCACAATATCTTTATTAAGAAAGAAGCAGAGGGAGATTTGACAAAGAAGAGAAGGTGATGTGACCACAGAGGCAGAGATCAGAGTGATATAGTCACACGCCAAGGAACACCAGCAGCCCCCAGAAGCTGTAAGGAGCAAGACAGATTCTGCCCTAGAGTTTCTGGAGGAACCACGACCTTACAGGCACCTGCACACAGAACAGTGCTACTGATTTCAGATGTCTATCCTTCAGAAATATGAAAGAATAAATTTCTATTGTTTTGAGTTACCACGTTCATGGTAATTTATTGCAGTGAACACAGAAAAGTAATACACCTAGTCAGAGCATTAGGGAAAGAAGATAGGAGCTAATTAGAAATAATGTTTGAGAACTTGGGCACACTGCCTAGTACCTCTCCAACTTAACCATCCTCAAGACCTTGGCTGCCAGTTTCCAGGAAAACCAAGGTCTCTCCCACCACCAGAAACCGATACTTCTTTGGAAGCCCCATAAGCCCAGGTGAAGGATAAATATTTCTAAAATGTTCACATCTCCACCACTCACCAAGATCCAGCAAAAAATAATTCTTTTTAAGGCTTTTCAGCCAACTAAACCTATTATGACCTCATGCTTGTTATTACTATTAAATATAAGTTTTTGTGGATGCCATTCTCACATTTATTCTCAACCCTACACTTTCTTGGGTTTTATCTTCCTAGGCCCCAACTTCTACTGTTCCCAAACCTTCCACCAAGCCCTTTGGGACTGCTATCTGCCTTAAAGCATCTTGCTGTATCCTCAACCTCTTCCCCACTCTTTTCCAACATCAGGTGAAACTTATCTCTTCCCTGAGTGCTTCTTCTTCTAGACTAAAAGCTGCTGATTCTTCCACACTCATGTATCTCAGAGTTACTTCCCACACTTCCAAAAGTATTATTCTTACAGCTTCATGTGGAAACCCTGATTATAACATCTTCTGTACCCCATGGTCCTTGTCTTTCACCAAGCTCTAGATGACACTTTTTAATTCAATAGTCTTAGCATCGAGCTCAGTTTTCCTTTCCACTTCCTCTCTTGTTAATCATCATCCACATGGAAAACTGTTTCCATAACCTTCAACTCTATGCTAAAGCAACCACTCTCTCCCTAGGTTCTGGTAATTGTATAGCAGTGGTAGAAAACTAGTATACTCCCTAACCACCCATTTTCTGCCCCTCTGTGGACCTCTCTACCTGTCCTTTAAACATCAATTCCCATTCTACTCACTCTAAGTAAATTATTAGCACCACGAATTCAATTTCCATCTATATCTTACTAAATCTCTAAGCCATAACTCTATATCAAATATCTTTTGCTGAATTCCAAACCCATAGATCCAGCTATCTGCTAGATACTCTTCATATGTCTCAGAGGCATCAGAAACTCAATGTGTTCAAATATAAACTCATTTTGTTCCCTGAAAACTTCTTCTACTTCTGAGATCTCTTACCTACTAAGAAAGGTGTCATGATTATCCAGCTGCCAAAGTCTAAACCCTGTTCTCATCCACATCTCCTGTTTCCTCAATGCTAAATCCAAGCCTCAAGTCTTATCCATCTCAATTCCTGATTTTCTCTAATCCATCCACTTCTCTACATTTTCCCAGTACAAGTTGCCATTATCTCTCATCCATGCTACTGCAGAATCTCCTTACTAGTCTCCTTATCATTAGTGGTCACTCTCTAATTTATTCTTCTAGCTTCAGTCAAAAGATCAGTCCTGAGATAAAATTTCTATCTGTGGGGAGAATATAATAAAATAGAGATGACTGGAGACCAGGTTAGCATTCTGAAGGATAAGATCAAGGAAATCATCTATAACTAGGACAAAAATGTAAAAAATAAAGTTTAGAAAAAACATGAAGAAAAAAGTAAAAGACACCGAGGACCATTTCATGAGGTGCAATATCACCCATAGCTTTTTAAAAGGAGGTGGTATCCATTGACAGATGCATAGATAAAGAAAATTTGGTATATACATACAATAGAATATTATTTATTCTAAAAAAAAAAAGAAAGAAAATTCTACCATTTGAGACAACATGGATGAATGTAGAATGAACGTAGAAGACATTATGCTAAGTGAAATAAGCCAGCCACAGAAAGACAAATATTGCATGATTCTACTTTTGTGTAGTATTTAAAATAGTCAAACTCATAGAAGCAGAGAGTAGAATAGTCATTTCCAGGGGCTGACAGAAGGGAAAAATGGGGAGATTTTTCTCAATAGATATAGAGTTTCAGTTACAGAAGCTAAATATGTTCTAGAGATCTGCTATACAATGTAGCATATATAGTTAATAATACAGTATTGTGTACTTTAAAATGTTAAGATGATAGATTTCATGTTAATTGTTCTTACCATAAAACACACACACACACACAAGAACACAAAGAAATTTTGGAGGTGATGAACATGCTTAGTCCCTTGGTATTATATGTCCCAATTTTCAAAATGTGTGCATTAAATGTGTGCAATTTTTATTTTAATTTATTTTATTTTATTTTACTTCAATAAAGTGTTTAAAAATAAAAAGGTAAGAGTGAAAGGTCATTCTTTTTTTTGAATTTTTATTTTTCATTATTCCTTTTTCTTTTTTCTGTCTTTATTGAAATATAATAGAAAATTAGTTGCTTGTATTTACATTGTACAGTTCAAAGAGGTTTTTGTTCAGTTATAGTTGATATACAATAATATACCAGTTTCAGTTGTATAGCATAGCGATCATAGATCCACATAACCCACAAAGTGAATGCTCCACTAAATTTAGTACACTTCTTCCCCCTTACATATTTATTACATTATTAACCATCTTCCCCACGCTACACTCTACATCTCCATGTCTATTCTACAACTATCCATTTGTACTTCTTAATCCCTTTGTCCTTTTTGCCATCCCCCAACCCCTCCATCTAATGTCCTTCTAAATATTCTCTGTATCTATGAGTTTATTTTGTTATTGTTGTTGTTATTGATTTTGTTTTTTAAATTCCACATGTACATGAAATCATGTGATATTTGTCTTTATTTGATCCATTTCATTCAGTACAATACCCTCTAGGTCCATCAAGGCAATATCTTTTTTCATCCTCTTCCTTTTAGTTCTTTTCATCCCCTTCCCTTAAGTTCATTGAGCACCTTTATAACCAGTCTTTTGAACTCTGCATCTGTTATATTGCTTGACTCCATTATACCTGAATCTCTGTTCTGTTCCCTTATACGGTTTCTGCTTCTTTGTCTTCCCATTTTGGCTGCCTTTCTGTGTCTGTTTCTATGTACTAAGCAAAGCTCTTAAGTCTCCTGGTCTTATGGTTTTGTGTAGCAGATGTCTAGTGACACAGACTTGAGAGGGGTTCAGCTGCAGGCCAATTTTAGCCCAAGCCTCTACCTCTCCAAGGCTACCTGTTAAGATTCAGCAAGCAATCCACAGATGCTGTGCTTATAGTTGCCTCAAAAGGGCACACCAGAAACCAAAGCCAGTTGTCACCAATGTAAGTTAGGCACTGCTCAGCTAGGGGCTCCTTACTAAGCGAGGACACACTGGATGTGGCTTGGTGGGGCCATGAGTTGGAGGAGGTGGAAACCCAGGGAATCTTCTCAGCAGACCGACCTCTGATATCCAGTTTGGTGAGAACTCAGCTATGACTGCGCTGAGTCAACACACTGGGAGCAGGGAGGGCTCAACAGAGGAACAACGGATACCACCTCGGCCCTCTCTTTGACAACTCAGTGTCCCCTGTGAGTCCCTGGTGCCCCTTGCACAGCCGAACCAGCACCGATGCTCAGAGTGAACAGGTCTGTCACCGCAAAAGTCTGCTTGCAGACACAGCCCTCTAAGAGGTGACTGCAATTGCAGTGGCTGCTGCCTCAGCCTTCGTCCCACTCAGCTGCTCCAGACCAGGCAGCCTCTCGTCCTCACCCTGTCCTATCTTCTGTTATTTCAGGGTGAGTTCTCCCCCTAGTTGTTTGGCTTGTTCATCTACATCCCAGGCGATTTTCCTTGCTGTTTGCCCTTTGTTTCTGTCACAACTTTGATTTGGTTGCCAGAGGGATGAACAGAGCCATTTTTTCCCCTCCCCCGGGAGGTTGTTCTTTTTAATAGAAGAAAATATCCCAGAGTTCTAGAAAAGATGTTCAGGTGCCCAAGAGTAATAACAGAAAAACAGATGCCCAAGCATATCCTAATAAATTTCTCCTTGGTGACGGTAGATGCCTAAAGACTAATGGAAAATTACTTTAAATCTAGAATTATTATCTCAGTCAAACTGATTTAATGTGGGAAGGTAAAATTAAGATACTTTTCAAATACACATGGATAAAGGTTTCCACATCTCTAAATAAATTATCTGTGATGTATACCAAGCCAGTATTTCAACTGGCCTCCTACAGCTCTAGAAAGTCAAGTCACCTCTGACATATCTGTTCCAAGCAAAATATAAAGGTTAATTCTACTCAACTGGTAAACAAAGAAACCAGGAGAATTTGTAGTTAAATCTAAATATGCTTTACAGTTGATCGAATTTTAGAATTTCACTATCTCTGGGATAGATTATATTTTGATTCTATGAATCATGGGGAAAATTTCAGAACACCAAGAAACAGGCTGGTCAAAGGGTCTCATGGCCCTTTATTCACTATCATATGTAATGCTTAAATTATATTTAGATACTGCCCACATTAATTTTAGCCTTCTGCCCAAACAATGGGAATACCAATTATGCAAATAGTCCTGAGCCTGCACAGTGCTTAGGGCTAGAGTGTGCAAGGAATGCCGGGAGCCTAATGCTGACCCCTGTAGGGAATTTCCAGGCTATGATTCCAGCGAGCAGATTATAGACATATGGTGAAATTTACTTAAAACCACAACCCATGGAGAAATCCATTATGAACTCTGGCCATGGCTAAAATCCATTACAAGTTTTTTCTGATAAAAAGGCACATAAAAGAGCAAGCAATCAAAAGTCCCAAACAAAAACCATTAAGTAAAGCCTTGCAAGTATTTTTCTTTCTTTGTGCAGATATTGCAAGATAGGGCAGAAAGACTTTGGCCCATACTGCTGAAAAATAATGATCACAATTAGCATCCACTGTGTATTCCTTTACTTTTTTACTTTGTTATTGGCAGTAGGCACAGTTATACTGAAGGCTTCCTAGGCTACCTTAGTAACACAGTAGAAGCCTTTTTAAAGTTGTAAACTCATGCTGATGTTTCAATTTAACTCTAATTTATTAAGACTTTTCTTGTGTGAGTTTATATAAGCATTTTCTGATTGACTTTTTTCTAAGATACCAGCTTTTCTCTGTCTCTGTATACAACATATTCTTACCAATTTTAATATATTCTTCTATATATTGCCAGAAGATATTTAAATTACAGTATTCTTCAAAACTTTAAAATTGCTAATTTTTCCACAAAACAATTAACAAATATGAGATAAAATATATTAGATTCTTTGAGCATATCTGAGGTAGGATGTATAATAGTCCCTTAAATTGTCCACATCTTAATCTCAGAGTCTGTGAATATGTTAATTTACATGGAGAAAAGGACTTTGCAGGTGTCATTAAGTTAATGATCTTTTTTCCCCCAGCTTTATTGAAATATAATAGAAAATTAGTTGCTCATATTTACATTGTACAATTCAATGAGGTTTTCTTTTTCAATTATAGTTGGCATACAATAATATATTAGTTTCAGTTGTAGTGTATAGTGATTAGAGTCTGTATAACTCAGAGTGATCACCCCACTAAATCTACTACCCTTACATATTTATTACATTATTAACAATTTTGCTTATGCTACACTTTATACCTCCATGTCTATTTTGTAACTATCCATTTATACTTCTTAACTTCTTTGCCCTTTTTCACCATCCCTCCCAACTCCCCTCTATCTAGTTATCCTCAAAATATTCTCTGTATCTATGAGTTTGCTTCCATTTCTATTGTTGTTGGGGTTTTTTTGTTCTTTAGATTCCATATATAGGGAAAATCACATGATGTTGGTCTTTCTCTATCTGACCCATTTCATTCAGCGCAATAACCTCTAGGTCCATCAAGACATCAAGGTCCATCTTTTCCCATCCCCTTCCTTTTAGTCTGTGTGTGTCTTTTAATCTGAAGTGAGTCTCTTGTAGGCAGCATATATAGGTTATCCATTCAAGCACTCTATATTTTAGTTGGAGCACTTAATTCTTTTCCATTTGAGGTAATCATTGATAAATATGTAGTTATTACCATTCCTTATTAATGTCTTTAATGCATCTTTTTTCTTCTTAAAGAAGTCCCTCCAACATTTCCTGTAATATTGGCTTGGTGTTGATAAATTCCTTTAGCTCGTTTTTGTCTGAGAAGCTCTTTACCTGTTCTTCAACTCTAAATGATAGCTTTGCTGGATAAAGTATTCTTGGTTGTAGATCCTGAGCTTTCATCACTGAATATTTTTTGCCAAATCCTTCTGTCCTGCAAAGTTTCTTTTGAGAAATCAGCTACCAGTCTTATGGGTGCTCCCTCATAGGTAACTACCTGCTTTTCTCTTGCATCTTTTAAGATTCTCTCTTTGTATTTAACCTTTGGCATTTTGATTATAATGTGTCTTGGTGTGGGCCTCTTTGGTTCACCTTTTTTTGGGACTCTCTGAGCTTCTTGGGGTTGTATGTCTATTTCCTTCACTAGGTTAGAGAAGTTTTCCATTATTATTTTTTCAAATAGCCCTTCAATGTCTTGTTTTCCTTCTGGTACCCCTATGACATGGATATTTTTACATTCAATAGTGTCCCATAGTCTCTTTAAATTATTATTATAGTCGTGGCTTCTTTCGTCTTGCCATTTGATTGAGTGTCCTTGGCTTCCCCATCCTCTATTATCTGTAGTCCAATCCTCTTCTTTAACAATTCTGTTTATTCCATCTAATATACTCTTCATCTCAGATAATGTGTCCTTCACTTATGACTGGTTCCATTTTATAATTTCCATTTCCACTTTTAAGCTTTTTATCTCTTTGTTAAAATTCTCACTGAATTCCTCTACACTTCCACTAAGATCATTGAGCACCTTTATAACCAGTTTCTCTAACTCTGTACCTATTAGATTGCTTGACTCTATTATTCCTGAATTCTGTTCTATTTTCTTACATGGTTTCTGCTTCTCTGTCTTCCCATTTTGGCTGCCTCTCTGTGTCTGTTTCTATGTACTAAGCAAAGCTCCTAAGTCTCCCAGTCTTATTAGTGTGGATTTGTGTAGTAGGCGTCCAGTGGCACAGTCCTGAGAGAAGTTCAGCTACAGGACAAGTTTAGCCCCAGCTGGTGCCTTCTGGGGCCACCTGTTAAGATTCAGCAAGCAATCCACAGATGCTGTGCTTATACTTGTCTCAAGAGGCCACTCCAGAAACCGAGGTTAGCTGCCACCAGTGAGTCTTTGTGCTGCTCAGCAAGAAGCACCTGACTCGCTATGGTTTGGGTCATGCTACGGGCTGGGTAAGGCGGAGTTTCAGGGAATCTTCTGGGTGGAGCGACCTCTGTTATCCAGTTTGATGACATCTCAGCTATGGCAGCACCGTGTCCATACTCTGAGGGTGCGGAAGGGCCCAACAGAGGAACAATTGATATTGCCAGTGCTTCTGCCCAGGAGACAGCATCATCGCCAGCCCTCACTCCTACAACTCAGCATCCCCCATGAGTTCCTGGTGTCCATTGAGTAGCCAGCTGGGCGCTGGTGCCCAGAGTGAGCAGATCTGTCACCACGAAAGACCAGTTGCGGACCCGGCCCCTTTAAGAGGTGTCTGCAGCTGCTGCAGCACCTGTCCCACTCACCCACGTAGGAATGAGCAGTCTCTTGTCTTCCCCCCTCCAACCTTCTACTGTTGCAGGTTGATTAATTATTTCCCTCCCTAGTTGTAGTACTTCTGTTCATCTAGATCCCAGGAGACTTCCCTTGCTTTTGCTCCATGTTCTGTCACAACTTTGATTTGGTTTCAAGAGGGATGAACAAAGCCTCTGTCATCTATGCCATTTTTTCCCATCCTAAATTAATGATCTTGAGATGGGGAGAGCAACCTGATTATCCAGGTGTGCCCAATGATGTAGTCACAAGTACCATTACAAAAAGGGAAGCAAGGGAGATACACTGAAGATAACATGATGACAAAAGCAGAGATTAGAATGATATGCTTTGAAGATGGAGGAGCTACAAGCCAAAGAATATAGGCAGCCACTAGAAAGTGAGAAAGACAAAAAATAAATCCTCCCCTCAGAGCCTTCAGAAGGAACCAACTATGCCAATACCTTAACGTCTTTAGCCCAGTGAAATTGATTCTATACTTCTGACCTCCAAAACTGTAGGAGAAAAAAGTCGTGTGGTTTTGAGTCATTAAATTTGTGGTAATTTATTATAGTATCAGTAGGAAACTAATACCATCTCCCATACTGATGGCCCCCACTCCCCCCAAAAAAGATTTACTTGGGAATTTTAAATCACTCAAAATAATTATTTAATTAAAAGAGTAATTATAAACTATTTAGAAAGAAATGGATATACTACATGTCAGAGGCCAAGGGATTTGTCCATGGTAGTAGTAAAAGGAAGACAATATAATAGGCATTTATCAGAAAAAAATTAATTAAAAAATAATTTAGTATTCAATTCTAGAACCTAAATAAAAACAGAAAAATAAATCTGAAGAGAAAAAGTTGCTACTAACCAACAGGAAAGAATTGATGCATTAAAATACAAAATAGAAAATAACAGGGATAAACTCTAAAATTAAAAGTTGGCTTTTTAGAAAGATTGATAAAATAAACTTTGGTAGGTTTGGTTAAGAAAAAAAGAGAAAACAAACAATGTTATAAATCAGAGAACTTAATTATAGATACAGAAAAGATTATTTTAGAACATGAGAAATATTCTATATAACTTTATACCAATAAATTTGAAAGTTTATGTAAATTTTATGTATTTTAATGATTATCTATGACTTAAGAAGAGGTAGGAAAACTTAGTGTACCATAACAATTCAATAATTTTTTAATTGTCATAGATTTGAAAATAATAGGCTCAGATGATTTTAATCACAAGTTCTACCAAACATACAAACCCTGTGTTATGTAAAGCAATACATAGCATGGGGTGGGGGAATATATAAGGTTGGCATAATCCTGACACCATAATGGAAAGAGATGAAAAAATGAAGGAAACTTTGGCAAATTTTTTTTTGGAAAATAAATGTAAAAGTCACAAATAAAATAGCAACAGATATAATACAGTAGTATATGTTAAAAATATACACAATGGTCAAGTTTAGTTTATTCTAATTATGCAAGAATGTCTCAATATGAAGATATCTATTAATTTAACTCAACACATTATCAGGTTGATGCTCTAAAAGAGCATCAGATAAAATAACCCCTATCTTGACTTTGGAAGAAAAAAACCTTAGCAAACTAGGACTAGAGGCAAATTTACTTAATATGATAAAGTCATCAGAAATTTCTACAAAAGCATTCCTACAAAATTCAGGTAAAAGACAAAGG
>CM053511.1:26444265-26510808 GCA_028627145.1 Eidolon dupreanum | reverse complement strand
AAACAACCCAAAGATTCCATTGTTGGATCTGATTCTGACCGCTTTAGGGCCCTGAGAGTAATGAGATTACCAAAGTACCAGTTCTTCCATTTACTATTCAAGGCCACATCTCTCAGGCAATCTAGTTTGGCCAAATGCGAATCAGTGCAGTAAGACTTTTCATTGTCTTCCCTCCTTTGATTTGTCACTGGCTTTTGTCATTTCTTTCTCTGTGACATTGGCAAAAAATCTGTCCTTGATTCCACATTCAATTCTACACCTCCAGCTGGGAAGGTAGGTGGACTTATACCTACCTAGATGTGTGAGAGGCCTGAGCAATCAACAATTTGATGATCCTTAAATATTTGTTCATTTATTTTATGAAAGTAAAGAGAAACTCATTTTCTATTAATAAAAATTGCATTCTTTTCTATGTTCAAAAATGAGAGATTAATTATTATGGTCTTCAGAATCAAAAAACACCTCAGAAGAAAATTTAACCATGTAAAGATGGAGACAATAAAACAAACCCCTCTAAAATAAATTAGTTATTCTCAATAAACAGTACCATATCAAGTATTATTGAGTTTCAAAATAGCCAATCACTACAAATGTCAGCTGCCACAACTGTCCACAGGAGCTAGTTCCAGCTAAAACATGAAATTTACACATACATGTTGTAAAGATTTTCAGAAATGACAGTGCAGAATGGGTCATTAATTTCTACTCTAGATCTTGCCTGTTTTAGTGGGAGTAAAATCAGTTCACATTAGGCCAGTTATAGAAGGTGTCATGGAAACCTGAGTTACTCTGCACCAGATTTCCAAGTTTCTCATCCTCAGATTGGCACCTGCACAGCTTCCCTGTCAACAACTCCCTAAATCTAGCTCTGACCCCAGTCCAAGTTGTATTCATCTACCATGAGGACTGCTACTAATTTCTCGTCATTCACTTTCATTAGTGAATAGAAGTTCCTGCCTCCATTTTCTCTCCCTTCAAATAAATTCCAATTAATCTGGAATTACCTTGTCCTGACTGTCATTTAGTTTGAAATCCAAAATAGGCTTCCTTGTGATTCATACAGTTTATGAGGAAAGAGGTGATTTAAAAACCCGGCTTCCTGAACCAATGCAGCTGCCGGGACCTACGTGGCATTTCTGTGAATGCCTGGGATCCCATAACTATAAGAAATTGGAAACAGCAACCACTGAAGACCACTCACTGGCTCCGTTGCACCCCTCCAGGGCATAGTGGGAGGTCTTTACCACTGCAAGGACTCTATTTCAGTAGAAACGGGTACAGCTAGAGCCCAACACTCCAAAATGAAAAGAGGGTGAATTAAGCTGATGAGATAATAATTTTACCTATCGTATATGCAACTTGGGAGAAAAAGGAATGAGATTCTCCCTTTAAGTGAGGTAAATCCATTAAGGGCCTCTCTGGGATGAGCCTACCTAGAAATAGGTCACTTGCCTCAGAAACACAGGCAAAGATTGTGCTGCATGAATTCTCAAGAGCATGAATATTGGCCAGAACAACAAGAAGAGAACTGAGACCTAATGCTGCCTCTGACAGTTGACTTATCACCCATGGGCAGCCCACTTAGTCTCCTTGAGTCAGCCTCCTCATTTGTAACATAGAAAGAAAAATTTTGGTCATCTCCCAAACATGCACTTTAAGATATCAGAAAAAAAGATGTATATAAATAAAAATTATATATATTCATTTTATATTTATATATTTAAAAATTATATATTTTTTCTCATAACCCACCACTTTTAATTGGTACGTCATTAAGCAAACTAAATTAATTCTCATTCAGTCTAATCACTCTAAGGAAAAATAATGCATGTTTAATGCAAAAAGGAACACCACAGCTGGCAATTTTAAACAGAAAAAGAATGTTTTTACAATAACGAAAACCCTTTGCAGGAAAACCACAAGGGCATCAACTTCCTTGTCTATTGACTTGAACTCTCTACCCAGTTCATTGTCACCTCCTTTGTTAAGGGGGTTTCTGAAACTGCTCAAATGTCGATTGAGTAAAGAACCATTTCTCTGCCTGCTTCCCTTTCTTCCCAGTTTAATCAGGCATTGGCCTCATTGCTCATTGCATGCCTGCTGCTGATATACCCCCTCCCCTCTCCTTCCCCATCTTTCTATGACTTAGGGAAGTATAGACAGCTATACAGCGCAGCTCCATCAAGCCAAGCCTGCCTCCTGCCCACTGCCATTCCCATACCCAACACTGGAAGTTAGGGGGCTGAGAAGCAGGAATTGTTCAATGTGTCTTAAAAGCAAGAGCCCTTAGACCTTGTTCCCTCTTTCTCATAGGCTCTGCTTCTGGCTACTCTGTGCTCATGGGGCACACCAACTATCCTCACTCTCTTCTAGGCAAAGAGGCTGGATAGATAAGAAAATCCTCAGAGTCCAACAGAGGCCTCAGAATCATTCTCTCATTGAGTATGTATGTATGTGTGTGTCCTCACATGCCCCCTCTCCTCCATCCCTATCAAACTCCCTGTTACTTGCCCCCAAACATCAATCAGAGCCATCCAAAATTTTTCTGTCTCTCTAGGGGGAAGCAATTTAGGCAGAGTATTAGATTAGGCTTTGCCACTTAGTAACACTCTTATGATTCTCTTTGAGTCCATGTAATGGGTAGGAAAGATGTCTCAGGGCCCTTAAGAGCAGCCTCCCTCTCTTTTATATCTCACCCTTGCATGCATTTGGGTGACAGGTAAACCAGGGTCTGCTCTCAGGTCAACTCACAATTTCTCCCTCTCTCTTAAATACCCTTCCTTCATGCATCAGTCAGGGTCTGAATTTGGGGGTAAATAGAGAATAGTGCATAGGCCCCAAGCTGAAATGGCATGATCCCACCCAGACTTTACCAAGCTTCCTCTTGGGTTTCAGCTGGCACACTTATTAATTAAGAAGTTATTTATTCTCATTCATCTATTGTTCTCTTAGAAACTCTTTGGGTGTCAGGGGCAGGGGCCATTATTGGAGGCCAGAATCAGGCATTCTACAGTTCTAGTCATAAAATCATCAAAAGAGCAGCAAGTACATGGGCCAGGTACATGAGAACTTTTTTAGATACTGGGGGCACAAAGATGAACCAGGCTAATCCCTGCCTTTGAGGTGCTTATAGTCTAGCAGGTAAGATTATTTCTTTATATAGTAGTTCTCTAACTTTAGCAAGAATCAAAATTTCCTAGAGGGCTTGTTAAAACACAGATTGCTGGGTCCCAACCTCGACTCTTCAGATTGAGCAGGTCAGGGGCCCCAAAATTTGCATTTATAACCAGCTTCCAGGTGATAGTGATGCTGCTGTTCTGGAAGCCACAGGCAGAACCACTGCTCTCCTGGAGCACAGGTAGGCACAGGTAGAACCACTGTGCTTCAGTTGGTTCTACCGTCCTACTGCCCCACAGAATGCCACAGAAGCACAGCTAAGTGCATTGAAATTAGCCACAGACTAAGGAACATTTCCTGGAGGACATGATGTGCACAAGATCATGTAGGGTTGGTAGGGTCAACCAACTTCAAGTGGCCTCTGAGTCTGCTGCTCAGGGGAGTGGTCTAGGCTAGAATTGCAGGCTTAGGAGCCATCAACCATCAAAATCACTTAGCATACGGAAGCATGTTGTTTACTGGCCTTTTAGAAAGTCAAAGTCCAATGCTAGTTGTACTGTGACCATACCTGGAAACGGCAGGACGAAGCCTATCTACTTCCAGGTGTGTTGGGCCTTCTTGGATCCAGAGACTCCTGGTCCATAAAAGACATGACAAAACCTGAGAACAAACAAGTAATCAGATGAAGAAAAGATAAGGCAATCAGTTGGAGAAATGAATCAGAAAGGTGGTGGCGGGGCGGGGGGGGGGGGCGGAGATTAGAAGATAGCTTTACAGTATGACATTGTGAGAGAAAAGGTGGGAATTGCAATAGACTGACATGCAGAGATGTTACAATTTAGGGAAATGAACATGGCCTTTAAAATAACACTGATATGAGTTCAAGTACCCCAAAGTAACTTAAATGTAGTTGATACACAGTATAGTTGTTGAATTAATTCAGATATGAAAATATTTTCACATTCTAAGAATTCAGTGGCCTAGGGACAACAATGCATCTACCCCTTTAGGGGGATGGTAGATACCACCTAGAAAAGGGGAATTTTGATAAGCTTTTGTACTCCAAGCTTTGGGCCATTTAGATCAGTGCTTTTTAAACTATCTCTGGAGAAGGACCAGTGGTTTTGTTTTTTTTACTTTATCTTCTGTCATTCCACAAACATATGTGGTCCTGCTGTGCATAATAAGTATCTACAGAAAACTTAACATATGGATTTGAGGACCACCAAACTAATCTAGACCTTGTTCAATGAAATGAGGCCACTGGTCAATACTTGGATATTATACCAATGTCAAATTGTTAAAGTAGCACTGCTTGATGTCATATTTTGAAGAAAGTAAGATTCCACACAATTTCCTTTAGGTATCAAAAGGAAAATTTTGAAGTCTGGCTGTCATGTTTTATTTTGAGTCACAGGAAGGTAGAGACCACTCTGAGAAGTAGTGGAGAGGTTTCTAGTGTGCAGAGGGAAAAAAGAATAAGGAGAAAAAAAGTCAGACACTTCCTGGTTACTCTTCCCCCACCACCACCACATCCACGACCACCAGGCAAAAATCCTGGTGCAAGGATAGGAGTTTGATAGTGATAGTGGAAATGTTTAGACACGTATGGAGAAACCAGAGCACCAGAATGAGTGGCCAGCTTCCTGAGAACAGCTGAGGGAGTACTGCAAGCTCTCAGAGCTATCTCACATCTGGCAGGACACTGCATCCACTTTGGCGTAATTGCAGGGTTGTACCTTGGCAAAGGGAAGAGCAGGTGTGGTACCAGGAGAAGAGGTCAACTGGAGACCCCTGACTTGATTCCTTTTTTGTTCCCATTCCTGGCTCCATTTTGCACCACAATGAGGGTCATGCACATTTCCACAGACCCTCCAATCTGTTGCCCCTTGGCCATCCTGGGCCGAGGTACAAATACATTGGCAGCCTGGGAAAAAGTATGCAAAGCCCTGGAAGCTGCCTCAGAGCTGTTTGCATGGGGAATTTCAGGGCACTGAATGTGTAATCTAGAAAAAAGAGCACATTCTCTTGGCTCCATGGACTCCTGGCTGGTGGGACGAGGCACAGCCGGTGGGAAGGGACACAGCCAGTGGGAAGGGGCACACAGCCAAAGTGCAGGGCCCCGGGGTAGGGGCTTAGGTTGGCTGAGTCTGAAGGTCATACTGGGAGGAGTTTGGATAAATAGCATGAGATAGCACTGGTGGATTTTCATGGCTGGTACATAATATACAGGTATTTCAGAAGTTCCCATATGTACTTGGGAAGGGGTGAGCTCAGAGGTTAAAAGAGGTAAAGAAGACTGAGAAAGCCTGGAGTAGAGAAGACAAGACTCAAAGGCAGAGACCTTAAGACTGAAGGCGAAAGAAGGGCTCATAGTCAGCAACCGCTGATACCAGCATGTGACCCTGAGACAGATAGGATCAGTGACACCAGCAGTGGACATCATGAGTACAGAACTGGTACACAGAAACAAGCAGGCCATAATGCTTCAACCAAATCCGGAAAGGATCCAAAATATGTGGGCTAACAAACCACACTGGGAGCCATCTTGGAGTGAAAGAAGGAGAATGGGAGAAATGCTAAAGATCTGAGCATTTACATGAAAGACACTGAGCTAACTTGAAAGAAGCAAATTAAACTGGAAAATATTGAGATATTATTATATCATAAATTAGAAAGCATAAGCACACTTCACCTACCCTCCTCACCTTTTTCACCAGCAGGGTGGTCCCAAGAGAAAGATCAGTTTACAGCATTGCTTCCAACTTTTTTCACATGATGGCACACAGAGAAAATGATAATGCTAGCATGAAACATGGGGGAAAGCAGACAAGGTGACTGGCAAGGGTGCTCCTGTCCCTGCCCAGCTGTCTGGAGTATAGACGGCATCAATATCTGTGCACCTCTGCAATTCACCCTGTGCCACAGACCATCAGTGAGAAGTCTCAAGTTACAGAAAATAAAGAATAGATGTGTCTCTCTGTACATACAAGTAATTTCTTATAAAAGTGTAGACCCTAGCTGCAGGATAAATAAATGACTGAATGAAATGAATGGACAAATTAATCTATATCTCATCACTTTCTGGCTGAGTAACTGAGATACTCAACCTAGTCCTAGTTTCCCTTGGAAAAGTGGAGAAAATACTCATTACCTTTAAATACTACTTTGTGAGGATGAAATGAGGCAAAGTGTACATAGTTGTCCCTTGGTATCTGTGGGGATTGGTGCCAGGACTGCCACAGACACAAACTCCTGTGATACTCAAGCCCCTTATACAAAATGGCATAGTATTTTCATATAACCTATGCACAACCTCTCATATACTTAAATCATCTCTATATTACTTATAATACCCTGATATCTGTGAGCCATCTCAACAAATCACCACTAAGAAAGCTCTAAGACTGAATATCCCTACACTGTAGCATTAATGAGTAGCGGAAATATGATTAAGGCTTTTCATTTAACAATGAATCAACCAAAGTGCTTGGGAAAGATGTGACATTTATAAGAACATCCACATTTTTGTGCTAAAATATTATTTTAAAACTTCACATTGTATCACCAAATATAGTTCTGGGTGAAATTAAACACCTCATTTCATGTAACTCAGTATCATAGGTTTTGTTAAACCTGGCATTCGTGAAATGTCTGAGTGCACTGGAATCAAGGCAAGAAAGTGGCTCGGGAGGGCCACACCTCAAACATGTCTTCAATCCTTATGTGTCTAGCAAACCAGAGCCAGTGTTAGTGAATTAGATGACCCAAACGACTGGACTGGACTCACTGCCTTGAGGATAACACACAGTTCCTCAGAAGAACTGAGACACAGAAAAGTTTGCCTCCTTGACAAGAACATGGTTGAAGATCCTGACTGACTAGTCAATTGCTTCTAATCTGCCCATCCTGACAGCTCATTACTTTCTTTCCTAAACATGCCATGTGCTAGACTGTCTTCTCTGTGGCTGAGGAAAAATAAAGTGAACCTTATGAAATATGGAGCTGAGCCACTTCCCTCAGTAGATATCCAAAAGGATCATTGCTTAGGGAGCTCCTAGAGAGACAAGTGGTGAACAAACTTGAAAACGAATGGTGTGGGACTCACGGCCCCAGCTAGAATTGCTCCCTGGATTTTAATGCCTTGCACATTTCTCTTTTTGCTTTGAATTTATGACTTAAGCAAGACAACTGATGCACATAATTCAGAAACCCAACTTTTCTGGGAGACACTTTGAACATATAGACATAACTAATGTCTTATTTTAAATAAATTATTCCCATTGAATCATGCATGAAGCATGGAGATGTCTCCTTTTTAGAATCCTGAATTTATAGCATGTGGCTATCATTTTGTTCTTCTCAGTAGAATGGTTTGTTTCTAATGTGTTTATCTCTCTCACTTAGTTGAGGTGTCTGACATGACCAAGGGTGGCTAACCTAGTGCACTTGTGTTTCAGGGACACTTTTTACTGTTTGGTTTTCTTGTGTTCCATTTCTTCTTAGCTATGTTATATACTCAAATTAGATTACTTTTTAACAAAAAGTTGGCAATGAAATCATTATGTTGCAAGTCAAGTTTTCTTCCCAATCCCCCTTCCTGGAGCCAAGTACCTATGGAAGATTTTTATAATGTTACTTAAGATTCTGAGGGACTATGTGTTACTTAGGATATGAGTTTAGTTGTCTGTGACAGAGAACCAGAACAATACTGGTTCAAACAAGATGGGAATATGTTTCACTATCACATGAAAGTTGCCCTCAACTGTATGTCCTTGATGACTTCACAGAATCCTCATTCCAGCCAGCAGGAAGCAGAAAGAGAGAAGATTATCCTTCCATATGAGGTTTATGACCTGAAAATGTCACATATCAGTTTTGCTTATATCTCATGGGCCAAGATTTAATGACATGACTACACCTGGCCACAAGGAAATCTGGGAAGTGTAGTCTTCAGTTTGGGATAGCTTGCTGGATAAGGTACTTGAAAGCTACCATTACATCAAGATAATTTTCCACTTAACAATGGTGAAATCAAAACAATTTTTGACTTTAGACCAGATTCTTCCCATGCATTGGTGTTTGTGACGAGTACTCCTTTCATTTTACAACCCATGGGAGCAGGACGTACATAATATTTGACGCTCTATATTTTTTTGGTCTGGATTTCTTGATCCAAGGAAAAGTCAGTATGCAGAATGGAGTACATAAAGAAATTATCCAGGTAATTCAAGGCAAAAAACATCAAATTCTTAGAAACAAGACTTGTTATTTTGTGGATTTAAATGAAAGTCTTCCTTTGGGCAGAAAAATCTATTTCAAGTAGCTGGGCACAGCTCCCTCAATTGCCTAATTAATGTTATGTGTTGGGAGAAGGAAGTGCTAGTAACATTGTGAATTCTGAAGTCATTGTGTAGTAACACAAATGATCAGGAAGAAAAGGCAGCAATTTGTCAGAAGTCACAGTCTTGACATTAGCCTGCCTGGGTCCCTGTGTTGGACAAATGCTATCTTTGTCATTCCATGTAGTAAGGCTGTTTTCTGACTGTTACTGTAAACAACACTTGGATAGGAACTTAGCCTGAAAGATTACACTCTTGGATTTTACCCCAAATTCAGTAAAAGATATCAAAGTGGGGAATGTTGGATTCCTTGGCTGCTGAATTTTTCTGTTTCCTGGCAGAAATTATTAAAACAATGGTTCCTAACTCTCCCCATACATTGGATTCACCAGAGGAAATGTTTAAATCCCAACGTCCAGCCCGAGCCCCAGGGATCCTGATTCGGTTACCCAGAGTGGGGCCGAAGGATCAGCACTTTTTAAACTTCCTTGAGTGATTCTAACGTACAGCTAGGGTTGAAAACCAACAATCTAAGGAACCTCCTCTTTGTTTTTTTGAAGTGAGCCCTGATCCAGTCCAATCATTACAGGATTGTGCAACCAAGATTAAGAGATTTCAAATGGACTGAGCAAGGAGTGCCTTCATCTTCAATAGTTGTAGCCAGTTAGCGCATGCCCATAGCTCTGATGTTGAGCCCTGGAAAGGGTAGGTAAAACAAATAAAGAGAAAATAACAAAAGTAGAAGAATAGCTTTGGTCATGCACCTTTTACACAAGGAATCCACTTAAAGCACTCCACAAAAGATGTGGACTTAATATAACTCTAGGTAAGGACCTGAAATGGATGTGGAAAATGAGATAATCCTGGGGACCAGCTCCTCTGTCAGTTTCCCTTAAGGGCCTAATTTCGAAGACTGCCTGCAATGTCACCTGAACTATTTCACTTTCCCTCTTGTTTCTCATTCCTTCCCTACAGGAACCCAGCCTCTAGCCAACTGAACCACTCTTAGTTGCCAGTGTCCCAGCTTCTTCATGGAGTCTTTTTTTATTTCCCAAAATAGGATGTGATCTAGGTTTCTTCTTAATCCAACATGTATCTTTATTATGACACAAGTTATAGTCTACCTTATTTTATACTTACAGTTGACCCTTTAATAATACGTATTTGAACTGCACAGGTCCACTTACATGTGGACTTTTTTCAATAAATACATTGGAAAAATTTTTGGAGATTTGTGACAATTCAATAAAACAGAAAACCTACGTAGACTAGAAATATCAAAAACCAAGAAAAAGGCATGTCATGAATGTATAAAATATATGTAAGATAATAGTCTATTTTATCATTTATTACCATAAAATATACATAATTACAATAAAATATATACAAATCTATTATAAAAAGTAAAAATTTATTAAAACTTATGCACACAAACACAGATCATACATGGTACCATTGGCAGTAGAGAGAAATATAAACAAATGGAAAGATGTAGTTTTAAATCACAACTGCACAAAATTAACTATAATATATATTGTACTACTATAAGAATTTCATAGCCACCTCTTATTGCTTTTGAGGTGAACCCAAGTGTTGTGAAAATGTTACATGCGGATTTTTTACTGTGTGAGTGCCCCTAACCCCTCTGTTGTTTGAGGGTTAACTATACTTGTACTTGTATTTTAGACTTTTCCTCCTAACAGTGAAAAAGCATCTTGCAAACAAGCCCTGTGTCTTACTCATTTTTGCATTTCTACAGCTCCTAACATGGTTCTTTCCATGTGATTGGGCCTCAACAAATATTTACTAAATAGACATGAATTTCTAGAAGTTTCTCCAGGTAGTTCTTTCATTAAGTCTGTTGGTCTCAGGAAAAGATACCTCAAACTTTATCTCCTGCTTCTGAGCCATGAGAGCATTAACAACTCACTCCGACTCTTAGAATGAAGGTTCTTCTCTGCCCACCCACAGGAGAGATCTCTCTAGACATGCCACCTATTATTTATTCAGCACTACAGCAGTCTAGAATTCTAGATGGCCCTCTTTCAGCTATAGTGAGTCACTTGAAATTTCAAGATAAAATAAATATCTCTTTTAGGCAAGAAAAAATCCCAAAGTCCCTCTTTAAAAACCTTAGGATTATTGTGGGGAAAAAGAAATTAAAGAATGGGTGTGGGTGGAGTTCGGGGGTGAACACTCAAAGAAAGTACTTCCAATGACAACAGAGCTTTAAATAGTTATGGCGAAGGAAAGAATGTTTTCCAGGTGCCAAGTCGTTTTTCAGTTAAACAAAACTCCCCATGTGCAGGGACCACTGGTCATCTGATTTGAGCTGCAGGGAAAAGGGATCACCGGCAAAGGATTTTACTCCTACACACATTCCTGTTTTTTAAACTTGAAAAAGCCAGTAAAACATTGTCTACTTGAGAAACAGAAATAATAACTATATCCACTGACTTTGTGAAGATTGACTGATTAATATTATTGTCATAATATTTACAAATGTAAATATAAATTATGCTAATTTTACATTAGTATAATTGACTCCTTACACTTTGCAAAATTTTATATTGACTCTTTATACTTTGCAACATTTTTCTTATGCACTGTCTCACTTAAGACTCACAACAACTCTGTGAGTAACAGGAATTACAATCCCCATTTTACAGAGCATGAAGCTGAGGTGCTAGTTGCTGGTGACCGCCACTTATTTCCAATCGCACTACATTTGGTTATCACAGAAGGCAAGGCCAAGCAGACAGATTCCTACGCAAATGCCTCCCACTCGGCACCAGCACCGGGTAGGCTCAGTAATTGAGGGCACAAGTGTGAGGGTCAGACGGGTGGAACCAGGTTATAAGTAACCTTGGGCAGGGTACTCATAAACTTCATTTGTAAAATGAGCGTAAAAATACCTACAGGGCTTTCCTCAGAATTAAATGAGTTTTTGAAGCGCTTAACTCATAGTCGGGCACAAGACAAAGCCTTAACGAATGATAGTTAATATTAGTATAAGCCTCATATATGAGCAATAGCACATCACACATTGCAAAGTGCTCTCTCATTATGGCTTCTAGTTAAATACGTGGTCCAATGGAGAAAAAATATGTGGGAGTTTTCTCTGGCTGAGAGTAAACACTAATTTCAAATGAAAAATCTGTGCTAAACCATTTTACCTCAAAGGGAACTCGAA
The DNA here is from genome assembly GCA_028627145.1 of Eidolon dupreanum. NCBI lineage: Eukaryota > Metazoa > Chordata > Mammalia > Chiroptera > Pteropodidae > Eidolon > Eidolon dupreanum. Next base: position 26,499,156 of record CM053511.1, on the reverse strand, counting down.
TATTTTTTCAAGATAATGTATTATGTTACCAAAGGTACACACACTAATCAAAGCTGTGTTTTATTTATTTTAAAACACCCCGTGTTTTAAAATTTTTACCAATAAACTATGTCCACTAGATTATCCCATATTTCACTGCACATTCCAATAATCTTTAAACATTGATCAACCACCTTGGATTTGCCCCTCTGTATTTATCATGCCTGTATTTTATTATTTCCTTGGTAAACCTTGTGTTTCAAAGGCTTTCCTGAACAACTCAATCACAACAATTTGCTTCTGGGTGACACTTAAGATATAAGGTTTTAACCCAGTGGTGAAATAATTTTAATTATAAAAACAAAAGCGTGAAATGGAATCCTAGTGATAGTTAAACAAATCTTTAATTATCCAGACAGCTTGTAATTCCCTTCCCTCTTCCTTCTCATTCAGCTTGCAGACCTGGGTGTCATCTCATTAAATCAACAGCTCAGATATGCACATAAATGTCTTACACCAAATACACATTTCTTTTTCCACCTCTCTCTCTCAACATCTAAGCTTTTCACAGTGGTAAAATCAAATTAAATCAGGAGGGGGGGAGTAAATAAAGAAAATCAGGTAATCAAAGCAAAAACAAGCAACTGCAGCTGGTACTTCAGGCCAACAGTCCCCAGGTGTCAAAAAGAGATTACATGAATGTAAATGTAGTGTGTGTGTGTGTGTGTGTATGTGTGTGCATGCACACACACATGCGCATACATACTCAATTCAATAATTATCAAATTGCTCCCATTTACTAAGCATATTTCCAGCACTAAGCTGCATGCCTGGCACATACCAGTCTTAATAAATGTCAATCAAATGAATCAATGAATTACAAATATTCCACTGAATCACATGGCCTGTGCATGAAGTTATGATCCCACTTAGCATCTATATTTAAGAATTTGTTTTGGCAGTTGAAAGTCTTAACTATTATACTTTGTTCAAGCCCCAAATACCATTGAGATTAGATAAATGTGCTTCTTGTACCAGCTTCTATACGTCATCCATCCATGCTAAATTTCACCCCTTACACCAAGAGCTTGCCAAAGTTTCTGCAAGACATGGAAATGTGTGCCACAGATAAAAGGAAAATGGAGACTGGGCTGACCAATGTGTTCTGAAAAACAAGCCAACTCTCTCACTTCCCTCACATCCATGACTTTGTGGATTGAGTTGTCCATGGTTCCCAGCTGTAAGCCCTCACTCTCCTCGAGCTGCACCCAGAGAAAGGAGCCCAGAGCTTGTACCTTGGGAATGGCTTGCAATGGTAAGAAATAATACAAGGCATTTGCTTCTGGGCATTCTGGTCTCTGATGCTTCTGGGAGTCCTGAGATGTCATTGTGGGAACAGACTTTCACTGAGGAAATAGGAATTGGTCTCAAAGTCATTTAAAAATACATCTGCTATTGAAAATAAAAGTGAATCTAACATATTTCTCCTGGAATTGACTTGCAGGTAAGTGGGAACTTCAGTATCGTGTCTGGGGCTGCCTCACACTACTACACAACTGGAGTTGATCCTTATACTCCTATACAAAACTCATACGAAAGCCCAAAGCCATCATGTCATTCACTTTTCCATTTAATTATCAGGCTTTTTTTACTTTTAATAACCTTTCATTCTCATCATCTGGAATTGGCACCTGAGAGATGTTAGAATCTTTAATATCTTCCTCTGAGTTGGTAAAATTAGAAGAATTTCTTTGGGATTGGAATTAATTCAGGGGACATGGTTTCCTTTAATTAAAGACTCAAACCAGAATTTTTAATGAACAAAAGAATTATGTTCAGAATCAGAGTGGTTCAGCCAGACTTGGTCCTTTTGACTTCTTGAGGATATAAACGTGTCCTTTCCTCTGAAAGGACTGTCAGAAAACAGATGAATGCTTGCTTGTCACAAAGGGCTCTAGTTGATATCAATTTATTAACAAGCATGTTTTGGGTGAATTGTCTGTGCTCTGATCTCTGGATAGAAATTAAGAAAGAGGCCTCCTTCTCACCATAACAGAGACTGGAATGAGCCCTGCACCTGTGGATCAATGGGGAGGTGGGTCGGTTAGATAGGAAGGCTCTGACCACAGACTGATAGGCAGACAACAAATATGGCAGGTGATTAAGGAGTTGCAGGATGAGTTCGTGTTGTAAGAGTTAATCTGGCAACAGTAAAGAGAGAAGGTGAAAATAGGAAAGTATGGAGCCTCCAGTGGAAACCCTGGCACCAACGTGTCAGGGTCTGGCCTAGAGAGGTAGCAATAGGAAAAAAGGGTGAATGACCCCCCGCCAAGGGGATAGTCTAAAGAAATACAACAGTTGGGTCTTGACTAGGTTACTGACAAGATAAAGGTGAACCTAAGAGCAAGCCTGAGTCAATGCTAGAAATAAAGGAGTTAGAAAGTGAGTGGGTGTGAAGGATTCTGGTAGACTAAATTCCAGCAAGTACCTGAGACATGGCAGAGCCTCATGTCAACTTATTAGTAAGTATTCCTAGGGCGAATACTTGTTATGGGTTGAATATGTTTCTTAAAAAAGATACATTGGAGTCCTAACTCCTAAAAGCACTCAGCCCACCAGTGGTTGCCTCACATTGTTGGCATGGCTCCAGGGAAAGTGGCTGGCCTCATTCCTTTTGAGGGGTTCCGCATATCTAATAGCATTCAAAGAGAGACAGAATCGAGGCCACTGCCCTGAAGAAACAGCTTTGCGTGTAGCAGCCACTAAGCTACCCAACTTCCTCAGACCTTCCAGTTTATGGATTTTAAGATAGATTTCTCTGACAACATGGCACTCATCCAGAGAAGAATAACCAATGTGGGAAAGTCCTTGAAGCCACTGTCAAAAGAAAGGCTGCTGTCTATAAAGAGCTGTCATGTAGAAAAAGGAGGGATTATTCAGAGGACCAGACAAGGAAAAACGGGTAGGAGCTGCAGGGGAACCAATGTTGATTCATTATAGACTTTTCCTTTTTGGGGGGGCTTGCTATCACATCTCTCAGAGTAAAGCATTCCCGAGGTATGTTCAAATTATCATAGAATTATTGGATTATGTTAGTAAAGACTATAGAGCCCAACTTCATTTTTAAAAAAAAAAAAACAGAATTTCAGCCTAGAAATACTACAGGCACATCATTGGTCCTGGAGGTTAGAGTATGGGCTCCTGCATTGAGGGAGGTGTTGATTGATATGATCTTCGAAGCCTGTTCCAACTTATGAGCCTCTCAAAACATAATGCAAAATACAAACAAAGAGGCAGAGTTTCACGGTGGCTAATCACATTGCCTTTGGTCTCAGGACTGGGCTCAAATCCTGGCTCCACCATACACCAGCTACGTGACCCTGGACCACCTGACACCTAACTATATTGCATCCGTCATGCTTCCTTATCCACAGAATGGGACCCATACTGGTACCTACCTCAAAGGACTATTGTGAGGTACAATGAGAAAATATGGGTTAGCTATTATTATCTTATTTTGGCCCCAATACCTAACTTATGTAGGTGTTTCATTGGGTACAAAATATATTTTACCTTATTGCTGCTACATTGAAAAATACTATACTAAACGTTAGCACAATTTGCATGAACCCAACTACCACTTTTTGGAATTCCATTTTTTTAGAGACTTTGGAGTTTTCTGTTATGCCAGATTTCTTTGAAGAAAAGTGGTATCTGAATAAATATATATAGTCAGTCATTCACTGATTGAGAAACTACAGTATGCCATACCCAGAGCTACATACTGGGAATAGAAAAGTAAATCAGATACAAACCTTGCCCTTCATAAAGAAAATAAAATAATATAGAAAACCTAGAAAATAACATAGAATATAGATGGGTGCTTTTTTCACAAAAGTCTTCAGTTCATATCGACTCATTAATGAGTATTTTGAGGTAAACAGTTGTTATCAGTCGTATTGTACCCCCCTCAAATAAAAGATATGTTGGAGTCCTAGTTCCCAGAACCTCAGAATGTGACTTTATGAATATAGGGTCTTTTATATAATCAAGTTAAAAAGAGGTTATTAGGTGGGCTCTAATCCAGTATAACTGATATCCGTATTAAAAAAGGAAAAATTTGGATATGGAGAAAGACATGCACACAGGGAGAACTCCATGTAAAGGTAAAGGCAGACATTGGGGTGATGCTTCTAAAAGCCAAATAACATCAAAGATTGGCAGAAAACCACCAGAAGCTTGACAAGAGGTATAGATTCTCCCTCACAGCCCTCTGAAGGAACTAACCCTGCTCACACCTGGAATTTGAATTTCTAGCTTCCAAAACTGTGAGACATAAATATCTGTTTTTAAGGCACCCAGTTTGTGGTACTTTGTTACTGCAGGCCTAGCAAACTAATGCAATACTCTATGCTAAATTCTCTGCTAGGCACTTTGGGATATATAAAATAAGAGATGAAAATAAGTGATACAGCTGGTTGCAACACAGTATCATGTTATAGTAACAGGATGAAGAAAGTATTAAAGTAGCATGGAATAGGAAGTGATTAATTTAGATTAGGGAAGGAAGAAAGCAAGAGAGTATAAAGAAGATGACATTTGAGCTAGCTCCTAAAGGATGGTTATGATCTCATGAGGTTGCAAGATGGGAAAAGGATACTTTAGGCCAGGAGAACAGTGTAAGGGAAGATAAGTCAAGGGCATAGTATGTTCAGAGGAGTCCAGTGCAGCTAGAGAGGGGGCCAGAGACATGAAGTGATTGAGGAAGACACCATGGTCAATCTGAGAATGTCAGCCTAGTAGGTTTTACTGTTATTCTATCAACAATAGGGGATCATCAACAATTGAGGAGGCTGTGTTATAATTTTCAAAATTACAATTTTTCCTCAAAGTGCCTCCAAACTGACACTGACCTCATGATGAATTCAAACATTTTGTCTTCACACGGAACCCATTAGCTGAGGAAACCACTAGGTGGGTCTGGATCCCCAAATCCTTGACAATAGCTGAAAAAAGAAACAGGATGCATACCTAGTTCAGTGCCAGATGCAAAATAGGTGCTTGTTAGCCATTGATATTCATGTACCCATGCAATAACAATTTAATGAGTACCTATTATATCCAAGCCTGTGAACAGACTGGTATCTAGGCGCTGTATGGTAAAAATGACAAACAAAAGTTTGGCCCTTTGTTCTAGCAAAAAGAGGCTTAGAATAAGCACATAAACAAATGAATACATTTTCAGATAGAGTGATGAGGAAAATAGAATAAGTTAAGCACTATAGAGAATAACAGAGAGTTGGAAAGGTGCTGAGCAAGCAAGTCCTCTAAGGAGGTGACGTTTTTGCTAACTACAGAATGATGTTAAGGAGCTGTTCATACAAAGATCTAGGGGAGATTTCTGAGTAGAGGTAGGAATGAATTTGGAGCTTTGATAAACAGAGAAGCATGGTGTGGTGGAAAACAAGGGCCAGCACACTTAGGGTCTTACAGGCCACCTAAGAAGTTTGGATTTTATTCTGACTATAGTTAAACCATTGTGAGTGAGCCTAGTAATTAGGAGAGCTCTTTGACATTTACTCTTAAAAGTACAGGAGTAGAATGAGAAAATGAGTTAAGAGTTGTCACAATAGTCCAGGTGATGGAGGGAGGTTACTTATCCAGGTGGAAGCCATGGAGACAGTGAGGAGTAGTAGAATTTTTGATACATTTTTAGAGGAAAATCACAGGGCTTGATGAAGAATAGTTCACAGGCATAGTGTGTTCAGAAGATGAGAACTGAGGTTGCATCACTAAATTGGTAAATTGCAGTAAATGGTGGTGTCACTAAATAAGGGGGCAAGGTTGGGAAAGAACAAGTTTGATTGGAAGACAATAAAGTCAAGAGTTCTATTTCGAATGTTTTAATTTTGATGAACTTATTAGACATCCAAGTGGAGATTTCTATTACATGTATCCAGGATTAGGAATCATTTTATTGTATCTATTTCATTATACTCAGTCTTACCTGGAGGCCACAGAATTCTAGAAGCTAATCATTCTTAAATTTTGAGTAGTCATTTTCCCAATGCCTGATGTTCCCAGTGTAATAAACAAAACCCTCTGAATTCCTTACCCTGCCTTCACATACCTGCCTCTCTGAGTCACAGCTTCATTCTCATCCTTCCTTCAGGTCATCTGAGTTGGATGACTACCCAAACAGTCTCACTGCTGCAGAATTGGAAGTGTAGGCTCTCTATCTAACATCTGGGGTTGGATTATGGGTTAGCAGTTGGTAATTTCTTGCTCTTAGAATTCTGAAGGAAGAGCTACAGAGGAGGAGCCTGACCCTGGAGTGGATTCAGAAGCTTCTCAAGGCAAGCAGAGGGAAGTAAGCTATCACTGGCCATCAGAGATGAGGGAGTCCCTGCAGCTGGACTCCATGAAAGAGATTTGCTGACACCTCCGCAGCCTGCTGAGCTTCCCTGAGGGATCCAAGCACACTGGAAAGCAGAATGGAAAATTACACTCATAAGTTACTGCTTTTAAAGGAAGTTTATGAAACTAATTGGTGCGTTGTGGTAATTCTGGGCTCACAGGACAGGAAAAACATAAAACTAGGCTTTGTCAGTCTGGAAGCAAGGAAAAATTGTTAAAAAAAAAAATGTAAAACCTGCACCATGCCCTCAGCTATTCCAGGAAATCAACCCTGATTCACTGATTCAGCTCCCCTCTTTCTGAGCCCCTTTTCTCTCTTGCTTTCCTCTTTCTTCCTTCCTGCTCTCTGGCATTGATTTAATTTTTCAGAGGAGACTTGGTTTATGCACTTGATGAGTTGTTGAAGTGTTTACTGATGATTCAACTGAATTCTCTCCTGTTGTGTCAGACTTACTGTGATTCTCAGGGGCAGGAGGGATGAGCAGAGCTCTTCCAATTACTAGAAACAGCCTCTATGCATACATGTTGGCTTTTGAGGGGCTAATAAATAGCATCCCTGTTCTCCACAAGAGTTCTGAAACAGTTCAGAGGTAGACACAGGAATTTGGGAGATGAAGATGAAAACATTATCTTCAATATAGATGAAAAGCTCTATCTAAGGGCATAGTTTAGGTCCGGTGTCACTGTCACTCACCAGTGACAGGTACAGCTGGAAAATGACAGGCTCTTCCTTGGAGACAACCCTACAGAACTTTCCTCATAACCAAGAACAAATGAGACACCATCCTATCTAAAGGCTCATCAATTAAATAAGACCCTCCCTCTCTTTCAGGGAAGAGTAACACAAAAAGAGGGAGGCCAAAGTGGTTTGTTCCTCTAAGGAAGGACCCTCTACATAGAGGAACCACCAAAAGTGGGAGAATATGTGTCCCCCCTGACAGTGCCCCCTACAGAAAGAGGCTCAGGGAGGTTGACTCCTAATGCTCTTCCCAAAAGAATGGCAGTAAATGTAAAATTTCAAGCACTGATAGAGATATTTGTGGAAATTTTTAGACAGTTGCCTCCTCCCATGAAAAAGTTGGTCCACCTTTGATTTCATCTCACTATTATCATAAATCAAGAAGGAACATGTATCATCAATCTCAGAAACCATTTAGAAAGCATTAGAAAGCATTTAGAACTGAGCTTGATTATATCTTCTCCAAACTCTCACCAGGGCTTGATGTGCCATGAGATGAAGTCCAAACATTCCAGGCTGGTACGGGAAAGTCTGCTTATTTCCCCCCACTAACCATTCTTTCCTTTTTCATTTTTTAAAACAAACTTTACCACCCCAAGGCATGAGGCTGCTCAGCTAAAGACAACATGTCCCAGCTTCCCATGTGTCTACTTTCCATCCAATGAGATATGAGGAAAGGCAATACAGGCAATATCTGGATCTTCACCTTAAGAAAAAACTGCTTAGCCTCTACTTTCTCTTTCTTTCTTTTCATGCACCAGAACAGAGACATGATGGAGGTGAACCAGAATCAGCCAAGTAGACAGTATCTCAGGGGACAGCATCACAAGATGGAGGCATATAGATTGTTAGATGACTCTGTGACACATAGCCAACCACCCTTCCAGACCATGTACCTGCTTGGACATTTACATGATTTAGAACTAAATTTTCTGCCTTGGTTTCTATTAAAGTGACCAAATCAATACGCTGATGCTGGCACATAAAGATCTATAAATTCTGCTCATCATCACCCTATTTCCCCTTCTAGCCCTACCTGAACCTATAGACACTCTCCTGAACTTACCACATACATCCTTGCTCTCTATCTTTGGCAAGTTTGTACTGGGAATATCATCCTCACCTTTTCTTCATCTGTCCAGGCTTACCCATCTATCAAGTTCCAATTCATACTCACTTCATTTCAGTCATTAAACAAATATTTATTAAATGCCTACAATGTGTCAAGCACTGAACAACTTTTTTCTATAATCAAAGGGCAGCTATTGCTAAAGTCACCTGTTACATGCAACTCACCTCTCTCTCAGATGTTAGTGTCTCCATTTGAACTTTGTGCTATGGGCCCTATCCAACAAATTGAATTCCTGAGCCAACTACATTTAAATTTAGGCTGAAAGCATTTCCTGTGCAATTAAGGCTTTCCTGGCCTTTATTCCCAGTTCCTGAAAGGTAGCCTATAAGTCCTTAAAATGCCCCAAGTGATAGAAGTGTCTTTGTTATTCATGGTGGGCCTTAATAGTTCATGTTAATGAGGTGACTCATGGTGGGCCCCCTAAATACCTTGTATTAGTAAGATGACTCAGGATTGGGCTAGCCTGACCAAACAGATGAATCATGTGATTAGAAGCTTGGTGCTTTGAGGCTACCTAATATCAGCTGGCCTCTGTGGAAAGGAAGGGCTAGAGTTTGAATTCAATCATGTGGCCAATTATTCAATCCATCACGCCTCCATAATGAAATTCCAATAAAAACTCTAGACACTAAAGCCTGAGTGAGCTTTGTTGGTTGGTGATACTTTGTATATTGTCATACACTGATATATTGAGTTGGTGATAGATCCTGACTCTACAGGGAGAGGACATGGAAGCTTCGTGTTTAGGACACTCCCAGATCTCAATGCATGGGTCTCTTCTTTTGGCTTATTCTTATTTGTATCCTTTTACATATATAATAAAACTTCAGTCATAAATATGTATAGCATTTCCTGAGTTCTGTGAGTGGTTCTAGCAAATTATCAAACCTGAGGGCATAGTGTGAACCCCTAAATGTGTAGCCAGTTAAGAAGTGAGTGCAGTGCAGGAACCCCCAAACTTTCAGTGGGTCTCTAAAGTGAGGGCAAACTTGTGGAGGGCTATGTCTTTAACCTGTAGAGTTTTGTTAACTCTGGGTGCTTAGTGACAAAAGGCATGGCAGTATTCTTCATGCTTGGGCTGTGTATCTGAATTGCCTGATTGTGTCCTGCATTCATTCAATCAATGTGCAAAAAGGTATCGAGAATCAACTACGTGCCAGGCACGGAAATAGGATTTGGGTAAAACATAGATGAATTAATTACAATCTCTACTCTCGAGGTATATAGTACAAAAGGAAATACAATAGTATAATAAGCACTCGTAGAATCGTGTGCAAAGCATACCGTCAAATGGAGAATCAATTATAACGTGTGGAGAGGGTAGTTGAAGAAAATTTCATAAAGAAGGTGACCTCTGAGCCAGCTTTTGAAAGATAGATAAGCACTTGCCTCAGGGACAAAGAGAAAAGGGTGTTCAATTTCACAGGGAGTATAGAAGCATGAAAAGGTACATCTAAGCCTATTCATATTGTTGGAGCACAGTGTGGGAGTGAGAAGAGGTAAGTAGAAGACACTAGGTCTGGAGAGGTAAGAAGAGACCTTATGTTTCATGCTAAGCAGTTTGAATTTATCCTAGAAGTTTATCAAAGTACAGCCTAGGGTCCAACTGGAAGTAAACAATTTTTAACAAGTAAGCTGTTTTGAGAATGATCATAATAGGCAATGAGGAGAAAATTGCATAAACTTGCATTTTGAATGACTACTATGGCCTTCTAGTACCTAGAAAAAAGTAAACTAGTTTACACAGATCAACCTTATAATTGAAATGAAATAAAAATTATGGATAAAATTATAAAACTATAAAAACACCGAAGACCTGAAAAGACATGAGGAACTTCCAGGTCAATTTTTGGATGAAACCCTGCAACCATAAAGGTAAGCCAAAAACGAGACCTACAAAACTACTTAAGACTCAGGACATTTGCCAGTAATACATTAGTGCCTATGCTCAGGTTGCCACCAGCAGACATAGAGAGACAAGATTTGGGCTCAAGCCCAAGGTTAAGGGGTCTTGGAAGATCCTTCCCACATTGAGCTGAGGCCCAACAGGCTATGTACTCTCAAGTCAAGATCAACCAGGTCTTGCCCTGCCCCTCTCCCCAGAACTTCTGGAAGTTTCAAAAGAGGACTATTTTAGTGATAAACAAAAGGAGAGAGAAAAAAAGAAAAGAACAACATCTATTCTTGAATACTTTATGGCCGGGGACAGCTGTCTTAAAAATTTGCACCTCGGTCTATAAAATCTGAATTGTGAGCCAGTAGTTCTCAAACTTTGAACTTATTCTGAGATATTTCAACTAATAGCTCATCTCATGAAAAGGCATATCTATCCTAGGTCTCAGAGAACCCTCATAAACAATTTTTCAAGAACAATGAATAGCCAATCAGCAGTCAAAGATTACCAGGCATACAAGAAAGCAAGAGAACCTTAACACACACAAGAACTATCAGAAATCACAGACCACAAAAATAGTCCCGCGCATATTTCAGATACTAGAATTATCAGGCCCAGATTTTTTTAAAAAGCAGTTTGACCATGTTGAAAGAAATGACAAACATGAAAATATATACAAGGAATAGAAAACTATACAAAGTGATAAGGCACATTTGAGAAAGAAATGAACTTCCAAAGTGGAAAAATATAAAAACCAAAACATATAGTAAGTCAATGATTGTATTTGGCTGCAGAGTGGATACATCAGAAGAGAAAATTAGTGAACTAGAAATAATTTTGGACATCCTTCTGAGTCAGAGTTTCATTTTCCAGGACTTTAGGGCAAATTTTTTCCCAATTTTTTTCAACTGCATTATGGTAAATTTCACATGTTGAGCTGATCTTTTATAGAACAAATGTGGATAATTATTACCTCTGCTTCTTCATAGAAGCTTTGATTCTCAAAATACTTAACGTGCTGGTTGTTTGCACCCATATCTTTGGTCAGCAGTTCAAAGAATGCCACAATTCATTTGCCTGTTAAGGAGACATCCAGTCTAGACACTCAACTCAGAACTCTGAAAGAGTGGAAATTTGCCATCACTGGCAGATGGAACAATCAGTAGGTGCTTAATGAATACGTAGTATTTATTATCTTAATCTTTTTGATTAAGAACCAACATTCTTTTATTGCTCCATATCAACAAACACCCTATGTCTAAGATGTGGTACTGTTACAGAAGTCAATGACCCTCCCCCAGCTCCATATGGCACCTGAAGGACTGGAGAGATTTATCTGAAGTTTCCACAAGTAAAATCACAGTAAGGACCTCTTTGCCCTTTGTTAATTAAAATCAAGTACTCTCTTTTGGAGAGGGACTCAACCCTCTGAGGGCTACCATGGAAATTTGCTCACTAGAGGCTTCAGCAACAGTTCACACATTTCCTTTCACCCACAGCAAAATCTAATCCAGGCAAAGTATTCACAATATGAAAACATTTATTAGCAGGGGACTGCGTGTGCATCCTGCCAGGTACAGGCCCTGCTTTTTTTCTCTTTGAGGATGCCCAGCTGGAATCTCCAGGGGGAAACACATCTGAGGAGCATCATCACAAACCAGCTGTGAAGACTGACCAGGAAGAGCATGGTCCATTCTTGAAGGAAGGAGGAAAAAAAGAATAAATTGTTTGAGAAGCCACCTGCTTCTTCTCCCTAGAGAAATAAATAGAGAGGCTCAGGTCAGGATCGGGCCCCAGGAAGATTCCAGGAAAAAGCTCATCTCTGACTCACCCTCTGCTCTGGTAGCAAAACCTTCCATTGATGGCTGAGATTTTTTAGTCATTTGCCCAAAACAAAAGGAAGCAATAATATTTCCAACTCAGAGGAAGAACAAAGGATAAAAAGTGGAGGGGATAGGGAAGTCTCTTTGAAAGGGAAGGCAGAGCTTGGGCATCTTTTATATTATCCCAGTTGTCCAGATTCCAAACCTCCTGGCTAGGTTATTGTAGCATTCAGAGCTGGAAGAAAAATGAGCAATTGTTAGCCCAACATTTTTACATTCCAGGGGAAGAACTGAGATCATGCCATGTGGATGAGTGATATGTTCAAAGTACTTAGTAACAAAACCAGACCCAGAACCCAGGCTCTCTGACACGACCACCTACACTGACCACACACTGTCCCTTCCTTGCCCCAACTTCTCAGCACCTGTCAATCAGCTAGTTCTATTGAGTCTCATTTTCCTGTCCTATTTCTTGTCAGTGCTACCACAAAATCACAAACCAAGACTAAAGAAGAAGAAGAAGAAGAAGAAGAAGAAGAAGAAGAAGAAGAAGAAGAAGAAGAAGAAGAAGAAGAAGAAGAAGAAGAAGAAGAAGAAGAAGAAGAAGAAGATCAGGTTCTGTGCCAAACACTCATTTAATCCTTACAGTAAACTGGTGAGCAACAATTCCCGCCTTACACATTTTGGAACAGAGGCTTGGAGATTAAGAGATTGAGGCAGTTGACAAAATTAGTGCTCAAACTCCTCATTCATTTGATTCCAGGACACGTTTGTCACCTCATCATGATACTACCTTCTTCCACTATTTCAGTGGCTTCCAACTTGGGCTGCTCCCCACTCCTCTTGTTCTCTCCCCGTTTCAAACCATCCTGCACTCTAAATCTAGATTGATTGTCTTAAAACTTTTTAATCATGTCACTTTCTTTCTCAAAAGTCTAACTCCTTATCTTGTCATTTGGAGGTGTCCATCATATAGTCCAACCATGTCCATCCTGTCTCCCAAGGCTGGTATTTGCTGTTCTGTGGGTGTGTTTTTGCATGCCTGATTTCCCTCACCTAGAGTGCCTTCCTCTTGCCTTTTCTTCTCTTCAAAACATCAGCATTGGTTCCTTTATTTCTTCAACATGAGTAGAAGCCTATTAATTACTCTACAAGATTTATTGCCAAGAGGCAGTATAGTTCAGTAGGCAAAGCACAGACTACAATAAGTTGCCTAATTTGAATCCCGACTCCATCAGTTATTAGCTACATGACCTTGGGCAAATTTCTCAATTTGTCTATGCTTCAGTTCCCCAAAACATAGAATAGGGATCATTATGACTCCTACTTAGAAGATTGTCAAGAGGATTAAATTGATCAGTACATATAAAACACTTGGAACAGGGCATGGAACAGAGTAATGATTCAATAAACAGGAGCTAGTCCTAGCAGTAGTAGTAGGTACCAAACACTGGACTAGTTGCTGGGATACAGAATTGAATAAATCACAATAAGTCTCTTTCTTCATAGTCTAGTGAGCAAGGCAGGCATGCCACCAGTAATTACAACCTACTGCTCTAAGTGCTACAATAGAGGCTGATAGAGAGGGATGAAGGAAAGGTATGAAGTATCTGAGGAAAGAAATTAAGTGTCAGAAAAGAAATGACTCTTTATCTCAAAATTCAAGAAGCATAAGGGTTCTTCTTAGTGGCATCTGAATTAACATGGCATGATCATGCTGGGCTTTAGGGAGATCCCGTGGTTGAAACATGAGGCCTGTGGAGCTACAAATGAAGCTGGAAAAAGCAAATAGGGGCCTGATCTCATAAAGACCTTATGCCACCCTGAGAAGTTCATCCTTGAGGTTGAAAGCAGAGAAATGTCCACCCCAGACCATAACGATCTCAGACGCTTTTGGACTGCTCTAGAGCACTCGTGGCATGTTTTACTAATATGACACTTATTTGCTGTCTTCTATTATTTCTGAGTACCAAGCAGCCTGCACAAGCATTTTCTAAGACTCTTTACTGTGCTGACCCACAACTGGATTGATATGTGTTCCACTAGGTAGCTCTGCTATGTCGGCCACAGCTGATTGACCAAGGATTAGCATCTGACCTAAAGACAAATACCTCTGGGTTGGCCAGTGCTCTGGGAAGGGAACCAGACCCAAAGGTCAGCTCACTGGTGCTATCCCATCCTGGATGCTGACCACCCAAACTTAGTCTCTTAGGAAGTCTGAACATGAAACATGCAGAGAGAAAAACAGACATAGAGGCAACAGAAGCAGAAAACTTACTTTGAAAAAAAGCAGTAAGCAGAAGCCATGAATAAACCAAAGGAGAGAGATTGAGCAAGTTAGTAATATCAGAGAGTAAAAGCTTAGACAGAAATAGATGAGATGCTATAACATGACATACTAGCCAGGGAGTGACTAATGAGATAAGTCATGTCATACCCTGAATCATGATCTAATTCTCAGATACCGTTCCTGTGTTTTGTGAGCTTAGGCAGTGCAGTGATTAACATAATTTTCCATTTGTCTTAGTTCCCTGAGCATCCTCAGAATAAACCCAGAACTCTCTGGGAAGCTTCTTTCCCTTGCAACCTGAATTAGTTTAATGTAGCAGGGACATATCATTTTTGCCCAGCTAGATGGCATGTTCTATGAGTCCTTTCTCATGGAATAGCCTAGGCATTGGCAGAAAAGTGAGAATAAGCACAACCTATTTAGACAAATTGCATATTCCAATACCCAGACAAAGGAAGCCCCCAACAATTATTTCCCTGAGATGGAACACATACACATAACGAAGACCCAGAGCTGACGGTGGCTTTTCTGAAAATGTCTGTGAGATGAGAACTTCATTTCTCTAGGGAAACAATCTCTGAAGAGATTTAATGGAAAAGTCGCTCCATGAGTGTCTTACTTATTTTACCCAGGTCCAAATCTCACAAATGCGTGCTTTCTCCCCATGCAGCTGGACACTGGAAGTGTCCAGGAAGACTCTGGCTACCAGAGATGCCCCAGAGAACCAGGACACATGGAGCTGTAATGAGAATTCAGGATGGGGTGACCCACATTCCAGCTTCCAGGACCCAGCCTCCATCTGCCAGCGCACTGTTACCTCTGCTTCATGCTTACCTGCTTGTTCCTTCTTATTGATGCCTTCAGATATCCCTCTGTGTTCACAGCAACTGTGGTTAGGATGCCGACTCAAAGAAGCACTTCAGAGGAAAGAGATGGCACACGCCCCCACCCCACTCCGTGTTCCAGGGACTATTTGTAGAAGTTCTTCACAAGCGGGAGAGGAAAGGCCTTGAGTGTGCTTCCCACTCACATCACGGTGAGGTTAATCAAGGCTCTGTGTGCAGCTTCTTCCACCATCTGTTCATACTGCTTTCTCTGGGAGACTTGGCAGGGAAATGCATGCTTTTTTTCATCCTAACTCAAAGACATTGAGGTTTTTCATACCTGTGTGGGAACCTGTGCAAGTTGTGATTCAAAGGAGCATCATGAGATGAAACAGAAAGAAAAGCAGTGAAGGCGCCAAGCTGTGAGTTATAACAAGCTTCTGTAACGCTGTGCCGCAAGGGCCATTAGGATGAAGAGCTCCGTTTCCTTCTTTCCTTTACCGGCTACCCTGTCAAATTCAATCTAACTCCAACCCAAACTTCTCTTTAACTAAATGAGTGTTTTTCAAGCTCCAGCTGATGGCAAACTGAACAGCAGTACAATGTAAGATCCTTGTTGTGGATGCCTTGGCCTGAATTTTCCTCTTGTCCTCTATTCCCTTTTCCTGTTCTACCCTGCCTTCTCACTTTTTTCTTTCTGGTTTTTAGTCTTTAGTAAGTTCACTTTGGGGGCCTCATTCCTGCTTCATTTTCTAGATGTTTTTTCACCTTTCCTGCTACCTTTTCCCTCAGTTACCCTCACTCTCTCTTTTGCCTCTTGTTTCTTCCTTCTTTACTTCTTTTTCTCTTTCTCTTTCTTCTGTCTTCCTACCTTTTCTCAGTCTTTATGTTAAGAACTACAGTTCAAAAGCTGGAGTGATGGTCCAAATGTTAGCAACAGGTACCACACAGGCACAGACTCATCAGAACAGAACAGCCATTGAGCTGGACCACGACCCATAAGGTTGCCTGCTCTACACTAGCCAGGTGGTTGTGAAGTGTGGATGAAGAGCAAGGAGGCAGGGGCATGAGAGAGCCTTCAGAAGGCTCATGGCAGTGGCTAATTACTAGCACATTAGGAGTTCAGAACTATTTCAGTCTTAATGATCAGTATGGCTGCAAAAGATGTACCAGATTGAGAACAAAAAAACAGCACCTGGCATCCAGGAATTGGGCTGGTTCTATTCGCTAAGAGCTTGGTGTTGTTAGGAGCTGGCACTGGCATGCAGAGCTAGGCCTGCTAAATATAAATGATTTCATAGAGTGGCCAGTATCTAAAGCCACTCTATGGCGATGATAGATCAAAGCAAAAACAAGACCATTTCATAATCATATCTGAGCACACACAAAAATATGAAAATTGTCTAAAGCACAAAAAATGACCAAACATCTCCCATCCTGGTAATAAATGACCCCTCTTCTTACCAACTATAGCTCCAGCCTTGATTCATTCATCCTAACCTTCTAGAGAAGACATGCTAAGATACCCAAACATAGATTTACCTCTACCTCCACTTCCTGAAAGTATCCAATCATGCTATTCTTGAACCCTCCCCAAATCATCAAACACAAACCTAAATCTTATAGTAGCTTCTTCCTAACACCCTTTAATGGAGTTTCTCCATGGTTGACCAAGGTGTGTGTCACCCTCATTACAATAAGCAATAAACCCAACTTATTCAACCACAGGTGTGTTCCTGGTGGTCTTTGGCTGGAGGTCATTGACAAGATGCATTTGTGTCCTGCCCAAAGGCTTGAGATCAACTTGAGGAGGGAATTCTTGACAAGGACCTAAGTTCCCTGGCAAGGAAGAGAAAGGAGGACCAATTTCTCACCCGGTCCCCCTTCCCACAGGTAATTCTGGGAAAACTCCCAAGAGAAGAGCATGACAGAGAGAGAAGTCTCCAGTGACAGGAAGGACAACATGGTGGCTTCCAGATCTAGCAGGTAACATCCTAACCTCTTGGCTGGGGAGTCCTGCCTCAAGGCGTCAGAGAGGAAAGCACACAGTTTGGTACAGATGAGTCTCTTTGCCTGCTCGAAGGTGGATTACCACCCACCAGGGACAGTTCTCTACCTGTCCCAAAATAACCCTAGAGTTTCTGTATTACGTCTGCTTCCTCCCTTACCACAGTCTACTTCAACTCCAGAACTGATCCTACTTCCTCCTTATGACTAAGTTTTTACTTTGGTTCAGGAGCTCCAGCAGGTACTATTTTTCATTTCAATATTGCTTTCAACTAACATGAGAGAAAGAGCTTAGAGCAAATAAAAGACTTATTAACCCATCAATACTGATATCAGAAGATAGGATACTTGCCTTGTAGAACACAACTTGACCTGAACATTAGCACTAGATTTCCCGGAACATGAATGGCCATGCATGCCCAAGTTCGTGTAACAATGAGTCTTGTTACAAAGCAGTTCTTTCTTACTTTCAGACACTTGAGTAAAATATACTCCTTCAGAAGAATGCATAATTGCTAGACAACAAATTAGCCACAAACCAAAGATTGCTCCCTAAATTATTCAAGATGTTAGAAAAATACATACACAAAAGAGGTCAATCAAAGAAATCAAATACATACCCTGCAGTTTTGAGACAATTAGGTGAGAAACATTCTGCAATTTAACACCAATAATTCTTTCTCCCACTGAGTGGTATCAGAAAACTTGTAAAAATTAAATGTGATATCATATCACCAACCCACAGAGCAGAAGTTGTCACCCTGAGCACTGGATATCTGTAAATAGAATTATAAAACCTAGTAGAATCACAGAACAAATGCAAACTTGAGGGGATTACGATCTTTCAAATAGAACAATGATTATCTCCATGTATGAGATTACCGCTGATGGGGGTGCTGCTCCCGATTCAAAGTTCTCAAGGTCGCAAAAGTAGCACTTAGGACCACTGGAGCAGAAGGGCAGCACCCCAGATGCCCATTTGTGAGACAGTTTAGTTCAACAGAATAAAACCTCTGGAAGGTGTAGGGAGAAAATCTTGGCATGCTAAGGAGCCATTCGCCCTGTGCTCATCAAAAAGGTATATATATTAGGGTAACTTAGCTGCTAAAACATATCAAATTTCCAGGGTCTTAATAAAATAAAGATTTCTTTCTCTCTTAAGTAACATTCCAACTTGGGTGTTCCTGGCCAATGAGTAGCTTTCTACTCCATGACGATTTCCTTCTCATGGTCCCACTACCCCACCACAGCAGCAGTTCTCTGCCCAGTGATCCTCTAGGGAACTTTTAAAACTCCTGCTGCCCCACCACACCCCAGACCAATTTAATTAGCATATGAGTGGGCAGCTGATTTTTTTTTTAAACCTTTCCTCCTGGTTCCAAGGAATAGGCAAATGTGGAAACCACTTCACCAAAGCCCCAGAGTCCTTCACTTCAAGTTCATGGAAGAGGAAAGAAGCACCAGGGAAGGCATACCCACTCCCCCAAATCCCACCCTGAAATGACAGACATTTCTCTGTCACATCCCATCTTTGGGAACCTGTATTCAAGCAGGGGCGGAAAATGCAATCTCTGTCTGGCTTGCTTCCTCCCAGTAATGTTCCCACCACGTGGAAAGGAGAGGACACATTTTTGGTGGTTAGCTAACCATCTTGGTAGAGCGATGAGTACATGAGAGGGGCTATGCAGAAGAAGAGGAAAAGGAGAAAAGAGGTAAGAGGTAAGAGGAAATAGAAGGAGAGAGAACCATGACAGGTCAAAAGCCAGATATCCTGTGCCCCCCTCATGGCATTTGGTGCCATTACACACGGAATACAAGATCCACCTCTCACTTCCTGTCAAGTTATCTTTTCCATCCTGGACACACCACTTCCCTCTTGGGATCAGTGTTTTATTTTGGGTTTGGTTTTATTTTATGATTTTCAAAAAGCACAATCTCACTGATCAAATGACTGTTTGTGAAACTGGAATTCAATGCAAAGCACAAACACTGGAAGACACACTCATCTCCCCACTCGTTCGAGGACCCCTGAGGAATCTTGATCGTGCTATGTGATCATATATGACTGTTTCCCCTTCATACCCAGGAACCAGCATTGTTTGGGGTAATTGAAGCACATCCTATGCTGACAGTAAAAGTTTGAAAGGCAAATGGTAAAATGGAGAACTTTGGGACCCAAGAAGATTGCTGAGTGGAGTTCCACTGTCTGGGAGTTACAATAACCTCTGTACTAAAGCCAAAAAGGAGCCATTGCTGCTTGGCTGCAATCTCTAAGTTACTCTTTTTACTGGATTAAGCCAGGGTGAGGCCCCTTCCTTGTGACAGTGTACA
Source organism: Eidolon dupreanum (assembly GCA_028627145.1). Classification (NCBI taxonomy): domain Eukaryota; kingdom Metazoa; phylum Chordata; class Mammalia; order Chiroptera; family Pteropodidae; genus Eidolon; species Eidolon dupreanum. The sequence continues at coordinate 26,479,720 of CM053511.1, read as the reverse complement.
GCAGAGAACATGGGGCAGAACACAGAGGCAGTGGAGCAGAGCACAGCAGCTCGGGATGGAGCCAAGGACAAGCCCCTCAGCTTTGTGGAAGACAGGCTTTCGACAACCTTGGTCAGCAGGAAGCCGACGTTTTCACTGAACGTGCTGAGGGACATTGGCCTCCTTTATATTCCATTAATGCTGGCTCGGGCTGAAAATGAACTTGGAGCAACGGCAGAAGGGAACTGAGAATTCTCTACTAAGGACCAGACACAAGCAATCAACAGTCCCACAGAGTGGTTTGGGACAAGAATGACGCAGGCCACATGACAGAGTCAGCAGGATGTGGATGTGTAAGAAAAGATGCCCACATCCAACCATAACTGAGATGGTTTCTTGGCCACACTTTGCTGACAGTTTCACCAGGAAGTTAGGAACTGGAGAGGAATCCCACACCACCATTGGGTGGTATTTATGATTGTCACAAATTATTAAGCTTGGGTTACCCCTGGAGTAATCTGCCTATGTTCTGATTCCACAGTGGGAGTTCAGTCATTCCCAGCATACCCCATTTGTTACCTTTATATAGTATAGTATAGCATAATACCCTTCCAGGTATTAATATCAATAGACTCCTATGTCTCACTAGATTCATACAGTCAAGGGTTTTAGTGTCTAAAACCCTTTTTCCAGTGTCTAAAGTGAGGCATTCGGGCAAGCTGTTTCCTCCACAGAAGACACAGCCGGCAGCAGCATCTGAAAAAGAAAAAAAAAAAAAACGAGAATGAAAAAAGGAAGAAGAGAGAAGAATGGAGAAGGGAAGGAAGAAAAAACTCTCAGTTCTGGGAGGAAATATAGCATACTGAAAACAATAGACCCAGCACAAAGAAAGTATAGAATGCAATTCAGGCTCGGGTAAAACTAATTTTTTGACCTCAAACAAGTCTCTTAGCATGTCAGGGCTTGAATGTCCTTCTGTAAAATGAGAGAGTTGGACTAGAAATTGTAAGGCCCCTTCCAGCTCTACGATACTTTTATTGAGTGGTGAAGACGATTATGGAAAAATGAATTTACCTAAAATCAACCTCGTTTCTTGTAAGAAAGAACTTTATATAAATCTCTAGCCATTTCTAAATAACTTATGTAAAAAAAACTCAGTTTAGAAATTCCGCAGGCTTCTGCTTTCTCCCTTTCCTTTCTCCTCCTGCTACCCTTAGCCATTATGCTGCTCTTTAAGGCTGCCATTAGATGAACAGCAAGAAAAAAAGAAAATGATCTATAATTCAATCATTTGCTTTTCCTTACTTAGTAAAGAGCAAATCTCGAGCAACAACTGCCTAGACGGTACCACTGGGTACTCAATACATCACAGAAAAAAAGGAAGTGGAGAAAGGAAATGTAAGCATTGATTTATACATCTATGCTTTGCTTCTCTATCTTGGGTATGTAAGGAAGACTAGCACATAGAGACCATCTTTCCTTGCTGTCTGCAGAAGAGACCCATGAATGTGTGTGAGCATTAAATTGGATGACTTGTCATGATAACTCAGATCTGATATAGATTTTCCATTAAAGCTCTGATCTCACTCTTATAATTTTGTACTTTCATTCTATTTGTGCTGTTTCACATTGCACATAAAAAGATAGCAATAATTGTATGAATCTTGCCATCTCACAACTACCTAGCTCAGTTGGTCAGTATAGCTCTGGTGATAATGTCATCTTCTAGGACTTTTGTATTCATAAGGTGTTGAAGGCAGCACCTATTTCCTTAAATATATTTACACTCAGCATTGTACACCTAAATATGGTCCACAGCTACACAGGAGCATGTTAAACAGAGGTCCATGGTTTCTCAAAAGTCAAACTTCTACTCAATCATTGGATAAATGAGGATAAGCTAAGTGGCCCTTACAAATAGCAGCAAAGATTTAGGAGCATGAAGAATAGGTTTATTTCTCTCTCCTGTAATAGTCCAGGTACCCAGACTGAAAGGCTCTGCCACCTTTAGAAGGCAGCTACCAGTTCTCCCTGGGCACTGCCATTCAGTTAGCCAGAGAGGAAAGAAGCGTGAAGGAACCCACAGGGAGGGGTTTGGGCCTGGCAAGCTGCAGTCAGGCCTGACAGCCATATCGATTACTTCCACTCACATTCCACTGGAGACGACCTAGGTACAGGTTATTCCTAAATGCACAGAAGGCTGGGAAATGCAGTCTTTTTCTGTGACCAGAGAGGGGGTGAATGGATTTGGATAAACAGCTAGTGGTCTGTACCATAGTGTTTTTTATTGCAGTTTGCAACTCATTGGTGTATCATAAAATCAAATGAGAAAGTGCAAATTAGCATTTTTAAAAAATGGAATGGAAGAGAGGAAAAGGGAAGAGAAATAGAGAGAAGGGAAGAGGAGAAGAGAGGAGTGGGAAGGGGCGGAGAGAGGCAACACCAGAGTATTGCATGTAGTAAGGGTAAGTACTATTTAATGAACTTGTAAGTGTGTTAATAAGTTGCAATGTAAAATGAATTTCTTATTGTGGGTCACATAAACATTTGAAAGCTACTGGCTTAGTTTCTTCTTAAGTTTGTTGTTTAAAAATCTAGGAAGATGAGTTTTTCTCAGCCTATAGATATGTTTCATTGCAATATAACGACACTATTCATTATTCACTATAGAGTGGAATTCTGTCTTAGACACCAGAGTGGTAGAAATGTGCCCGTTTATTCACTCATTTATTCATAACAAAACGACTTCTAGATTTAGAGTCAGAAAGCCATGATTCACATCCCTGCTGTTAGGTCCCTTCAATCATTCATTCACGCCACAAATCTGTATTGAGCACTGTGTACCAGTCACCCTGCTAGTCCTGAAGATAAAGCATTGGCAAATAATTATGGTCTCTGCCCTCATTTTTAGTTAGAGAGACAAACAAGAAACAAAAAACAAATTAGATAACTACAAAGGGCGAGAAGCATATCCTGTTAACCTCTTAGTGCCTCCATTTCCTCACTTAAAAAATAAACATTATATAACATACACTTCAAAGTCTGTGAGGGTGCTTTGTAAATGTGTATATCTAGGTGAAGAATTATTTTATTTAGTCAATGATGATTTGCTGAACTCTGATCCTGTGCCTCAAGTGTGCTAGAACCATGGAGTTTAGTTACTAACAAATCAAACAACCTTGTCATAAAGGAGCCTTACCTGATGTGTGGCTTGAATTGTGTCTCCCCAAAAAGATATGTTGAAGTCCTAATCCCCAGTTCCTCAGAAATGTGAACTTATTAAGAAATAGAGTCTTTGCAAATGAAGACAAGTGGTTCAGGTGGGTCCTAGTTCAATGTGACTAGAGTGCTTATACAAAGGAGATATTTGGACACAGATGTGTAGAGGGAACACCTTGTGAAGAAGAAGGTAAAGACCAGGATGCTTCTTCTACAAGCCAAGAGATATCAAAGATTACTGGCAAACCACCAGAAGCTGGCGAAAGGCATAGAACAGATTTTCCCTCACAGACCTCAGAAGGAATCAACCTTGCCAACACCTAGGTCTTGGACTTCTAGCCTCCAGAACTGTAGGAGAATAAATCTGTTGTTGGAGAGACCCAGCCTGATGGACTTTGTTAGGGCGATCCCAAGAAATTAACACACCTGAAACCAAGACCCAGGATAGCCACACCGAGTGTCTAGACAGTTCTGCAGCAGAACTTCAGGTCATTCCTTGATGGATAGATGGATTCAAGGGCTAGATGCTGTCTGCTGAGTGAAAAACGGTGGAAACTGGCTATTCTCATTCAAATACTCCTTATTTTCTTTTTTCCTTAGTATTTGCTGGAATAAAGAAATTGTAAAAAGCATAAAATGCCATTATTAACATTATCAACAACACCACATGTATACAAGTCTTCGTGAGAATCAGATTTTAATTTTTCCTTACATTGAGTGCAGGTGCCAGCTACACCCAGCTAATTCATGGCAACAAAACTGGTTAAGCCTATGTGTGATTTATTTTTGCTTCTATGGAAAGTTGACATTTTATTCATTAAACTACTCCCTTTAACATATTTCTAAATCATTGCTTTCTGCTCTGATCTGGTCTAGTTTTCATTTCTGAGTTTCAGCTGGAATGGCTTTCATAATGAATTCTTTTTTTACCTGACAAAAGAAGTTAAAACTTCCCCCTACTGAACATTTAAAAGGGAAATTCAGGCTCCTTTTTGTCAGGTTGTTTATCATATCTCGCAAATACTCAAATCCATTTCTTTTGGAAATGGTTTGTCTTTCTGTGACAGGCATATAAAAGGTTTTATTACAGTACTCTATTCATCGGAGCTGCTCTGCCTGAAGATAAAAAGGAATTCATTTTCTGGATTTTCCTTGAATGTCTGCCGTATAGTTTCCTTCTATTATCAGAATTCTTAACCCAAGAAGAATGGAGGGGAGGGAGAATTCAAGTAATGTACAGTATCAAGCCCCATTATTGACTAACATGAATATTAGAAATTCCAAAATAAAATCTGAATTTAAATGCAAGTGTTAAGTAAAGACAGAAAAATGTCTCTATATGTATTTAAATAGCAAGCAATCATTGGATTTACTTGAAACACTGTGCATGCTGCTTGGCTCCCCAAATCCGGAAAATCACTTCAGCATCATTTCTTAAGTCCAGTCTGATCTGTCAGTTATGTTATAGACCAGCGCTTCTCAGGCTTTCATGTGTATGTAAATCACCTGGTGATCTGGTTAAAATGCAGATTTTCATGCAGCAGGCCTAGATTAGAGCCTGTGACTTTGCATTTCTAACAAAGTTCTGTATGACCTGGTTGCTGTAAGTCCGGGACAACCCATCAAGTAGCCATGGCATGGAGCTAAAAGGCCAAAGCAATGTATTCCAGGCCTGGATGGGAACATCAGCTTCACTCTAATCTTTGAGATCTGTCTGAATAATAATCTTGAAATTCCATAACAGTTTGGGGTCTCCACTTCATACCAATTTGCACCCAGTCCCAGGATTCACTTGGCATGTCCGACGCTTTGGTGGGGAGTCTATGTCTGACCCTGACCCAAGCCAGCCCATGGATTCATGTCTGAGTCTTTGGAAAGGCTACAAACAGAAGCCAAAGATGCTATATGCAGAAAGGACTCCAGGAGATGCAGAGACCCAAGCAGGGGAGAAGGGGCATATGCCATTGCATGCAGTAGAGCTTCACTTCTGCATGCAGCAGAGGCAATTTAGGTGCAAAAAGCTATACAGGGACTAGGCACCACGGGCACTATTAGGGTTCACAATTTGGGAGGCATCAGGAGATTGCCCAAACCACAGACATTGACCAGAGGCTCCAGAGTGGAAACACTGCTCAGGAGCTCCTGTGAGGCATCCCCAAAGGCTCCCAGCAATAACTTGGTGGAAATGTGAATAGGGCTGGAGGTCATTCATTGCACAGCTAATGGCTTGAGCAAAGTTCTCTTATCTATGTAAACTCTGAAGGCTTGAGGAAATTCAGATCACATTTGCTTCTAGTTGCTGGGGGCTCAAGGCAATGAAGTATGGATGACTCGTTGCAAGCCAATCTCTATGACCAGGAAAACAAGTCAAACACAAATGGTAAGTCTTCAGATAATAAGCCCCTTAGCCAGAGACATCTCTTACTTAATAAGCCACTGAGACGGCCAATGCCCAGGTCATAAAAATTAAGTTTTGTGTGAGAATAGAAGAAACTAGGGAAACAGAGCAGGAACCATCAGTTTAATGTCTATAGAATCAAATTTGGGGAGCACTATAAGTTCAAGTGAAGTTCAATAAAAGATAAATGATAGATATCAGTCCTCATTCTATCTTACTAAGACAAAAACATATTCAATAAACTCCTGTCCCTGAACCTAGCCTCATGGGTCCAAGTTGTGAGCATCTTTATCATCTGGAAACTGCTTTTAGTGATCTTTATATTCTAACGGTCAATGGTCTTGCCTGAAAATGTAGAAAATAATATTAGTAACAGGAACCAAGTAATGTAGAAGAACCTAAAATTCCCTCTTTTTATTTCTTGTTTATTTATTATAGCAATCAAACAAACAAACCAAAGACACTGTCTGTCCACCCACCTTTACCCACAGGTAAAGTACCGAATGACTTTCTACTCCATAGCCCCAGGAGGGCTGGGCTTTGGCCAGTGAGATGTTCAGACCAGGGAGAGGCAGGAGCAGTGAGTGAATTAGTTGCAGTAGAGGGCAGATCAGCAACCTCAGTGCTACCCCTGGTTGGCACCTATGAATGAGAAAAACCACAAATTTTGCATGATCAGAGCATATTCATGACCAGTTATGAAATACCCTGAGGTTAGCCTTTATGAAAACTGGTATATATCCCTTGATAGTGTTTAGTCATTCTGCTGGTCAGTTGTAACAGCTCGAGCCCAGGTGATACTTGATTCCCAGCACCACACCTAGCTCCATTGTATTAATTATGTGACTTTACCTTGGTTTCTTCTCCTGTGAAATGGGAATACAAGAGTACCAGCCTCATAGTGTTGTTAGGAAAATAAATAAACAATGCATGGAGAAGACTCAGTGCAGTTCTTAACATATAGGAGGTGCTCAATAAATACTTCTGCTTCAGTTTGTACCCTGCCTTTTAATGCAGGAGACAGAGTAGTGTAGTTTAAAAACATAGACTAAAGCATGAGACTGCCAGGGTATGTAATCCCATCTTTACTGCTACCCTTTGGCAAGTTATTTAACTGCTCTGTCCCTCCATTTCCTCACCTCTAAAGTGGTGATGATTATAATAATGACTACCTCACAAGTTTGTTAAAAGACTAAATGGGATAATCCGTGGAAAGCACCTAGCACACAGGACCTGAGACACAGTGAATGTACTTTATAATTCCATTATTACTCTTACCCTACATCTTTAAAGAGAAAGTGACTTCCATTTGAGCTTTGTACCATATGTTACAAACCAACACATTAGCTCAAGCACCTTGGCACTCAGTCATCAGTGCCATACCCCTATTCATATCATTTTGAAAGACACTATTTATTAGTCCCAATGGGGAGAAAAAAATAAGTCTCTCTGACTGTATTTAGTTCATGCTCTTCCCCAGACAGAGAGCTATCATCAAGGGAGGAGATGCAACTTTCTGAAGCCTTGATGAAATCTTTAGTTAAACCTTATAAACACTGCAAAACACTTTTTCAAGACTTGGATTTTCCCCACCTGCCAGCTCATCACAACTTATCTAAGGAATGAAGACATACATTTAGGCAAATGAAAGAATTTTAATAAAAAGATTCTGCCTCTTTTGCTTTTTGGTATAAACAAAATTATTTTCCAGACTCCTCTAACAGACTGTAAACAGCCTTCTTTGAGATTCCCTTTCAGTTAGAATCTGCCTTCTCCCTGAAACCTCGAGGGAGTTGTCAGGGGGCTCCCTAAAGCTAGATAATCCTCTAAGAAATGTGAGTCCAGTAGACATAGGCCACCACACAGAACCTCAAATCTCATCTGAGAAGTTTGTCCCATTATAAGTTTTCAGTAATTACTAAAATTAGTAAATCGTGAGTAGGAATAGACCAAAGGCTGGCTATAGGCCATGCTTGTCTTTGAGACCCTCTACTGTCTGTCACCCTTCCCCCAATGCCTTTCAGAGGCCTCCTCCCCCACCACACTCCAGTTCCCAGTGTATACCCACATTCCATATTTCTAATACCAGGATCCATGATAGAGATTCTAGACCTGTTCCTCTTCCCTCCTCCCTTCATCAAAACTTGTCCATGCTAAGTCCTACCTCACCAGGTCACTGCTCTCTTCTATCAAAAATGAATCAAGACACTGGTGGCAGCTGGCATCAGTTTCTGGCATGGCCTCTTGAGGCAACTACAAGCACAGCCCAGGTGGCAGCCATCCATGGTGACTCTTACCAGGTGGTTTTGGAGAAGCACAGAGGCTAAACTTGGCCTGCAGTTAGACCCTTCTCCGAACTGTTCCACTGAGCCCTACAAAGCCATGCTACTAAGACCAGGAGACTTAGGAGTGTTACATAGGGCATAGAAACAGACATAGAAGGGAACCAAAATGAGGAGACAAAGAAGAATATCCCACATGGAAGAAAAGAACAGAACTCCAGAAAAATATCTCAAAAAGTGGATTCAGACAACTTAACAGATGCTCAATGAACCTAGGAGAAGAGTAAATGAGCTCAGTTAGAACTTTAACAAAGATAAAAAAAAAAACATAAAAATGGAGATGGAAATTATAATAGGGAACCAGTCAGAAATGAAGACTACAATATCTGGGATGAAGAGTATATTAGAGGGAATCAACAAAGTGGACCAAGAGGAAAATCAAATCACCAATATAGAGGATGAAGTAACGGAAGACACACAATCAGAACAGCAACAAGAAAAAGGAATCCAAAGAAATGAAAATAGTTTAAGAAGCCTCCAAGACAATGTCAAGCATAACAACAATTCTCATCATAGGGATACCAGAAAGAGAAGAGAGAGCAAGAAGTTGAAACCCTATTTGAAGAAATAATGATGGAAAACTGCTCTTACCTGGTGAAATAGACATACAACCCCAGGAAATAGACATACAACCCCAGGAAGCTCAGAGAGCCCCAAACAAGATGAACCCAAAGAGGCACACACCAAAACACACCATAATGCCAAAGGTTAAATACAAAGAGAAAAATCTTAAAAGCAGCAAGAGAAAAGCAGTTAGCTACCTACAAGGGAGCTCCCATAAGACTGACAGATGATTTCTCAAAAGAAATTCAGCAGGACTGAAGGACTTGGCATAAAATATTCAAAGCGATGAGAACCAAGGATCTACAACCAGGATTACTTTATCCAGCAAAGCTATCATTCAAAGTCAAAGGACAAATAAAGAGCTTCTCAGATCCAAAAAAAAAAAAAAAAAAAGCTAAAGGAGTTCATCACCATCAAGTCAGCATTACAGGAAATATTGGAAGGTCTTCTTTAAGAAGAAGAAAAAATATGTATCAAAAATATAAAAAGAATGGCAATAACTACATATCTATGTATAGATACAAGTTCTTCAAATGAAAATAAGTGTCCCAATCAAAAGATAAGGTGGCTGAGTGGATAAGAAAACAAGACCCTTACATATGCTGCCTACAAGAGATTCACTTCAGATGAAAAGACACACACAGACGAAAAGTAAAGGGATGGAAAAAGATATTGCCTTGATGAACCTAGAAGGTATTGTGCTGAATGGAGTAAGTCAAAGAATGGAGTAAAATAGAGAAAGATAAATGCCGTATGAATTCACATACATGTAAAATCTAAAGAACAAAACAAACGAACAAACAAACAAAAACAGAAACAAACTCATAGATGCAGAGCTCATTTTGAGGACCACCAGATGGGAAAGGGTTTTCGGGGGGAGGGAGAGCTTTGGTGAAAATAGGAAAGGGATTAAGATATACAAATGGATAGTTACAAAATAGTCATGGAGACACAAAGAATAGCATAAGGAATATAGTCAATAATATTATAATAAATATGTATGAGGGCAAAGTGGTACAGACTTATTGGGTTGTTTACTATGTGAGTTATATAGATCTCTAATCACTGTACATTATACCTGAAACTAATATAATATTGTATCCCAAGTATAAGTGAAAACCAAAAAAATTTATTTAAAAAAAAAAATGGATCAGAACTTATCTTACACTAAGGCATTAGAGGCAATTGCTTATGTGATATGATTTAAAGCACTGTTCTCGGCCCTCTACACTAAACTGTTCCCCCTTACAACTCCCACAGTACCTGAGGTATCATCATTTGGGTTTTGCTGTTTTGGATTCAATCTTTACTGTTTCCATGAGTCCTCCATTGAATTAGAATAGTCCCTTGCTTAGAATAACATATGAAGTCATAACCAGGAATAGCAGGCTCATAGAGAATGGACCAAAAGTCAAGAAAGTTATAACAGAAAAGTAGGAAGGGAGAAATAAGTCTAGAGCATAAAGGATAGATTTCTATAAAAAAAGCAGAGAAGATCCTTGGGTAAACAGGGAATGACATAAAGGCCCTAAGTTACAGAGAAAGGGCCAAATAGAAAAGAGAGTGAAAAACAATTAGGAATACATGTCACCCATTTCACAGATGGCTTAGCTCCAGCACCGTAGTGGATCATAAGTGGAATAACAATTGGATAAACTAGTCCTCAGTTCAGTGTGTTATCTGGCCAACGTGTTTCCTCCCACTAACTTGCCCCCATCAGCTTCCCCTTCTGTTGTTCCATCCAATGAACTTCTCCCTAAAACCATTCAAGATGTGCACTTCACTTTAAAAATGGCATCAATGTGGGAATCAGGTCCTGCAGCAAGAGAGTAAGGAATGCATTGTGTCGGGGCAATGGGGACCTTTCAACAGGGCTCTCAAATCACTACATTATTGTGGCAATTTGTTTCATTCTACACAAAATTGGGTTGGCTAGTTTTATTCTATTTGTGTCCTACAGGGCCTAATAATTAATTAATTAGTTTTTTCACTCATTCTTCAAATATGTATTGAGTACCACCATATGCTAGGCACTGTAATGTTCTGTAGATCCAAAAAGAAAGCCATATTGCTGACTTCAATGACTTCATGTGGTAAACCCACTCTCCAAAAACTCATAATCCTGACTATGTAGCATTTGCCAAATTCTGATGTGAATATTCCTACTATGGCCAATATCAAGCTACCTACAATGTAGCAACTGGCAGTCAACACTACTGAAAATGTGACAGGTAGCTCTCCCCTGTTGATAGTAGCAGGCTTCAGTATAACCACTGGACATCACAGTTGGGAGAGGGAGACAAGAATATCAGAATACAGGGACAGACAAAGTGTAATGGAAACAAAAAAGCAATAGACAAATTCCACATACAGAATGTCAAGGAAATCAGAAAAGAAAAACCATGAACTTCAGTCATTAAAAGAGTTTCAATACCCTACTAGACCATAAGCTGAGAACAGAGACTGTCTTTTTTTACTGTATTTTTCTTGTAATGTGTTTTAGTGGACTGTTCAGTATATGACATACATGTTTCTTACAGCTATTAAACTGAGATTTCTAAGGAGGGGAAATTAATATAAGTAGCTTGCTCCTTTTTCCTGGTGGTTTTCAGATTTTACAGAAGAAAATCTTGCCATTGTTAAGTGCACCCTGAAAACTCATTTTATTATTTTTTGACTTCAGTTTTAATTAACGGTACATATGACTGTTCACTCATTAGGGTCATATGGCCCAGTGGTGAATGGATCTTCTTGGCATATGGGCTGAATTAGCATGTGCCTTTGGGATTTGGTTTTGTGACAAGAGGTTATAAAGGAGAAATTCGGGAAAGGTTACAAACTCAGGTGCCAAAAGCAACTGCATAGGCTCCTCCAAAGTCAGACCACAAGAACAATCATAAAGAAATGTTCCAAGGCAACCAATCAAACCCACTCTGGAGCAGAAGTTAACCAAGGACCAATCAAGGCCACTAGATGGCTGGATCAGGGGTGGGGGGGGGCTAAAGTGTCTACAGATTTTAAGACTTGGAAATTTTCAAAATAAGAATTCAATGGCATGCCACTAAATCCAATAGCAGAGAATGCCCAGTGACCTGGAAAATACCACTCCAGGCAAATCACCCTGACAACCACTATTTTTGCTATCACTAAATCTTATTTTTTAATGCAAAGCTCAAATAACAGTTAGTGGAAAACATGTTTGTAACCCTGATAGGTCACATGGCTTGCTGCCTTCCAGAAAAGTCTTCTTTTCTGGTAAGTGTAGGTTTCTATGTACTTACTTAAAATTGTATACTGAAGTTGTGTCTATTAATGCCAAAACAACAAGCCTGTTTATGTTAATTGGGAAAAAATCCATCCATTATTGATATTGTATAGACAAACAGACTGTCAATTCACTCAATTTTCAACTGGCTGCTAATAAAGCACTAAAATAAAGACACCACCCCAGAACATACATAAGAAACAGGAAAATACTTAAAGGTAACTAGCAAAAGCTTCAAGTATCCTAGATTATCAATTATAAAAAGTCAATTACTATCAAGTTTTCTTTGATTCCTTTATGGAAATGAATGGCTCTTTACTAATTGCTACCAGCCAACCTTAGTTCTTCCTCTTTCGATAAAAATCTTTGCACAAACTCTCTTAAATTCAAATTTTCTACAACATAAATATGTCATCAGATTGTGCCAGGAGCCCCGCAGACATTCTCTTAGTAGCAGAAGTACTATGGTAACTAATATCTCATTTACTATATGTCGAGCATAAAAAGTTACTAGTCTGGAGACCCCTAAAACACCAAAAATATTTGTAAAATCATTGGCATTTCTCTACTAAACAACAATATTAATAGTTTGTATTAAATTATATTTATTATTTGCATTCCAGCTACTTCGGAAAGTATTTGAAGTGGCTTAGATGAGACACACATATACTTTCAATCATAAAAATAAGGATAAAACATTAAAAGCATGTACTTGAGAAGAGAAAGATTATTATACCAGAAATCTAGGCAAAAGAGCGTTACTATCACCAGGTCCTAAATTTGCTTTAGATTTTTCTAGCAGCAAATAGGAAATTTGGTGAATTATATAATTCCTACTCATTAAAATAGAAACAAACTTGTTTCGTTGGCACTAAAATCTGAAAGAAAATTTTTGCATAAATCCTTATGCAAAGAACATTAAACAACAATAAGTAATTTTTAAAGCAATTTCAAGATGTAAACATGTTCTTCATGTGAACATTTCTTATATAAAACCTGAAGGATAGAATATTAATATTAAACCATAATTTTATGAGGGCATTACTACAGAGAAGTAAACTAATGTAGTCCAGGTATGTGGTTTTCTGATGCTGTAATTTGATGCAGAGACAGAGCCCAGAAAAGCCAGGTCATTAGATAATTAGAAATTCTGTTAGATTACTTTCTTCAAAAATAAAATATCATGGCTGAGGTTTTGAAAGACAACTCAAGAATGAGCTGTCTTGAGTGCATCTATAGTTCTGTTGATGCCTGAACTCAAACTCATGTGCTTTTAGTAACAGAAGCCCAGGGAGCAAGATGCCATTTGGTTATGAAAATCAATGAGCAGCACAGTTGATCTCAATCATGGCACCTGCCCTGCCCTTGTAGAATAAGTTTGCTGAAGGGGTTATACCACATGTATCTGAGCAGAGGTAACTGAACCAGGGCAGTCACTTGACTTAAGAGTCGATAAACTGGAGGCTGATTAGAAACTTATGACCTGGCTTGGCTTGAAAGCATAAACTTCTCCATTGTGATTCTCTCTCTTCATCATTTAACCTGTGAAATACTGAGATCGGGACAGTTAACTGTGGAAACAGCCATTGAAAAATGACGATATGCATGGAAGCCAGAATTCACATTGCCCCACGTGTTAAAAAAAAAAAAAACTAAGAGAAGCAGAAGATATGAGTAAGAGAAGTGCAAGTATATGGAGATAAAGATGAAACAAATGAGCAGAGAGGATCAAGGAGCAGATTTGCAGAGAAGTCTGAGATATCTCAGTCTCAAAGCTCTAGAATTTGGATCATTCCATGGTCCTGCCCTTTGCTATCTGGTTCTTGCATTTTCCTGATTTCCTTTGTGAATGTACCCTTAAAATAAATGGTGAAGTGCCTGAAGTAATACTCCAAGTCATTCTTTCTGGTCCAAAAGGGATACATTAAAATGTGTTGCTTTATCTGTGGAAAGAAATTTTCACCTCTGCAATGGACCGATTGCAGAGTTCCTTGAACCAGAGGCACAGTGTCCTCAAGCAACATCTTCTTAGTGGTCTGGACAAGCTGAAATCAATGAAGACCCCAGATTTTACCATGAAATGCAAAACAAACAACTTTGACCTGAGAGAAATATTTAAGAGCAATTATTACCAGTATTCTGCCTTTGTGTATATTTTTGGGGGGACGCAACAGTTGGGGAATGCTAATATACTCCCTTGAATATCTGATTTTATGCAGCATTGACTCCTAGCTAAGGCCAGATGTGATGGTTAGCTGCAGATGGGTTAGTCCTAGGTAATCCAAAGCATTTTCTAGTGTAGTCCATCTGAATATTGGAAAATAATCCAAATAGCCATTTCGATTTGGTAGAACCAATAGAAGAAAAAAGATTGTAAAGTTGATTAAGAACATATTTTCTAAAAACAGACAGCCTGGGTTTGAATCCTGACTCCCAAATCTGCTAGATATGGAACCTTGAACAAGTCACCGCGCCTTCCTCCCATCTGTAAAATGGGATCATGATGGTACCTCCCTCATGAAGTGATTATGAGTTTTAAATGAAGTAATCTATGGAGATTGCTGAGCACAGTGCCTGACACATAGTAGGTACTCAATAAAGGTGAGTGCCTATTACTGTCCCTCCTTTGGGTACCTTAACTTATTGATTCCAGTCACTTTATTCTCAGACACTGTACTCAGGAGTCACCTTTGGGAAGTTTCAAAGGAACAAAATAAAAAAGCGAAACATAACTAAGGAAGGTAGTCATACTGATATAATTACATGAAAATTAAATGCATGATTTTGAAGAATGAATGTTCCAAGAGCATGGTTGAAGATGAAGAAGCCATTTTATAATAGTGAAGTTTCAAATGTCCATTCAAAGTCCTGGCATCCTGTAGGAAAATAACTATTTAAAAAATAAAAAATAAAACAATTTTTTAAAACACCTGCTTTTCTTTTATTATTTTCATACTCTCTATTATTGAGGCTAGGTTCTTATAAGCTTGCTTCAGTAGAATTTTTTAACTTCCTAAAATGCACTTCCCTGTCTGAACATTTGTAGCTGGCACTATCAGTATCCCAGACTTCTCTTATCTACAGACTTCTGACTGCAGGTGTCTGCCTCTCTGTGCCAGCCGGCTTCATGTGGCAGAAGAGAAAGGCTAGAAAGAAATACCTTTAGGAGCAGACTTCAACCAAAGATCATTGATGTCAGTGTTCCAAGTACCCCAACTCCCTCAACTCTTCAGGTAGGATAACTCAAAGGCAGCTATTTACCCCACTTCTCAGTTTCCCTACAGAATTAAGCCTCAGTCATCATAATGGTGGCTGGGTTAATAACACACCATTATTGGCTGTCTTTTCTTCTCAATATTACTTTTCCACCTCCCCCCACTGATGTTCCTTACACCTCTCAAATAAACTACTTGCCTTTGAATCCTTGTCTCAGGGTCTGTCTCTGGGAGAACCCAAATGAAGGCAGCATCTCTATAGAAATCTTTTCCTTATTAAGCAATCTAAAGTGTCCAAGAGAAGCAGTTAAAGCTCTCAACCTGCCTTCTACATTGATTTTTTTCCCCTTCCTCCCAAAAGATTTGCCAAACAGTGGAGAAGGTGTCTGTCAAGGCTCCCCAGCCTAAGAACTGGGAAGCCTCCAGTGGGTCTGTTATGAAAAACACCAGTGCACCTCTGCAAAGGGGCAGCCTCACTTTTTCATGGGTACTGTCTCAGGAGACAGAGATGGAACTCAGTGGTTGCTTTTCATCTTCACTCTCCAGTACAAAGTGACTGCATCGCCTTTGCCAACATTTCCGTTTTCCCATGGTGAGGACTGCCAGGCAATTAAGTTCTTGCTCTCTCCAAATTTCAGCAGGAGCACAGGAGTTTTATTTTTAACAGTGCAGAAAGGTGTTGCCATGGTAACATAATGAACTCCAAGAGCAATTTGATTGATTGATGGTGTTGTGGTGAAGGAGGATTGATGTGAAAGACAGTAAAAAAAATCATACAGCTTTATCACCTTGCGTTGAGTTTATAGATCTTGGTTATTAAATGCTAATAGTATGTGATTTCTGTTTATCCTTATGCAAAAGGAAGCAAAATAATAAAGAAACGAGTGAATTGACCATCAGGAAAGTGCTCTGGTCTCATGAATTTAAGAGACACATGGTCAATGTCGCTGAAAAAATATGTTTGCTAGGCAGGCTAGGCACAGCAGAGCATTCAGACACCCCACACACCAGGCCATGATGGGGAGCATTCTACTACTCTCTGCTTCAAATACGTTTCACTTTCAATCACCCTCTCCTTTCAATTAATCTTCCTCTTTGTAGTGAGGATAATATATTTAAAATAACCCTCTAGGTATTTTCCCTCTTGGAAAATCCAGCTTTTTTCCTTACAGTTCAAATACTGTTCTTGCCAGTCAGGAAGAAGGAGGATGTGTCACAGAAGCAGTTCCCATCAGACAGGAATGAGGTGGGCAAAGAAAGCCCTTCCTGTAGTGCAAGGAGAAAGTTCTAAAGCAGCAGTTTGCAAAATGGGCCAGATCCTCTTGTTTTCCTCAAGATCCTTTCAAGGGGTCTATGATCAAAACCATTCTCACGATCCTACCAAGATGTTATTTGCTCTTTTAACTCTTTCAAGCAAGTACAGTGGAGTTTTCCAGAGGCTACACAATATACAATATCACAACAGTGAAGACTAATCTTCTATTAGAGACATGCTTAAATAGATAGAAGCTGTCTTCTGTGAAGCCAGATATGTAAAGAGATTTGAAAAAATATAAAACTACTTTCTTTATTAATTTTTTGTTTTAGAAAATGTAATTATTCTTTATTTTTAAATGGTTTTATATTGATATGTAATGAGTTTATTACTGTTTTTAAAATATTAATGAATATTTAAAATTTTTGCTTTAATTTCTAATACAGTAAATAAATATCAATAGACATAACCTACTTAAGCAAAAGCTTTTTGGAGTGTCAACAATACTTCAGAGGCTTTAAGACCAAATATTTTGAGAACCATTCAGAAGAGATGAAACTAAGATAATATATTACTAAACTCCCTGAGAAAGGACTCCGAACTCCAGCCTCTGCCCCACTTCAGACCTCAGCCTAGGATGTGTTGGGAGGAATTAAAGAACTTCTTGCCTTCCTGTGTGAAGCTGGGAACCTTTGACAGAAGATATACATTCATTTTGGCACATCCATTGAAACTATTGCTTGAAGCTGTATGAGATTAACCTTTTTTTTTTTTTTTTTGGTACATCCAAGTCATAGTGTTTAAATTTTGACCCCAGCTAAATGTTCTCTATTTTCTCTATTCCTCTCCAATAGAAATCTTTCCCTTTATCATTCTTTTGCCTCCATTATAGTTTACTATTCCTTCTCCATTCCCTCATTTTCCCTCATCCTTCTCCCTCTTCTAGTATTCTTTTTCTTTGTTCTCTGCCTTAGCTGAGTTGGTGATAGCCTAAACCCACTGCACTAATGCAACAGTATTGAAAGCTGTTCTCAAGACGTGTCACTTACAGTAGGCATACTATAGCACCCCGGAAACTTTACACAGAAGATTTTATTTAATTCTCACCACAACCTTACAAGGTGGATTTATATTTGCTATTTTATTGCTGCTCAGAGTAATTAGGAAATTTGCCTAAGGTCATACAACTGGTTTTGTGTCAGAGCAGGATTTGAAACCACATCTGTCAATCTCTAAGCCCATGCCCCTTCTACTCTATCAATCAGCCTCCTCACATACAATATTTTACAAGTTACATCCCAAGAGCTATTTATACCCCAATCATATCTGCCTTCTCTTACTCTTCCCTGTGACATATGTTTCTCCTGTGCCCACACTTACTTTTCATGAGTCAATGATGGTCAAAAAATCATAAAATGGAGAACAATCAGACACAAAATTGTACCTAGGTTATCATCTAAGACTAAAGTGCAGAAGCTCCAGCAGTGGAAGCAAAGTCCATTTCCCTCTTTAATTCAATGTTCTCTGAGAGCTGATGATGTGCTGGAGGTCATGCTGAAGACTGAGACTGCCAAAACTCCCAGGGGTTTATTAGCTATTCTTTTTAAATTATCTTTAACTGAGCACTTACTAGGTGCCAGGTACGCAACTAGTTACATTCTATATATTATCTCATTTAACTCTTGAAACAACCCTGCATGACAGACTTTATTAACCTCCTTTTAGGGATTAGGAAACTGAAGCTCCAAGGGTTTAAACACTTCCATAAAGAATCACAGCTAGTAAATTCAAAAGCAGGTCAATTTGATTCTAAAGCTTAAGTTCTTTCTACTCCTTGCAATGATTGTTTCACTGATATATTACAACCCTGCAGCTAGCACATGACTTAGAAATATTAGAATTGTGGTGGGGGAGGAGTTAATAAAATTTTTCAGATTCCATGTATCACCTCAGGCAGAAAATGGCCACACAGATATGATGCACTGGACCAGGAATATGTTTTCTAAATCAAAAGCAGTTTATCTGCTTTTGTATTGCATGGCTGTCTTTCTTCCTTTTAAAGTTCTCCAGAGTGATGGAGGCATTGACAATGGCATTTACAAGCTGGTTTTCTTGGTTACCACCCACTAGTTTGGGGTGCCCCTGCCCCTTTTATGAGAAAATAGTGAACTAAGAGATATTAAACCAAGATGCAGTTCAAAACTGAAATGAACCTCATGCTTTTTGAATGAAATTTTTCAAATACTAAAATACAATAGAGGATGGGTGCTTGGGAGACAAGTGACATCAGATTTCACTGAGGAAGCACCCGAGGAAAGGAGATAGAATCTCATAATCAGAATAAACTTTTCAAAGGCATGCGGCCAGCATGTAGGCATTGAGGCATGAACTCCAAACAAGTGAATAAAACACAGTACAGAGCAGTGAGTTTGGTATGCTATTATCTGTGTTAAAAAAAAATACAGGGCTGAGAAAAAAATATTTGCAAAATGGATCATAGAACTAAATGTAAAATGCAAAACTATAAAACTCCTGGAAGATGCCACAAAAGACAACCTAGAGGACCTTAGATATGACAATGGCTTTTTAGATATAATACCAAAGGAACACTCTGTGAAAGAAATCATTAGTAAGCTGTACTTCATTAAAATTAAAAACTTCTGCTCTGCTAAAGACAATGTCAAGAGAATGAGAAAACAAACCACAGACTGGGAGAAAATATTCGTAGAAGATACAGTTGATAAAGTACTACTACCAAAAATATACAAAGAACTCTTAAAACTCAATAATAAGAAAACAAAAAACCCAATTAAAAAAATGGGCCAAAGACCTTAACAGATACCCCACCAAGAAGATATGCAGATGACAAATAAACATATAAAAAGATGCTCTACATCACATGTCATCAGATAAATGCAAAGTAAAACAACAATGAGACACCAATATACATCTATTAGAATGGCCAAAGTCCAGAACACTGACAAACCAAATGCTGGCAAGGGTGTGGAGTAATAGGAACTCTCAAACATTGCTGGTAGGAATGCAAAATAGTATAGCCACTTTAGAATACATTTTAGTAGTTTCTTAAAAAACTAAACATTCTTACCGCATGACCCAGAAGCTGCACTTTTTAGTATTTACCCAAAGTAGTTGAAAACTTATGTCTACACAATAACCTGCATACAAATGTTTATAGCAGCTTACTTCATAATTGTGAAAACTTGGAAACAGCAGGATATTCTTTATTAGGTTTATAGATAAATGAAGAAATGGGATATTATTCGGTATTAAAGAGAAATGAGCTATCAAGTCATGAAAAGACATGAAGGAAAGTTAAAAGCCTATTACTAAGTGAAAAAAGCCAGACTAAATAAGCTACATACTGTATGATTTCACCTATATAACATTTTGGAAAAGGCAAAACTATGGAGACAGTAAAAATATCAGTGGTGGCTGGGGCAGGGAGAGGGGAGGGGTGAACAAGCTGAGCACAGAGGAGTTTTAGAGCAGTGAAACTACTCTGTATGATACTATAATGGTGGATACGGTCATTATACATTTGTCCAAACCCATAGAATGTTCAACATGAAATGTGAACCCTAATATAACCTATAAATTTAGAGTAATTATAATGTATCAATGTAGGTTCATGTATTTTAACAACTGTACCACTGTGGTGGGGATGTTGATAAGCGGGGAGACTGTGCATGTGTGAGCACAGGGGACATATGGGAAACCTCTATCTCTTCCCCTCAATTTTGATGTGAATCTAAAACTACTCTAAAAAAATCTATTAAAAATTCATAATAAAAAACATGCAGGAAACATATATACACATATATATTTGTATACTCACACATATATGTGTATACTGATTAGCCAAATAAGTAAGACTTCTAGATAATAGGTGGTTCTTCCTCTCTCTATAGGTAAGATATTGAGCAGGCCTATAACCTATCTGAAAATTCTTAGATAACAAAAAAGTCCTCTAATAACTTCTAGTCACAAAATAACCTTATTTTGGTAGATGCTGATTCTTGTGCAGCAGACAAT
The DNA here is from genome assembly GCA_028627145.1 of Eidolon dupreanum. Lineage (NCBI taxonomy): Eukaryota > Metazoa > Chordata > Mammalia > Chiroptera > Pteropodidae > Eidolon > Eidolon dupreanum. Next base: position 26,459,430 of record CM053511.1, on the reverse strand, counting down.
GATCCAGACTTTATTTGAAGTTCAAATTTATTTCCTCTGCCAGCCCAGGCTGTAAGGGAACAGTGGAAGAGAAGAAGACATGGTGGCGTATTCTACACTTACCTGTCTAGTGCCCCACCCCCCATCCTCCACGCACTCTGTGGACTCTCCCTCCAGAGTGGAAGAGCAAAAGGAAAGACAGTTAAGGGCAGGGACAGGTCTTACCTCAGAGGTGCAGTTGTGTTTTGTTCTTGGGGCTCTTTGGACGCTTGTTTATGGTAGGTTCACCAGAGACTTCCCTGGCCATTTCCCACCCAATCCCCTTAAGATATCAAATACCAAATATAGGAGGTTAGGGGGAGGGTGAAGTGAGTAAAGGGGATCAAATATATGGTAGTAGAAGGAAACAATTTTGGGTGGTAATCACACAATAAAATATACAGATGTTAAACTATAATGTACACCTGAAAATTATATAATTATATGAACCAATGTTACCCCAATAAACTTAATAAAAAAATTTTTAATTAAAAAAAAAAAACATCAAATGTTCCCTTCAGCCAGTCATTTATCACTACCCCGCAGCCCCCTTTTCTGGCAAACCACTGCAGAGAACCTGTCCTTTAGGACTCTGACACCCCTCCAGGTTACCCTCTTGAACAGTCTCTAAACTTGCTCCAGGCTGTGATTCACACTGGATCTGTTGGAAGTAATAACTTTTTGCCTCTACGAACTGGAGTACAGACCACTCCTTAGGGTGCCACTTTTTTTAATGCTCTGTCGTCAGATCAGCTAGCCACCACGGTCTTTTGCTTATAGGTTTTTCTTGGTGGGTCTGACACCACAGTCTCCAGAGTTATCGTGTCCTTCCCTCCCAAGTCTTCTCTTCTTAAAAGGCAATATCATATAAATAACAATTATTTATATGGTGTACTGTATAACAACCCAAAACTTAATGGCATGAAAAACAACCATTTTCTATAGCTCACATGTCTCTAGGACAACTGGATGGCTCTAGTTATCTAGGAAGGCTTAGCTGATCTGAGCTAGGCTTATATACGTATTTTCAGTCAAATGTCAGGTCAGCTGGAGGCTGACTGGTCTACAATATTCCTCCTTCATGTGTGGCAGTTGGCTGACTCTCGACTGCTGTAATGGCATGACTAGGTCGTGTTTTCCATCATTTGGCAGGCTAGCTTAAACTTGCTCACATGGCAGAGTCATGATTCTAAGAGAAAGTATGGAAATGTGCAAAGGCTCATGAAGTCTAGACTCAGAACTGTTTCATAAACATTTCTGCAACATTCTGTACAGACCAAAGAAAATCACAAGGCTCGATTCAAGGAGTAGAGAAAGAGACTTCACCTTGAGATAGGAGGAGGTGTATGTTCAAGTTGCAGAAGGTATGAAAACAGTGAGGAGGTTCAAAGATTGAGGACATTTTTGCAATCAATCTACCACACAAGCAATTCTCTAATCCTAGTCTTTATAATAAGCTCTAGGTCATTTGGATCCACCCCCCCCCCCTTAGTGCTATTTCTATTTATCTAGCCTATGATGGACAATTACTTGTAAAGAAACCCATAAAGAAAAGTTTGACCAAACAAGTTTTTCTTTCCCTTTTCTCCTAGTGCTGCTAAGCCACCTGAACTCATATAGCAATTTTTTTTACTCCTAGTCCAGGACATTACTTTTGTAGAGAAAAAATTTTTCTCTATCCTCCTATATTCATTAGCTGAGGCCTGCAAATTAAACTGACAAAAGGCAGATTAACAAAAGAAAAGGCATACATATTTTATTAATGTTATTTTTAAAATTTTACATGCACGGGGAAGGTCACAGAAAGGAGCTGAAAACCTCAAAGAAGGAGTTAGACTTGGAAACTCATGTACAATTTTAACGAAGAGTGATAAATTGCAGAGAACTAACTAGCCAAAGGAAAGGGGTTTGAGCTCCTAGGGGCAGTAAATTATGGAAAGGTAAATACATGGAGAAAATAATGGTAGATAAGGGTTTTCTAGTAAGGTTTGTTATACAGAATCAAGTCGGTGCCCTCTCCAGTGATAAGAGTTGTCTCAAGTGATTAAGAGTCATCCTATTCTTCTTGATACATAAGAGGGGGACACCTTTACAAATGGCAATTTATGTTACCTTTACAAAAGGGGAAACTTAGGCCCTGCTATTAGACAGAAAGGGGACAGGCAGAGAGTTCCTTCTGTGTCTGCTGTTTCTTAATTGCCTTCAGCTCAAAATCATCCTTATGCCAAAGTGGCATATTTGGCAATGCCATATTCTAATCCCCTTCATATCTGTTAAATTTATCTTGTTTGTATAGGCCCATTTCTTCATCCGCAAGAAATCTTTGGATTTCTTGGTTGAGAAGCCTAAGAATGTAGTCCAGGCTGTTTCCTGTCAGAGAGTCCAGAAAGTCTGGATCCACTCAAACCTGAAAGTTCTTGGTCAAGCCAACAGCTCACTCCACACTTATGAGGCTCCTCTGAACTGATGCAGCAGCTCAGAGAGGAAGTAGAATCAGGAGCTGTGGTCTCTGCAGTTTGTGGTGGAAGAATTATGGTTTCTGTTAGAAAGATCCTCCTTATCCAATGCAAGCCCATTAAGATCCAATGTAGATGTGCAGTTTAAGTCAATCCAGCAGTTCCCTGTGGATGTAAGCCTAAAACAATTCAGAAAGTAATGCAAGAGGAAAGAAAAGCAATCAAAGAGCAGGAACAGTGAAGGGATACATCAAAAGGAAGAAACCAGAAAAAGAGAGAGAAATTATCCAGAGACAAAATTCATTTTTGCAAGGAGAAAAAAAAAAGCATGTTGGGATATGAAACAGAGAAAAAGAAGTGGGACAAATCTCTGATGTATTTCCTGCATTTCTTGAGAGTGAAAAAGCTGTTGCTTATTTGAAAGACCACTTTACAAGACCCTCCTAATTCCAGTCCCAGCAGGTAAAGATCTAAAGGGTAAAGCTGTCTGATCAACCAAGTGAACTGGCAATATTTGGAGGCTTCTAGGGAACCATTTCCATCTCTCTTCTAAGAGGACCAGTTACTATTCTATCAGCACAAGAATGCATCCTAAAGACCAATGGTCCGGACCACACTAAACTAAACTGTTTCTTCATAGGGAGCCTTTATAGAGACAAAGCTGTTGGTTTAGCTCTTAGGGACCTCTCTGTTAGATAAACATCAAACAAAGCTCGGCATTACATTAGCTCTTTTAGAAGCCATATATACCACTGATGCTGAATGAGCTTGTCTTCTGACTTCCTAAGACATTTCTTCATCTGTAAGCAATACCTCTACCATATTGTGTATTAACTGCTTTTCTTTAAAGCTTTTCTTGAAGAGGCTTCTTTGCCTAGAAAAAAATGCATGCTCATGTATAGACTGAACAATTATAAAACAGACTATAAAGAAAACAGGAATCGCAGCAGAAAATCTGAAACTTTTCGTGCTTATATCATAGAGGCAGAAGAGAATTGAATAATGAAAAAAGTTGGGTGTGTCTTGTTTTCCTGTGACTGCCACCACAAATTACCACAAACCAGGTGGCCTAAAACAACAGAAATGTATTTCCTCACAGTCCTGGAGATTAGAGGGCTGAAATCAAGGAAATGGCAGGTCCATGTTTCTTCTGAGAGTTTGAGTACAGTCTTTCCTGCCTCTTCTAGCTTCTGGTAGTTGCTGACAACCCTTGGCATTCCTTGGCTTATGGCAGCATTGGCAGGTCCATGTTTCTTCTGAGAGTTTGAGTACAGTCTTTCCTGCCTCTTCTAGCTTCTGGTAGTTGCTGACAACCCTTGGCATTCCTTGGCTTATGGCAGCATAACTCCAATCTGTGCCTCCATTTTCACATGGCCTTCTTCCTTGTGTGTCTGTGTTTCTATGTCCAAATTTCTCTCTTCTTAAAAGGAACCAGTCACATTGGATTTAGGACACACCCTAATTCTGTATGTCCTCATCTTAACTTGATTACCTAAGCAAAACCCTATTTCCAAATAAGATCATATTCACAGATTCTAAGTGGACGCAAATTTTTGAGGGACACCATTCAACCCAGTACGGAGTAAACAGCAATTTCTCCAGCTTTGCTAACTGAGAATAAACTATGAGGAAATAAGTTTAAACTAGACTGTGAATGATTAGGGATTTTTTAGCCAATGGTGTAGTGAACTCACTGCATGGAGTACTTTGGGAGAAATAAGAGAAATCAAATTCTCCTTTCATGGCCTTCAATGGGCCTGTGACCCACTTAGATAGACTTGGGAGACGTTTACATATGGATGAGCTGAGGGAAAAAAATCTCTCTAACAGTCAAGCCTTCAAATAAAATGCCTTAAACAGAAATGTATACAAGTACCCCTCCTGTGTTTGATCTATGTTTAAGATGTGTAAAGCTGGACGAAGCATAACTTCAACTCCAACAACATGAAAAATCTGGATAAATTGAAAAATCACAATATTTTTTGAAGCAATTTGAGAGCAGAGGCCTCAGAACCTCCAAGGAATGTGAAATCTAAGAGAAGAAAAGCCCTTCCAAGGAGACAGCATGAGAGCACTGGCTCATTCGGAGCAGAGCATGGGAGAAAGAGATGCCAGTCTCCATACAAATGAGTAAAAATTCAGCTAAATCTTTAATAAGTTGCTAAAAGCCAAATGTGGGCTACAATGAACATGTAGACCCCCTGGGAGCTTCAGCCACAAAAGGAGTTTATGTTCACTGGCAGTTTTTATTCACAGGTAGCCAAAAGAAAGGTTAAGGGCAGGGTAGGAGATTAGAGAGAACCTCTCTTTGTGATGAAGGACTGTGGAAGGGAAGTAGAACCCCTTTGAGATAAGCGGAAGGTTCCACCTGAACCTTTAGACTCTCTGTAACAAAAGCTATAAGCTGTAGAGGAATGGCTGCAAACCTGGTGCCCCCAAGACACAGATAAAAACCCACTGTTTTCCCCTGGGGAAGGAAAAGAAAAACCCCTACTCTTCGAAAAGAGGTAAGAGCATCCTGGGCCCAAAATAATGTAAGTTTCCTGCCTCTGGGGGAATAGCAAACACTCTCTGCAGATCACCCACCAGATACAAGAGAAACTTTGGCTGCCACAGGAAGGAAGAGCAAGATCATTGAGAAAGCCTGCTGCAAAGAACCAGGAAAGAGTGGACCAGGACAACAGGGAATGCTGTCCTCCAACAGTCTACACATTCAGAAAAACATAATGAGAGACCCTTCTCAGGCACAGGCACACGGGCAAGTCCAAAACAGAGAATAAGATAGGAACATTGAAAAAGCCCGTCAGCAAACCAGACCCAACCCCAAATACAAATTGCTAAAACACATATTGCTAAGTAAAAGTAGCCAATCTAGAAAGGTCACCTACTGTACGATTCCAATTATATGACATTCTGAAAAAGGCAAAACCATAGACAGAGTTAAAAAGATCAGTGGTTGTCAGGGGTCAAGAGAGGGTGGAAAGAGGAATAAAAAGGTGAGGCATGGGGATTTTTTAAGATGGTGAGACTATTCTGCATGATACTGGAATTGTGGGTACATATCACCCACTGGAATTGTGGGTACATATCAAAACTCATACAACTTCATAGCAAAAACCGTAAACCATAATGTATGCAAATTTTTAAAAGATCATTCAGAAGGTTGGGAAATCCCAGAATGGAATGCAGAATCAAGTAATTGGATGGTGGATGGCAGGAGCCAGGTTTCTCACTGATGAAGAGGGAGGTTATAGATAAACAAGGGAATGAGGTTAGAATCACAGATTGAGTTTATTAGAGTTCATATATCAATATGAACTCATGTTTAGCTTAATATATATACTAATGGTTATATATAGATATATATAAATATATTTCCTTGCTCTGTCAGCTGAAAGGGCCTATAAGAAATGATTCTCCAATAGCACCAAGCACAGAAAAGAGGGAGATGGGGAAGAGTAGCAGAAATGAGACTAGAGTGACAGTTCTCTAAACCTATCTATTTTTGTAGCTCTGACTCTTAAAATTATAGTAAGATTTCACATATACTTCACATATTTCCCCCCTCAAAAATTAAATAAAATTAACTAGGATGTAGGGAAACCCAAAATAGAATACAAGTGAAAAATTGCCCTCACTGTGTTACAAATAAATAACATAACCACACTGAGAGGGGTAGGAGAAAAAAAACTAACCTAAGGAACTTTGGAAAACAATATGTTGACTGAATGCCATAGGCTAAAGAGAAAAATAACAGTATCAAAATGCTTTAATCTGGTTATTAAATTTAGTTTTCACAAAGGTATGGGTTAGCTATTCTGAACATCTTTATGCACATACTAGAAGCGAACAAATAAACAAATATACTGTAGATAAAGAGAGGTATATTTTTTACTGTTAGAGAAAGAAATTACAAATAAAAGAGGGCTAAAACAAACCCTCTGGTGTTGGATTAGAATGAGAGTATCAGGATAAACTCATTCATATTTCTGTAACTGTGTGTGTGTGTATATGTGTGTGTGTGTGTGTGTGTAAACAGAAATATGAATGTATGAGTTACAATACAGACATTTATTTTCTAGCTCTGTCTGCTGGGAGGGCCTAGAAGCAAAGACACCAGTAACACTGCACATATCTAATGCGCAAATTTTTATTTCTAATTACTATTCTCCAATAAAAGGAACCAGAGTTCATTGGAGAAGTAAATGATTCTGGAACTGGGTCAGGAAAAATAGAAGATCAATATATTGTGGTAATGTAATAATGGAAATTACTCAAAAAAAGATGAGACTTGTCAAAAGAACATAAAATCTAGCCTGATAGAGCTCCAAATAGCTAAAGATAAAACAATTTGAGTAACAAAATAAATAATGACAGTATTGGGTTTTAATCAGTAGAATAAAATAAATGTCCATAAATTCATACTGATACAAAAAAATAATCAAATACATAAATAAAAGTGAAATAGGGATACCTCTTACCTATAGAAGAATTCCAAGTAAAAGTGTCAAGAGAACAGACAAATGAAAAATCACTTTTCAGTAAGAACTACAGTAAAAACTATTGCATACATGATCGACTTACAAATGCTAAAATTACTTGGAAAAAATTAGAAGGGAAAGGGGATATTTTCATAGTCTCAAAATGTCTACCAAGGACATTTATAACTGCAAAGGGAAAAATAACTACAGTGAAAAAACCTCATCAGACAGCACCTTAATAAGTGGTCAAGGTTAGCATCACCAGCTGTGTGATTTGTTAACATCATGAGTCCTTTAAATGATGCACTGAGGACACAATATAATTTGTGTGGTATTCTTAACAAAACACACAACCTCATTCTAATTGTGAGAAATCTTTAGGCTAACCAAATGGAGAGACATCCTATGAAATAACTGACCAAGGATCAAGGATGTGAAATGCAAGGACAGACGGAGAAACGATCATGATTTATAGGAGATGAAGAGAAAATAAAATGCAAAATGGAATTCTAATTAGAATCCCATAACAGAAAAAAAAAGAATAGAAAGAGTAATGATATTCTAATAAGATTTACATTTAGTTAATAATATACCAATGTTAATTTCCTGGTTTTGATTGTTATACTGTGGTTATGTAAACTATTAATATTAGGTTAACATTAAAGCCAGGGGTATATGGGAACTCTAGATACTATTTTTACAATGTTTCTGTAACTCTTAAATTCATTCAAAATAAAGAGAATTTTTTTAAAAAGAATCCAATGAAAAATATTGACAAAACATTTGAACACTCACTCACTAAAATAAAAATAAAGATGTTCAACATTATTAATTATTAAGGAAATGCAAATGAAAACCACAATGAGATACATATCTATTAAAATAGCTAAAATAAAAACAAATAACAATACCAAGTGCTGGTGAAGATGCAGGGAAACTAGATCTGTCATACATTGCTGGCAGAAATACAAAATGGTAGTCATTTTGTAAAACAGTGGCAATTTCTTGTAAGGTTAAATATATACTTATTCTATAACCCAGAACCCCCACTCCTAGGTATTTACCAAATAGATATTAAAACTTATGTTTATACAAAAACCTATGTGCAAATGTTCATGATGATTTTATTTATGATTGCCCCAAACTGAAAACAAACAGAATGTCCTTCAACTAGTAAATGGATAAACAAACTGTAGCACATTCACATCCATGGATTCCCAGGGAAGATTGTGAAAGAGGACTCTGTGAGGTGTTTGCAAAGCTGACAGGAACCAATTGTACACATACGTAGAAATTAGAGGATGGATAAACAAACATCTTGACTGTTCCCATTGAGTCATCTTTTGGGGCCATATGGAGATCATTTTGAACAGGTTCCCAGAAGTCTCTTCTCTCTTAACTGTCCTTCTGACCCATTGCCTCCAGGTCTAGACTATTCTCTTCTAACATCTGCAAAGTCAAGGCCAGAGAGACCTCCACTGTGACTAGAGGATAGTCACAGTGTCTTCATGGTCCTCTGTGAGACTAGGATTGGGCTTCCCAGTTCCCTCAGAATAGAGCATCCAGAAGCTTATCAAGCAATATTGTTCTTAGCATAACTTCACATATACAACTAGACATATATTGAACATTGACTGTGTGCCAGGCATTGGGAAACAAAAAAACAATAATTAAAAATTTAAAAACAACAAAACAATTTTTCAAAATGTGTCTAATAAAATAAATTCCTGTCTTAATGAATAATAATTTTTAAAAAGAAAAAGTTGACAAGGAATCATCTTTCTTTATCTTGAGCAACTTGAGGACCTGAAGGAAAGGAAACAAGTTGGGTGGTTTGCTTGCTCTTTTGTCAAATACTATGCTTACTTATTTCCCTAGGACTCTTAATTTTGATTTTTGAGATTCTCGAATGTCTTCGTTTTTTAACTTTAAAAAAAAAATAACCTGTAGAGGACTCTCAAATTACAAACCATATCAAACATTTTAGTTAAGAAGTTCTCTAATTTCAGGAAAATTATGAGTAACTATTAATGGTGACACCTCCAGGTTGGTAGGATTTGGAGATGTGAGAAAGAAAGAAGACCCATTTTTCATTTAGTACCCTGATATGACTTGAATTTGTATCATATATGTGTAATATTTTCATATTATGAATAATATTAAGGATTTTTTTTAAGTTTTCTTCTCTCTGTGGTTCTATGACAGGAAGATTTGTCACTAGCACTTTCTCCTAAACTAACAATACATGAATTGGATCCTTCAAAAAATCTCGACTTTTTAGAATTGGGCAACAAGCAGAAATATCATATTTAGAAAATTTTCCTGCAGAGCATATCAATTTGGAATGTGGATCTCGGAGTCAGACCTAAGTTCAAAATTAAGCTCTGCTATATTCTACCTATGGATCCTCAGCAAGTTAGTTAACCTGTTTCTATTAATTTCTGCCTCAAATACCTACCTCATTGTTAAGAGGATTAACTGAGACAATGCATGTAAAATTCTCAGCCCAGAGCCTAGCACAAAAGAAGTGCCTAATAAATGATAATTATTGTTATTAAGGAATTAGTCACAAAAATGGCCAAGTCGTGCAGTATAGTTGATACTGCTTGGGGAAAATGCATATTTATACCACTAGAACACTAGAAAAATAAAATGTGATCTATACAATGAAATAGGCAGTCATTAAAATGGTGTTACAGAAGACTAAAGAATGAAAAGATAATATTTATAAAATAGTGTTTAAACAAGTTAGAAAGCAATATGTGCAACATAGACCTGGGTTTTAAATAATACTAATATATGTGAACACATATTGTGCCAAAAGGGAAAAAAATCAACAATAAGTAGTTCAGTCATTCATTCAACAAATATTCACCACACCTTCTCAGTGCCATTTCTAGGTGCTGGGGATATAAAAGTGAGCAAAACAATCAAAAATCACTGCCCTCATGGAGCTTACCTTCTAGTGGTTGGATACAGGCAATAAATATTTGAAAGTGAAATATACAGTATAAATGATGGTAATAAATGCTATGGGTACAATAAGCATGGAATAGGAGGATGAGAAGTGACAGTTAATGGAGGGAGGAATTTTTTCTTTCAATAAGTGGTCAGGGAAGTTCTCACTAATAAGATAGCAACTGATCTTTGATGCCAAGTTGGTGAGGGTGCAAGTCATGAAGATATTAGAGAGAAGAGCAACGCAGATAGAGGAAATAAGTGCTTAAGTTGAAAGCTGGGAATAAGTTTGCCATGTTCAGCGACCAGCAATAAAGCTGTTATAAAGTGGGATGAACAAGAGACAAGGGGTAGAAGAAGGAGTGAAAGAAAAAGCAGAGGCCAAATCACGCAGGGCCTTGGGAAGGATATTAAGAACTTTGGATTTATCTCTGGGTGAAATAATAAGCCAATGGATGATTTTGAGCATGATATGACACATTTTAACTAGTTCATGCTAGCTACTGTGTTCAAAATAGATTGGAAAGAGAAAGAATAGAAGCATGGATACCAATTTTTAATAATTCAAGAAAGATATGATTGTGGTTTAGAGCAGGATGGTGATAGCAAAAGTAGTGAGGAATAGTGAGATTCTAGATATATTTTTGAAGATAGAGCCAACAGGATTTGCTGACAGATAGGACATAGTATAAGAAGGAAAGAGAAGTCAAGGATGAATCACAGGTTTGGGACTGGGCAAATAGAATGACAGAGTGGCAATTCACTGAAGTGAGAAGATTACAGGAGGAACAGATTTAGAGAAGATGAGAAATTTGATGTTACGTATTAGGTTAAACAGGTAAGTGGAGATGTTGAAAAGGCTGTTGAATATATCTCAGTCCTTTGAAGGTCAGAGAAGGTGTTCATTTTCATCAGGTATGAAAAATATTTAAATTCACACAACTATATCAGAACCACTACATTCAATTGTTCAGGTTTTTCACAGCACAGTTTCATTCACATTGTAGCTTTTGTGAGTGATGTCTCCTGGAACTAGGCAGTACACATACATGGTTTACATAAATTAAGCAATATACATGGCCTTAGGGAAAATCACCTAGAAAGTGAAGATTGATAGAAAAGAGATCTGAAGACTAAGCTCTGGTGGTCTTCACCATTTAGAAACCAGAGAGATGGGTTGGAATGAGCAAAGAAGCCTACAAAGAAGTAGGCTAATAAAGCAGAAAGGGAACCATAAGACTATATTGTCCCAGAAGTCAAATGAAAAATATGTTTCAAGAAAAAGGTAGTAATCAGCTGTGACGAATGATTTTAAAAAGTCAAAGAAGATGAGGGCTGAGAGCTGATCACTAGTCCTCCCATTAGATCCAAGTAAGTAGAACCCCTACTCTATGCCCCACTCCAGAAAGATCCCCATGTTTTGAATTGCTTTCTTCAAATTTTTCTCAGTCTCCTTTCTGTGCTTGGATTTAGCTAAAGTCATTTGTGCTATCTGGGTAAGGTGCCCCCAAGCCTGACCTTCATAGCCTAGTAATCACCAGAATTGCCCTCTTTGACATTTTCTAAGTCTTCCTTCAATGCCTGGAACATTGGCTGGGGACAGCAGTGACATCTGGACAGGAATCCCCAAGCCTGGACTTAGGACCAGCGTAGACTCTAGTCCCTGTTTCTCCTCTTCACGGCACTCTCCATCACTCCATCCCATATGTGGAGTCAGTCAGATACCCCAAGGAGCTTCATGACCTATGCCTGTGATAGAATTCTGGGGACCCATGGTTCCAGTTACAGGAGAGCAGCCTAATGAATGAATTTCTCCCACTCACCAGAGCAATATTTATTTTGTAGGACTGTGCAAGATTAGGCCACTAGAATGGCGCTGATGGGTTGATTTTGGATGACGCATGTAGGATACAGGATGAATTCAGGTGTCTAGGCTACCGATAGTCTACCACCAACTCAAGTGTGCATGGGTCTGTGTGACAACTCTTGTTCATCTGTGTTCTAACAGCAATACCACCTCAAGTTCATAACAGGAGATGGTGACAGGCATCTTTTACCCTGCAAGCCCCTGCAATTGGCACACAGAACAGTCACCTACTCCCTTTGAGGCTCCAATCCTTGGGTCACACAGTCTTCAGAGGGAACACACCAATCTCCTCTAAGGCATTTTTGAGACAGTTGCTCTACAGCACCAATAGACACTTCCAACTGATGTCCTTTCTAGTCTCCAATAAATATAGTAATGTTATGTTCTCCCAAGTTGATCTTAAGCTATGTTGGATGGTGGGGGGGGGGTGGCGTTCCTGTGGTGAATGAGGCCACTCTTCCTAATTCTACCCCTCTTCTACCCTTCCTCCTGGATGGAAGTATGTGGGGTCAACACTGAAAGAAATCACATCCTAGAAATGTAGTGATTACGGCTACAGTGTCTGAGAGAAGACAGTGTTGTTCTACATTCATTCAATGAATTTATGAATGGTAGATTTAACATGACCAAAAAGGAAAGTATCGTTCACATTTTCCTGCATGCTCTGGGCGAAACTTGCATTTGTGGTAGTCAACAATGAAGCACAGTAATAATCTCTGAGAAAGTGATTGGACGCTAGTGTTCATGAGCAGCATAATGATTGTGCAGCTTCATGAGTAATAAGATCATCAGAATTAAATAAATGATATTAGGGAAATGCAGAGACAAGAAGAATGATACCATTTTAATACAAATAGGTTATGAAGAGCCCCGGAAATGTAATTGCAGCCTTGCTACCTTTTGTTGTGATAAGAGATGTGAAATAAGGCAGAAACATCACATTGAAAATAAGGAACACAAAGAGATGGTTTGTGGAACTGAACAGAAAGAGAGATGGTGCCTGGACATTATGCAGACTCTTCACCTCCATGATCAGACAATAAATAAATAAACAAACAAACAAACAAACAAATAATAAGAACCTCTCTGCTCATTAACCTAAATCTTCATCAATAAATAACTATACCTCACATAGGTCCATTAATTTATAATACCTTTTTAATCAAAATTCTTACATAGACAATGGCAACAAAAAAAAAATTGCAATATCCCTGAGTAGGTGAGAGGGGTTGGGAACTTGCGATAAAGTGGAAGTGCTGTTCATAGTTGGAGCATAGAGAATTCATCCATAGAAGAGGGCAGGCAGAGTGTATAGACACAGATGCAATTAGGTGGGTAGATAAGGTGATGGAAACATGTGGAAGTTTTCTTCTAATTGCTTCTATTCTCTTAGTGACATAGGCAGCAAGCTGAGAGTAAGGATTGTGGGAGAGACTTGAGAAGAGAGAAAAAGACGTGAAATTGCTCACTCAGGGAACAGGAGCGTAAATGGACTAGGAAAATGTAATGAGATTGCCAGGCAACATTAAAGACCCAATTGAGGTTAGCGGCCATGAATTGAAAGGGACTCCAGGCAGCATGATCATGAGCTTCTCTCCCGCTGTGCTCAGCTGAATAGACATAGAATCAGCAGAGAGTTGGATTTAAACAGGATTTTGCCTAAAGAGTCTGATGAAGGGAGGAAAAAAAGGAAATCAAGAGTGTGTATAAGAGAGTGATATAATTCGGACCATGGAATCTAAGTAAGGCAAGGAGTGAGGTGAGGACATGAGAAAGTTTGAAAAACTGTGAAAAGTAGTAGGACCTATGGATTGTAGATGCCAGTGGTGCTGAAGAACTTTAGTAATTGAGAGAGCAAACTGAATAAAACTGATATTGTGGATGTGGCATGGTTATGGATAATGGCGAGAAGGGCATGACCTTGAAGCAGAAGCTGAGATAGGGTAGAGTTAACAAGATCATTGGAAGATAAAAGTTCAAAGTACTAGAATAGTTATTTATCTGGATACTTAAACCCTCCAAGATTTACAGCAGAAGTGGTTATATTTCTGGTAGAAAGCAAAACATTGGACATACTTCAAAGAATGAAGAATAAGAGGAGGTAAGGCTGAAAGATGTCTACAACAGGAGAAATAGAGGTTACAATCTGATTGAGATTCAAAGTCAAGGTTTCCAGGGAAAAGATAAGGAGAATGATCTGGAGGTGGCTATGAGAAAGAAGGAGGACATCGAATCCATCTCTATGCCCATGATTTGAAGGGTATAGAAAATAAAGCAGACAGCGTGTGAAAGAGAAGCAGAGGGGGCCAGGGTTCAGTTGTCAAAGCAAGAAGGTGAGGGGACTTTCAGAGAAGCTGGGGAATACAAGGTTGATGACTAACCTTGAGTTCCAGAAGGCACAGTATGGCAGATTGGAGAATTTTAACTTGGGGCAAAGAGATTATATCAGAAAAAATGGTGCACAGAGCCTTATGGACATTTGAATCCTGGGGAATGATGGATGGCCAGGCAGACTGAGATAACTAACTACAGGATGCTTCATCCTGCAGGTCTACAGGCAAGGAGAGGTCATAGAGCTGTGAAAGTTGCAGGGGGAGGGAGTAAAAAAGGGTAAAAAAGGGAGTTTGCAGAGTTCTGGGGATTGCACTTTCATCCTGCCAGTAGAAGTGAAGACCGCAGGAAGGGGAGGCCTTACCTGCCAAATGAGGATTTCTGGACCTTTTCATTACTCAGTGGGTAAGGACATTATGTATGATTTAAATGTCCTTTTTGTACATCTGATTCTATCATACAAGTATAGTCAATTTGTGATAAGAACATTTTTTCTAACGCTAGAACCCTCTAATTCCTTACCTAGTGCATGACTTTGAATTAGTCATTTTTAAATTGGTTTTAATCTCAATTTTTTAAACTCTTTTCTTTTTTAATAATTTTTATTTATCAATTAAAGTTGACATACAATATTTTATTAGTTTCAGGTGTACAGCATAGTGATTAGACATTAAAATAAATTACAAAGTGATCACCCCAATGAATCTAGCATCCATTTCATACCATACATAATTATTACAATATTATTGACTATATTCTTTATATTATACTTTACATCAGCAAGACTATTTCATGACTATAAATTTGTATTTCTTAATCCCTTCACCTCTTCTTCCAGCCCCCCAAACTCCTTCCCATCTGTCATGCATCAAAATGTTCTCTGTGTCTATGAGTTTCCTTATGTTGTTTGTTTATCATGCTCTATAGATTCCACATGTAAGTGAAATCATATGGCATTTGTCTTTCTCTGTCTGACATACTCCACTCCTCTAGGTTCATCCATGCTGTTGCTGATGGCAAGATTTCATTCTATTTTTTATGATTAAATAACATT